>CM032449.1:209255785-209437210 GCA_019049505.1 Pachyrhynchus sulphureomaculatus
ACATCTTGAGCAGTTACGCTTAATATATTTATGGAATTTGATGATATTTGAAGTAACGGACTGGTGATTAAGGTTACATAAGCGACTAATTCTAATCACGCGAATGATGCAAATGCCTGTGTGGAAAACCAAAAGTAGAAAAACTAAAAGAACCATTGCTATCTGCACACCTTAATGGTTAGAAACAACAAAAATTGTAATACTAAATGGTTTATTAGTGTTCCGTACGGAACACTTATAAGATCACTTCGGTGTCTGTCTGTCCGTCTGTCTGTCTGTCCGTCTGTCACACCCGATTTTCTCCGAAACTATTTGTCATAGAAAGTTGAAATTTGGTAATAATATAGGAATTGATGGCCTCATCAGAGCCATGTAGTTTTAAAAAGTTAAATTTTGACTTAAGGGGTTAGTTTTGGGGGGGTGAAATCGGAAATGAAAAAAAATTTTTTTTTCCTAGGTAATCGAGTGTGGTGTCAAATGAAAGCTTGTGAAAACACGAGTAATATATATATATATATATATATATATATATATATATATATATATATATATATATAATGTAATACTTGCGCGCACTTTTCTTTGTATTATTTTTAAAAAATCGCAAAAAATCGCTGTCCACTCGCCTTATCTCGAAAAGTACTTATCAAAAAATTTTGAAAAAATTCTGGAATATTCTCCACGGGGTGTAGATTGAACAAAAATTATCACGAGTATCACCTGTAATAATTTATCTGGTATATAAAAAAAAAACAGAAATTTCAAGGTCATCAATTTTCATTAAAGATTAGAAATAAACTTTGTTGAAAACTCATTTGGGGTGTGTTTTGTGTGTGTTCATTGATCATTTTATACTTCCGTTACAACATTTTTTATTTTAAAAGCAATCAACGTACGGAACACTAATTGCGCAAGTTCAACTTGCACTTGACCGGTTATTTTTTTTAATATAATCTGAAGTCTTTATTTTTATGAGTTTTGTCTTTTACATTGAAAAAGAGAGAGGAAAGTTTTTGGGGTGATTCAAAAGCGATATTTATGTTGTCTTTTGCTAGTATATATGCAATATATGCTAACCATGTTAGCTTCATCAGGAGCGATGATTGACAGTCAATCATCGCTCCTGATGAAGCTAACATGGTTAGCGAAACGCGCGTCGAGTGCAAAAATAAAGTGTTTGGTGTAGTGGTGATATATACTGCGTAGTTAGTTGTTTTTGTTTATTTTTAATTAGGTTATCTATGTTACCAAGACTCTGGAGTTTATAAACTGTCATTTAATCGATGTAATAGCTGTTATATAGACCAAACAGGGAGAAATTTCGATACTAGATTTAAAAAACACCAAACATCTTTTAGATTAAAGAAAGAAAACTCCAACTTTACCAACCACTTCCATCAAACAAATCATATTTTTCTGGCCATAAATAATCTACAAATATTGCATAAAGCACAGAAAGGAAGAAAATTAAATATTCTAGAAGCTACAGAAATCTACAAGCACAATAAAAATAAAGATATAATCCTATTAAAGAATCAAACAGATGTTCAGAATTCAACCCTGTTTGGCGTGTTTTAGAAAAATTTTTTTTTAGATTTATCTTTGAAGAAGGAATTTTTGTAAAAAGTTTTAAGAAAATATTGGAAAGTGTTTCTTCAAATTTTAAAAAATAATGTCATCCTCTGTAATAAAATAATTAAGTTCATTGTAATTTAATTAATACAAAAATTACGGTGGAAGAATGGGAAAGATATTTCGAAAAACTCTATAGTCCATCAGAAACTAATTCATTAACACAGGAAATACAGCATGAAGATGAAAATGTTGCACAACCAAATAGGACCATTTCCTTGAATCAAATACAGCACATGGCAGCGAAACTAAAAAACAGAAAAGCCTCGGGCATGGACGAAATTAAGAACGAAATGATTAAATATGGAGGTGATAAATTACTAGAAGAATTACAGATTTTCTTTAACAAAATACTCACAGCCAAGATTATACCATCCGAATGGAAAGAAAGCATCTTGTTACAAATTTTCAAAAAAGGAGAAAGGACAGATCCAAAAAACTATCGAGGTATCAGCTTAATGATTGCGGTACTAAAATTGTTCACTAAAATTTTAGCAGAAGAAATAATGTTAACCGGAATCTGTGAAGAACAGCAAGGGTTCAGAAAGAACAGGTCTACTATAGACGCTATATTTATAATCCGCCAAATTACCGAAAAAGCCATAGAGTTTAATAAGATAGCCTTTATGTGTTTCATTGATCTTACCCAGGCATTCGATAGGGTACGGTTAACTGATGTCATAACTCTACTACAAAAAAGGGGAATTCACCCGAATATAATAAAAACTATCGAAGAGTTGAACATCAACAACCACACATATGTAAGAGTGGTAAATAAATTAAGCAATAAAATACCTATGACAACCGGAATCAGACAAGGAGATAGCCTAAGCCCAATCTTATTTAACATCATAATGGATGAAATAATAAACGAAGTAAAGAAAACTGGGAGAGGATATCGATTGGGAGACAAAGAAATAAAAATAATATGCTACGCCGATGATGCAGTAATCATATCAGAAGACGAAGATAACTTACAGAGACTCCTACATAAGTTCCAACAAACAGCAAAAGTGTTTAATATGCAAATATCTGTAAAGAAAACAAAATCCCTTACAATATCTAAAAAACCGAAAAGATGCAAACTCGCGATTTATGATCAGAGTGTAGAACAAGTGATGTCCTTCAGATATCTAGGGGCAAACATAACAAGTACCAGGAACCTTAAGGAGGAAGTAAAAACTCAAACAGGCATCATTAATATCAGGATACTTAAGAGATATAATTTGGAGAAACAAATATATGAGCACCAGGAGCAAAGTAAGAATATACAAAACATGCGTAAGACCGATCATGACGTACGCGATAGAAACCAGAGCGGAGAACACAATAACAAAACGACTCCTAAGAACAACAGAAATGCGAACACTTAGATCGATAACAGGACATATCTTATTTGACCGGAAGAGATGTGAAGAAATAAGGGAAATGTGTGAAATACAGGATGTGGTGAGATGGGCAAGGAATAGGAGAAGAGAATGGAGAGACCATGTGGACAGAATGACAAATGACCGGTTCGCTAAGGTTGCAAAAGAGAAGCGACCAAAACACACCTCGACCGCTTGGAAGACCACCAATAAGATGGTATGAGAGCTGGTCTTCATCATCGCAATTGTTTCTGGGAAACCTTTGAAGTGAACACAGGACATGGTCCTAACGTAGGAAGAAGAAGAAGTAATTTAATGATGGGTAATTCCAAATGGTGCCTGGAAATTTGTTATAAATCATAAATAAACCACCTTAGTTTGTAGTATTATGCTTGACAATGTAGAAAACCTACGAAACTGCAGTAGCAGATAAATAAAAAAATAAGCGATAAATAACAAAGTAATTCGTTTCATTTCATTTAGAAATTTATAATGTATTGTCACAAAGTAACGGACACCTCAATTATACAATTAAAATTATTATTAACGGTGATTCTAATTTATAGAAAGTTTTCATAAAAAAGACGATATTCCGCCCTACTAGCGGTTTAAAACTAAGTCATAAAACCTCCTTCATTAGACACAATACACTGACAGACTTATCTATACATCAATTTTCAAAATTCCGTCCACATTATTTCTCCCAATACAGCCTCACGGCCCATCATCCAGACTAACTACCCCTGCCTAGAAACTGATAAAAAACTTTATGAAATATAATAGAATCACTTGAGCCATTGATAAGTTTAAACAACTTTTTTTTCAGTATACTACTACCTTACCTAAAATATCAGAAAATGTTCCTTTCATTTAAGGCACTTAAGAACTCATTTAAACAATTTAGGCACGAGAAATTTTAGTCTCTTTAATTTGTTTACTGCAAATTTACGATTTTTTTAAATTATTTTTTCTTGAGTTTTATAATATTTTTAGTAACCAAAGTTATTTTTAATTATTATACACAGGTGCATGTTGAGTGACTGAAGAAGTCATTTGGTCCATTTAGGCTAAAAAAACTAGCCATTTTACTTTCAATTTTATACTTTTTTTGTTTCAAATTTACGGTTACTTTTAACAAATTAATTTTTCTTGAATTTTATCATATTTGCCGTAACTAAGAACATTTTTATTAGTTATAAAATAATTACCATATATCTTACAAGGAGAGACCAGAGCATTTAGGTCACCGATTTGGATGAAACTTGGTGAAGAGTCATTTTTCACCGATATATTAAGAATCACGTTTTATCTTTTTTAAAGAAAATTAATTTTATTTGGCTTCACAATGTTTTGAAAAAGTAACAATATTTCTATTAAATAAAAACTACATTGCTACAACAATTTAAATGTAATTTATTATTTTATTTAACTACTTAATCTTGTATCATTAAAATTATTATTTTGTGCAGTAACTTTAAAATTTTTATTAATTTAATTATTATCTTCATATAAAATTACCAAAAAAAGTAATCTTTTCAACATCATTATTGATTAATTTATTTTTTATTTGTATAAAAATCGTATTAGATAATATTACATAAAAAATATGACGTACAATAAGATTCATAATGGCCAATTTTTTCAGCCTAAATGGATCAAATGACTTCCTCAGTGACTACATGTTGTACAGTAACTTTGTTTACTGAAAATATTATAAAACCCCAGAAAAAATAATTTTTTAAAAATAAATCGTAAATTTGCATTGCATTAAAAGTAAAACCGGTCAAGTGCATGTTGAACTTGCGCAATTAGTGTTCCGTGCGTTGATTGCTTTTCAAATAAAAAATTTTGTTACCGAGGTATAAAATGATCAGTGACACCCCAAATGAGTTTTCAACAAAGTTTGTTTCCAATCTATACTGAAATCTGATGACCTTGAAATTTTTTTTTTTTTTTTATATACCAGCTAAATTATTGAAGGTAATACACTCGTGATAATTTTCGTTCAATCTACACCCCGTGGAGAATATTCCAGAATTTTTTCAAAATTTTTTGATAAGTACTTTTCGAGATAAGGCGGGTGGACAGCAATTTTTCGCGATTTTTTAAAAATAATACAAAGAAAAGTCCGCGCAAGTATTACATTATATATATATATATATATATATATATATATATATATATATATATATATATATATATATATATATTTTTTTTTTTTTTTTTTTTTTTTTTTTTTCTCGTGTTTTCGTAAGCTTTCATTTGACACCACACTCGATTACCTAGTAAAAAAATTTTTTTTCACTTCCGATTTCACCCCCCAAAACTAACCCCTTAAGTCAAAATTTAATTTTCAAAACTACATGGCAATTTCTTATAAATTAGTTTGAAATCATTAACTGCTTTGAATAGCGTGCGGTACCGAATTGTAAACACTCACTGCAGCACAGCTGAAACATCTTTCAAAGATCGCCTTTCTGTGCTTTGGTATTTCTAAAAGGTGAATATTTCTAGTATTTAAACCGTGCACATCTACCCGATGTCTCAATTTCTGTCTAAGATAGAGAGGACAACCCGTTGCCAAGACTCTATGAACAAACACCGCCATGTGCAATTTTCGCCTGCTAAACATATTGAGCCAGCCCAGCCTCACCAATTGAGGAGAAACATGATCTCTCTTCCACAATCCATAATTAAACCTAACACAAGAGTTCTGAATCTTTTGTATTCTCGAACTGGAACGAACATCGAGACATGGCCCAAAAGCCACATCTGCATAATTAACATGACTCAAGACTAATGTTTCGCAGAGCCTCTTCCTTACATCTCTGGTCAAAATAGTTTCTATTCCAATATAAGCTCCTTAAAGCTGTGTATGCCTTCTGCATTATAAGCATGACATGACCTCTAAAGCGCAGGTCCTTGTCAATCACAAGCCCAAGACTTTTTACAGTTTCCCTCAGTTGGATAGGAACACCATCCAGAACAAC
Source organism: Pachyrhynchus sulphureomaculatus (assembly GCA_019049505.1). Taxonomy (NCBI): domain Eukaryota; kingdom Metazoa; phylum Arthropoda; class Insecta; order Coleoptera; family Curculionidae; genus Pachyrhynchus; species Pachyrhynchus sulphureomaculatus. Next base: position 209,261,775 of record CM032449.1, read on the forward strand.
ACCCAAGTCAAGTCCCGCCAGCACATTACCAAAATTAATTGCCACTAATTTAGATGGATTCGACTTAAGACTCTGCCTCTCCGAATATGACTGAATATTCTTGAGTGTGGCATTCAAGCGATGGAACACTTGCTCAGCATTATCCCTATTGTAACTAGCATACACCTGTGTATCATCAGCAAACTGATGGATTAAGCAATTGTCATTAACTGATTCAACCAGATCCATGGTATATATTATAAAAAGTAATGGAATATATAAGGAATTAATGACATAGGGAGGGAGTTAGAGGGGTTGTTTCGTGTATATAGTTTTATACGCTCTTTTTAGGGTTCTTAGTATTGTTACAATTGTTTATGGTCAAGTATATTACAAATTAATGAGATAGATTTTAGAAGGCTTCTTATATATCGTGGTATACATACGTTCGTTTCAGGGTTTTTGGAGTCAAAAAATCTGAAAATTGTATTATCTCTGCTTTATTTTTATCTAAACATAAATAGTATGTACTGGAATATGTCAGGTTGCAGTTACAAATATCTAAATATATAAAAATATAACTATTTAGACAGTAATCATAACGTCATCCTATTGAATGCAAACTGCAGTGATAATAATAAATAATCATGTAAAATAAATAATTTCCATATGTCTGCATCAAATTGAATGCGCATCCTCAATATTAAAGTTGTAAATTAAATACTTTTTTTACCAAGGTCACACATGCTATAGCATTTTATTGTTATTTGTTTTAAATTTGTCGCTTTTAGCTAAACATTTTTCTAAAGTTAATGTTTATGACCACTAATTGTGTTGGTAAATATCGATACAATGATCTAGAGTTGCTAATTAAAAAAAAAGTAGTTTATTTAAAATATAAATATTGTGTTTGTTAGTACATTTCTGAAAACTATTGTATATACACTGAAATCGTTTATTATGAACGTTAAAAATTTCTGTAATGTTTTTAAATGGCAATTTTAATTCCGGTGAAAAACGGAAAAGTGGCGTTCACACAAATAATGTTTTGCTGACAATAGTAGTAAAATATAAGTAACTATGTAATTTTGTCCGTAATTTTACTTAGTGGCCTAATAAAATTTCTTATTTTTTTTTTTTTATTTTTTTTTATGGGTCTAGCACACGTGCTGCAGGGAAGTCCCAAAAGCGCTACAGGAGCGACACGTGTGCGGAGAAAGCGATTCACGTTGTTCTTGAATCGCTGTAGATTGTACTCGGTGGGAAACACAGTCCTGGGCAAATTATTCCAAAGGGATGATGTTCTCCATATAAAAGACTGCTTGAAAAGCGTTGTACGAGGAGTAACAAGCTGAACCTCATACGGATGTGAAGAATTAGCGCGACGTGTACTTCTAACATGCACCGCTCTGGGAGGAATTAAGCGGGCCACATCCTTCGAACACTTTCCATGAAAGAACTTGTAGAATAGGCTCAAGTCGCCAACCGTTCTTCGATGTTCCAGCGAATCAAGGCCGACGACGGTCAGTGTCGGGTCTCCAATCAGACGAACAGCTCTTCTCTGAATAGAATCCAACAAATGCAGTGTATGTTTGGGAGCGGAGCTCCAAACATGGGAGCAGTATTCCATAGTTGGTCGAATTTGAGCTTTGTAAAGAATTAACAGTTGTTGTGGAGTGTAAAGCTTTCTGATTCGAAATAATATTCCCAACTTTTGAGAAGCTCTCCTTGCTATGCCTGCAACATGTTCATGCTAGGACATATTTACTCCCAAATTAACGCCCAATAAATTGAGTGAACAAGTTAGTGGAATGGAGTGCCCCCACTTGGTTACTGTTACGGAATTTCTTCCAGGTCTTTGTTAAGTTGAATGACTTCCTGCTGTCTGCGGATATTCGTCTGAGTAGCCGATGTCCGAGCGTTCAAAGTGAATGAAGAGATAAATGTACTGTCATCTGCAAAGCTGTAGATTGGATTCTCGGTCTTTTCCAGCAGATTGTTAATGTAAATGAGAAAGAGAGTAGGAGACAGTATGGAGCCTTGAGGTACACCGGCGTTGATAGTGAAGGTGTTAGAAAGAAATCCGTCGACTGCCACTCGTAAAAAACGCTCTCTGAGGAAACATGAGAGCCACAAACAGAACTTTTCCGACATACCATAAGAACGTAGCTTAGCCAACAGCCCATCGTGCCAAACACGGTCGAATGCCTTGGATATGTCAAGAGCAACCGCTCGAAATTCTCCAAAGTGTTCAATTGCATTGTTACAAACATGTGTTATATAAGTCAGAAGATCTCCTGTTGATCTATTTTTACGAAAGCCATATATCCATATTGCTACGGATAAACAGATACTAAAAATATATTTATGTTTTTAGTATTCCGTACATATATGAGGTCACTTCGATATCCGCCTGTCTATTACACCCAATTTTCTTCGAAACTATTTGACATAGAAAGTTGCAATTTATTACAAATATTGGAATTGATGTCCCAATCAGAGCAGTGTAGGTTTGAAAGTTAAATTTTGACTTAAGGAGCTAGTTTTGGGGAGTAAAATTGGAAGTGAAAAAAAAAACTTACCAGGCCATCGAGTGGGATGTCAAATGAAATCTTGTGAAAACACGAGTTTAAAAATATATATGATGTAATACTTGCGCACACTTTTCTTTGTATTGTTAAAAAAAAAGGTCAAAAATCGCTATTTCCACACCCTATCTCGAAAAGTACTGTTTAAAAATTTTTTGAAAAATTCATTTTTCATGAAGGGTAGATTGAGCGAAAATTATTACGAGTTCATTAGGTTTGATAGTTTATCTGGTATAAAAAAAAAGATAACTATACGCCTTTTCAATTCGGTGGAGGTTTTGTTAATATACTTTTCAATACATTACTGGCTCGCGCGTCGCTCCGGTACAAAGACAAAAGAATTTTATTTTATTTGTTAATAATTAAACAAATATTTAAGTAGTAAATATTTCTTTTACACTTTTATTACTGGATTCTACATTAAGCTAGATTGATTTATTGGCTACTAGGTAGATAAGATGCGAAGCTATTATACATTATTGACTAAGAAAAAAACGTGAAAATACATACCAGGTGTACAAGTATGAAATGCGGATTTTTTTCTAAAAAAACATGTTAAATTCGGAAGAATGGTAAAAAGAGCTTTATTCAAAGTATGCTCCATCGCTTGTTATACATTTTTCCCATTTTTTTTGTCGGGCAATTTATGAATATCACGCCAGTAAAAATCTTTCCCTTTTGCTGTGAGCTATTTTTTCACATCTTCGTACGAATCAAAGCGCTGCTCAGCAAGTGAGTGACCCATCGATGCAAACAAGTGGTAATCGGAAGGAGCCAAGTCTGGTGAGTAAGCCGCATGGGGTAGAACTTCCCAGCTGAGTGCTTCCAACGTGTCGCGAACTGGTTTTGCCGTATGTGATGGAGCATTGTCATGAAGAAAAATGACTTTGTGTTGCCTCTTTCGGTATTCTGGCCTTTTTTTCAAGCAGCGAACGATTCAAATCGGTCAATTGTTGTTGGTAACGTTTAGTATTAACCGTTTCCCCAGGTTTTAACAGCTCATAATAGACCACGCCCCCTGGTCCCACCAAACACAGAGCATCGTCTTTCTGCCAAAGCGATTCGGTCTTGCGGTCGATGTGGATGGTGCTCCTGGGTCAACCAATGATTTTTTGCGCTTGGGATTCTCAAAATAAATCCACTTTTCATCCCCTGTAACTATGCAAAAACGACTTCTTTTATACCGAGCGAGCAAAATGTCACACGTGTTTTTGCGCTTTTCCATTTGCCTGTAATTCAATTCATGTGGTACCGTCAACCGGCTTCTGAATCTATCCCATCTGTCGTAGCCGATTGGAAACAGCTTGTTGACTAACGCCCAATTGCTCGGCGAGTTGTTTTTATGTTTGCGAATCATCTTCGTCCAACAATTCCACATCTTCGTACTTTTTTGGCGGTTTTCCACGTTCCTTGTCTGCAACATCGAAGTCACCACGTTTGAAACGCCGAAACCATCATTCACACGTATCTTCCGATCGAGCATGTTCACCATAAGCTTCTCGAAGTAATCGGTATGATTCAACAGCAGTTTTCTTCAAATGAAAACAAAAAATTAATGCTGTCCGCGAATGCTCTTTGTTCGGTATAAACGACATATTGAACACAACAACACAACACTATGCACACACTTTTCCAATTTATCACTCGTGCGCGTCTGACACTTGTTGATGACACAACAAAATGGCGCAGTGTCAAATCTTTATAGCACAAACTGCATTAGTGCACCATCTGTGGTCTAAAATCCGCATTTCATACTTGTACACCGGGTATTAGATCTTAAGATATATACATGTCAAGGACCTAATTAACTTATCCTAGGTAAGGATTTGGATTTTATTTTATTTTAAAGTCACCGTTTTTTTTCTAAAGGGAAATACAGTTTTAGTGGAAAAAGTTACCTCCGATATTTTGGCAAGTTTTTATTTTTTTGGGTTCGTAGATCACAAAAAAACAGTTTTTATTTTTTTGGGTTCGTTCACCAAAAAAACAGTTTTTCCCATTTCCGTTTGTTTGCCGATCTGCTGGTGTGATAACTCTCGTACGAAACGAGATATTGATTTCAAATTTTTTACACATATTATACTTGGACTAGAAAAATAGTCTATAGTTTTCGTCTTTTCGTCAAGGAGAGGTGGTGAAAGTGGTGGACCTATGCGGCTATGCGATTTTTTTTATTTGCAATATTAGGAATATTTTATGCATAATTATTTATAGACAAATATATAGGGGGTCGTCGTTCGTATATACCATGTTATATCTCATTTTCGGGGTTCTTAGGGTCGACGAATTATTTTTTTTTATTTCCAGTTTTGCCAGAAACCTTCCTCTCTTTAATTTTCCATTTTTTTTTAATATCTCCTTATAAATCCAACTAATATTTTAAAATGTCGAGTACTGAGTCGCCTTTAGCGATTTTATTCTCTTGCTAAGGAGTGTTTTGTATTCCTGAAAAAATCACTTCCAAGATCTTTATATTTCTTGAGGTTTCAGGGTCCCTATATCGTGAAGACCTTAGTCTCTAATTTGCGTTGAGCTGTCGGTCACCACAACAACTCCAGAAAAAAAATCGGGTTCAAATTTAATGCACATATACTCGTAATACTTACAGTTGGAATACAACTTATAATTTTTGATTGATATCGTTTCTAGGAATTGTAGGAAGGGGATCGAAAGGTGAAAATTAATGCATTTTGTATTGTGTTAAGTATGAGAATTTTTCCTAGTCTCTAATTGGATAATGAACAAACTGTAACCACTAATATTGATAGTCAAACGTGTAATGAGTTGAAGGGGTGGGAGAGGGGATTAGAAAGGAAGATTGTTTCGATTATATCGCATTATACGTCTTTTTAGACTTCTCAGAGTTGAAATTTGAAAATTGTTTATTTTTAGTGTTCCGTACGGAACACTTATAAGACGACTTCAGTGTCTGTCCGTCTGTCTGTCACTGACCCGATTTTCTCCGAAACTATTTGTCATAGAAAGTTGAAATTTGGTACTAATATAGGAATTGATGGCCTCATCAGAGCCATGTAGTTTTGAAAGTTAAATTTAGACTTAAGGGGTTAATTTTGGGGGGTGAAATGACCTAGTAAAAAAATTTTTTTTTACTAGGTCATCGAGTGTGGTATCAAATGAAAGCTTGTGAAAACACGAGTAAAATATATATATATATATATATATATATATATATATATATATATATATATATATATATATATATATATATAGATATATATATATATATATATATATATATATATATATATATATATATATATATATAGATATATAATGTAATATTTGCACGCACTTTTCTTTGTATTATTTTTAAAAAATCGCGAAAAATCGCTGTCCACCCGCCTTATCTCGAAAAGTACTTATCAAAAGATTTTGAAAAAATTCTGGAATATTCTCCACGGGGTGTAGATTGAACGAAAATTATCACGAGTGCATTACCTTTAATAATTTTTCTGGTATATAAAAAGAACAAAAATTTCAAGGTCATCAGTTTTCAGTAAAGACTGGAAACAAACTTTGTTGAAAACTCATTTGGTGTGTGTTTTCTAACGTCACTGATCTTTTTATACTTCCGTAAAAAAATTTTTTATTGCAAAAGCAATCAACGTACGGAAAACTAATTGCGCAAGTTCAACTTGCACTTGACCGGTTATTTTCATTATTTTTAATCTTAACAAAAATTACAAACGAATGTGGTTGTGAACCAAAGTACTGGAAAATAACTTTAATATATTTTTTTGTTTGTTCTCTTTTAAGGCCAGTTAACCATTAGTATGTTGTGCTTATTATTGCATGCTTTTTCTTTCTCATTTTCTTGTGTAAAAAATCCTTTTTGTATTTACTGTATATGTTATCACGTAACGATCATTAAAAACTCGTTTACTATTTATGTATTAAGTTTATAACCATTTAATACTTCATGTGTATAGTTATATTCATTTTACAATTTTTGCGATTTCCTGTAGAGAAAAAATAAAATATTTTACGTCAGAAAATGTGGAACGAATCCTACCCGTTAACGAAACCCAAGAATTGATCAAATCGGACCGCAACAGAAATTACTGAAATTAAATCCGTGTAATATTCTGACTTCCTGTTAATCTCAAAACGTTATTTGTTTTAAATACTCAAGTAGAAAATAAATCTTCTTTTAATAGTATAATAAATATTACATAAGAAAGATCTCTAACAACTATTAAAATATAAGAATACATAAATTAGATTACATGGATCCATCAAAAAAATACCAAAACCTCCAAAGCGCCCGAAAAAAATCACTCGAATTAATCAGATCTAACTTTTGTTTTAACTAATAATATATTCAAAACAAAAAAAAAACCGGTCAAGTGCAAGTTGAACTTGCGCAATTAGTGTTCCGTACGTTGATTGCTTTTAAAGCTAATGAACCAATAAAAAATTTTGTTACGTAGGTATAAAATGATCAGTGACTTCACAAAACACACCCCAAATGAGTTTTCAACAAAGTTTGTTTCCAATATTTACTGAAAACTGATGACCTTGAAATTTGTGTTTTTTATATACCAGATAGATTATTAAAGGTGATCCACTCGTGATAAATTTCGTTCAATCGACACCCCGTGGAGAATATTCCAGAATTTGTCAAATTTTGACATTTCTATTAAGCAAGTAAAAAATCGTTTAATTTGTTGTGGTAAGTGATGTATAGAGGTAATAGTTATGGATTTTCCTAAAAATGAATTAATTGATGTGGGTTATATACTGGGCGAGGCGGCAAAACATTCTCTTTTGGCAGTAAGGCCTTACGAAGCGAAGTACTCTAATAGACGAAACGGAAAGAAGTAAACCAGGATGCTACCATTGAGGAAAAAGAAATGGAGATCTTACTTCATGTTAAAGATAATCCTCAGGTCAGCAGCCGTCAACTAGCTGACTTATCTGACACATCCCAATGTACGGCTAATCGCACCACGAGAAAATAAAAGTATCATCCCTTTCATATGGAGCTACACCAAGAACTTCAAGACCGTGATTTTGAACGGCGTATAAACTTTTGTACCACCATGTATTGAACAATAGAGGCCGATCCAATTTTTTTTACCCAAAATAATGTTTTCTGATGAAGCTACTTTTCGTAGTAATGGAGCAGTTAACAGCCATAACATGCATTATTATTCAACAGTTAATCCATTTTGGGTCCGGGAAGTTCAAAATCAAAACCATTGGTCGCTTAATGTTTGGTGTGGAATATTAAACTTTCGAATTATTGGTCCATAATTTTTCCGCCAACCGCTTAACGGGCCGAGATATCTAATTTTTTTGCAAAACGAATTACGTTCTCTTGAAGAAGTTGATAATTTTGGAAAAGGAACAAATGTGGATTCAACGGGACGGAGCTCCTGCTCATTACGACCGGGAAATTCGGGAATTTTTAAAAGATCGTTACCACAAAAATGGATTGGTCGGGATGGATTTAGACTTTTTTTGTGGGGCTATATTAAAGATCGTGTTTATGTGAATCCCCCTACAACACCAGTAGATATGAAAAATAGGATAGGGGATGCGTGCAGGACAATAACGCCCTTTATGCTAAGGAAAGTGAAGGGAAATATAATAAAACGACTAAACATGTGTATTCAAGTAGACGGGCATATTTTTGAATATTCAGTATGTCATAATAATTAATCATTAGATAAGTAAAACAAGGGTAAGAATTGAAAAATTCAAAATAAATTCGAAAACTATTAGAAATAGGTATATGACGTACTTACTAAAAGTTGGAGAGTTTTGTAAAATCTATCAGAAAAAATAATAATATACAGGGTATTCCGTTTAAAAAATTTGAGATTTTTCAATTTAAAATAGTCAAAGTTAATTTTGAACACCCTGTAGCATCTATCTCAAATTTCTTTACATAACATCTTTTTTTTTTTCATCTCTATAGAACGCTTGTACCAATTATGAGTATTTTGCCTTCAGAAACAATGGCGCTACTACTAAAAACTAGTATTTTTTAAAAAAAATTAAAATATTAGAAAAACTATTAGGTTTAGGTATATAATATTATAAATAAAAAAAGTTATAAAATGTTACGCAGAATTTAAAAATAAATTAGAAAATAGGATGTTCCATTTAAAAAAAACATATGTTATATCGGCTACACTTTTTTGAAGTACCCTGTATACTCAAAAATAATTTTAAACTGTGTACCTTGACATTCCCTAAAACTATTGTAAAATTTTTCCATCATTCCCGAAACAAATGAGATAATGAACTTTACTCTATCGTTGACTCACCCTGTATATACTTTTATTACGCATCTAATTTAACAGTACGCATTAGACAGTTAAAATACTTAACGTAATAAAAAAAGCAATGTAACAGTTACTCAATACTCAATAACGTCTTTTCTTTTACATACATAGAAGCAGAGGAACAATAAACCAATTGTTAATAAAATATTTAATGTTTACTATTCATTTACCAGGTGTACAAGTATGAAATGCGGATTTTTTTTTCTAAAAAACATGTTAAATTCGGAAGAATGATAAAAAGTGCTTTATTCAAAGTATGCTCCATCGCTTTGTTATACATTTTTCCCATCTTTCGGGCAATTTGTGAATACCACGCCAGTAAAAATCTTGCCCTTTTGCTGCGAACCATTCATCGAGCCATTTTTTCACATCTTCGTACGAACCAAAGCGCTGCTCAGCAAGTGCGTAGCCCATCGATGCAAACAAGTGGTAATCGGAAGGAGCCAAGTCTGGTGAGTAAGCTGCATGGGGTAGAACTTCCCAGCTGAGTGCTTCCAACGTGTCGCGAACTGGTTTTCCCTTATGTGATGGAGTATTGTCATGAAGAAAAATGACCTTGTGTTGCCTCTTTCGGTATTTTGGCCTTTTTTAAGCAGCGAACGGTTCAAAGAGGTCAATTGTTGTTGGTAACGTTTAGTATTAACCGTTTCCCCAGGTTTTAACAGTTCATAATAGACTACGCCCCTCCGGTCCCACCAAACACAGAGCATCGTCTTTCTGCCAAAGCAATTCGGTCTTGCGGTCGATGTGAATGGTGCGCCTGGGTCTACCCATGATTTTTTGCGCTTGGGATTCTCAAAATAAATCCACTTTTCATCCCCTGTAACTAGACAAAAAACGACTTCCTTTTGTACCGAGCGAGCAAAATGTCACACGTGTTTTTGCGCTTTTTCATTTTCTTGTCGTTCAACTCATGTGGTACCCATCTACCGGTCTTCTGAATCTTTCCCATCTCTCGTACCCGATTGGAAACAGCTTGTTGACTAACGCCCAATTACTCGGCGAGTTGTTTTTGTGTTTGCGAATCATCTTCGTCCAACAATGCTTGCAATTCCACATCTTCGTATTTTTTTTGGCGGTTTTTTCCGTTCCTTGTCTGCAACATCGAAGTCACCACTTTTGAAACGCCGAAACCATCGTTCACATGTATCTTGCGATGGAGCATGTTCACCATCAGCTTCTCGAGTTAATCGGTATGATTCAACAGCTGTTTTCTTCAAATGAAAACAAAAAAATAATGCTGTCCGCGAATGCTCTTTGTTTGACATAAATTTTGACATATTGAACACAATAACACAACACTATGCACACACTTTTCCAATTTATCACTCGTGCGCGTCTGACACTTGTTGATGACCCAACAAAATGGCGCAGTGTCAAATCTTTATAGCACAAACTGCATTGGTGCACCATCTGTTGTCTGAAATCCGCATTTCATACTTGTACACCTGGTATCTTATAATAACTTGCTAAAAGGTAAAGAGTGTGTTGGTAACTTTGTAGAATTTATGAATTTTTATAAAAGGAGCAGTTTTTTAAATTAAATTTTCAACTTTCTTGGCTGGTGATTCTCTTGCAGCGGTTACATAAATCGGAATTGAGTTTAAGAAGCTTAATTCAAGAGGAAACTGTTAAGACAACAATTTTTTATTTGATATTATTCTTACTATTTATGATTTTATGGGGTCCAGTTTCAAAAGTTAGACAACTGAAAGCCTGGTTAAGAGTGAATGATTAAAAAAAAGCAATCTTAGTTACTATAGTCTTGTAATTTGACGAGAATAACCGATATGAAAATTTCCATAAAGGACATTAAATAGATTAGTTATTTTACTAAACTAACAATTATTAATTTAATATTTTTTTTTTTTAAAAGACAAGAAGCAAGAGAAATCATAAGAGCAGCTGTCAATGCCTCCGATGATGAAGCAGTCATATTTTGTGGACATGGATGTACTGACGCATTAAATAAACTCATATTGGCACTGGATATTCAGGAAGCACCTGTCATTTTTACTGGACCTAGTGAACCTCATGACAATTTAACTTTGTGGCAAAAGACTGGAGCAAAGGTAATTGAATTTTATTAGATATCATCGATTGTATTTGCTGATCATAAAAGTAATTAGCTGTGGAAGTAAATTTAAAAAAAATTGTATTACAGGAAGGTGAAGGTTTCACTGACAGGATTTAAATTTCCGGTTTTAATTCTTATATTTATTTAAAGATCTGAATCAAATTTTGGTGAATGATAGAGGAAGTCATTGAAAATTGTTCATGTGTTTATTAGAAATAATTTTTTGTAATTAATGAAGTTTTAACTAATGATTTTCGTTGCGCCATAATTAAGCTAAAGAAAGAAATAGCCCAGTCGTCAGGGGTTTTGAGCTCTCATTAAATGTTAACAGGCTGCATTTTGGCACACAGGTAGTTTTTTGGACGTAGAATACGATAAAATAACCGGTCAAGTGCAAGTTGAACTTGCGCAATTAGTGTTCCGTACGTTGATTGCTTTTAAAATAAAAAATGTTGTAACGGAGGTATAAAATGATCAGTGACTTCACAAAACACACCCCAAATGAGTTTTCAACAAAGTTTAATTCCAATCTTTACTGAAAATTGATGACCATGAAATTTCTGTGTTTTTTTATATACCAGATAAATTATTACAGGTAATGCACTCGTAATAATTTTCGATCAATCTACACCCCGTGGAGAATATTCCAGAATTTTTTCAAAATTTTTTGAGATAAGGCGGGTGGACAGCGATTTTTCGCGATTTTTTAAAAATAATGTAAAGAAAAGTGCGCGCAAGTATTACATTTATATATATATTTTTTACTCGTGTTTTCACAAGCTTTCATTTGACACCACACTCGATTACCTAGTAAAAAAATTTTTTTTCACTTCCGGTTTCACCCCCCAAAACTAACCCCTTAAGTCAAAATTTAACTTTCAAAACTACATGGCTCTGATGAGGCCATCAATTCCTATATTATTACCAAATTTCGATTTTCTACGACAAATAGTTTCGGAGAAAATCGGGTGTGGCAGACGGACAGACAGACACCGAAGTGATCTTATAAGTGTTCCGTACGGAACACTTAGAGTTTTCTAAAGTTTGATGTACGCTGAGTTCACAAAATTCAAAATACAATAAAGTTCGATTTTTCGGTAATATCTCGAAAAATAAAATAAATTATCGAAATCCACGTGAAAAGGCGGAAAATTTTACAACAAAAAATTAGTCTATAGATTTTTTCCACATTTTTTTATTAGCTTGAGAATTTATTAAAAATTCAAATAGGTGATTCAAAAAGTGTACGGCGCCAAACAGGTTAATTTGAAAGTCTACGCGCACCGTTCAAAGTTTAATCGATATTACTTGTTTTCAGAGTGCAAAAAAAAAATCATAAGATAACTTTAAGAAGATGATACTAATAGTTTTTATTTTTGTTGCTTTATAATTTGTAAAACTTAAAACAAAATTTTTGTTTGCATGATTTGAACGGGCATACAGTAAATTACAAGTATTTAATAAAATATAGTATTAAATAACTGGTCAAGTGCAAGTTGAACTTGTGCAATTAGTGTTCCGTACGTTGATTGCTTTTAAAATAAAAAATGTTGTAACGGAAGTATAAAATGATCAGTGACTTCACAAAACACACCCCAAATGAGTTTTCAACAAAGTTTAATTCCAATCTTTACTGAAAATTGATGACCTTGAAATTTCTGTTTTTTTATATACCAGATAAATTATTACAGGTAATGCACTCGTAATAATTTTCGTTCAATCTACACCCCGTGGAGAATGTTCCAGAATTTTTTCAAAATTTTTTGATAAGTACTTTTCGAGGTAAGGTGGGTGGACAGCGATTTTTTAAAAATAATACAAAGAAAAGTGCGCGCAAGTATTATATTATATATATATATATATATATATATATATATATATATATATATATATATATATATATATATATATTTACTCGTGTTTTCACAAGCTTTCATTTCACATTACACTCGATTACCTAATAAAAAAATTTTTTTTTCACTTCCGATTTCACCCCCCAAAATTAACCCCTTAAGTCAAAATTTAACTTTCAAAACTACATAGCTCTGATGAGGCCATCAATTCCTATATTATTACCAAATTTCAACTTTCTATGACAAATAGTTTCGGAGAAAATCGGGTGTGACAGACGGACAGACAGGTGGACAGACAGACAGACAGACAGACAGACACCGAAGTGATCTTATAAATGTTCCGTACGGAACACTAAAAATTTACCTGCTCTAGTGCGCCAATTTTACGTTCAAAGCGATACGAAATGGTCAAAAAAAGACGGCCAATTTTTTTTTATTTTTAGTGACAGTTAACAGTATACTCGTTCTTAGAAGATCATTAAAAACTTTAAAAAAACTTTCTCTTTTTTCGTAACTTTGCTCTTAAAAAAGTGTTTATAATAAACCTATTTTTTGTTTATTATTAATTATACAACTTAAACTTAAAATGAAATAACCGGTCAAGGGCAAGTTGGACTTGCGCAATTAGTGTTCCGTACGTTGATTGCTTTTAAAATAAAAATTTTCGTTACGGAGGTATAGAATGATCAGTGACTTTACAAAACACATCCCAAATGAGTTTCCAACAAAGTTTTTTTTCCAATCTTTAGTAAAAACTGATGACCTTGAAATTTTTTTTATATACCAGATAAATTATTGAAGGTAATGTACTCGTGATAATTTTCGTTCAATCTACACCCTGTAGAGAATAATCCAAAATTTTTTCAAAATTTTTGGACCAGTACTTTTCCAGATAAGGCAGGGGACAGCGATTCTTCGCACTTTTTAAAAATAATACAAAGAGAATTGTGCGCACGTATTACATTATATATATTTTTGAACTCGTCCTTTTACAAGCTTTCATTTGACATCCTACTCGATGACCCGGTAAAAAAAAAATTCACTTCCGATTTCACCCCCCAAAACTATCCCCTTAAGTCAAAATTTAACTTTCGAGACTACACGGCGTTGATAAGGCCATCAATTCATATATTAGTGCCAAATTTCAACTTTCGGAAAAAAATCGAATGTGACATACAGATGGACACCAAAGTAATCTTATAAGTGTTCCGTACAGAACACTAAAAATATTTAAAGGTGGGAAATGAAAGATAAAAGTCTTAAGCTTTAAATATAAAGTATTTATATTTCATTTAGACATCCAGGTACAAAGAAAACAGTTCCTTAAAACATAAAAATTCTAAATTATTCGAAGGAATTTTGTTAGTGGCGATCGGAGAGGAAACGCGCGCGCATCGCCACCAGCCCGATCTGTTTTCTGTCATCTGTGCGACGCTCACATAGCCTGTATTCTGTATTTACAAGTACAACAGTGGTTGTCTAATCAACTCTTGCCAAACAATTTGGGATGGAAAATGGAGGACACCAGCTCAAAAATATTAACACCTGTAAAAATGACGTAAATGCCAGCCTCTGCTTCCCTATTAGCGCTGATGTTTTGCAACTGTAAGAAAGGTTGTGAAAAAAATGTAGCTGCAAAAGAGCAGGACTGCTATGCTCTTCAGTCTGTGGCTTCTGCTTTTCTTCAGAAGGTTGCACAAATTTATGTATTCTTCCATCATTACAAGAGGATAGTGATTTTTTTCGTGGAAAGTTGTGAATTGAACAGGGACTAACAGCTGTGAAATATTAATACGTACATATTTCGTATTCGGTGTAGTCACTAATATACTCATCTATTTTTCAGTACATTACTGCTTTAAGCATTTAGTCAATCACAGATAAAATAAATTTCCATTTCCAATGGACAGGTACCCAGACAAAATAATTTTATTTTATTTGTTTATAATTAAACAAATATTTATGGAGTAATTATCTGTTTTAAACTTTTACTATAAAGGTGTCTCGTTTTTTATATATTCTTGGCAATTCTTATATTGAAGATCAATGTATGACTGAATTTCATAGAATACTTCCGCAGTCACGGTACAGAACACTTCCTGCGCAAGTAATACTTGCACTTGGCCATTTTTTTTTATTTAAAGATAGATTTTTTTACAAAGGATATACGTGGAAAACTGCTGGATGCAAATTGTTGATAATGATAATAAATATGTGTTAAGTGTTTAAGGATGACCTTTTAGCCCAACTTTTCCGTATTTTATTTAAACTCATATTAATTAACACAATTTACCTACTTAAATTTGCTTTTACTTAACAAAATTTATTTCAGTGTTATCATGTAGTTAACTATTTTGTATTTGTGCAGGCGTACTACAAATAAATAATTTCAACGCCGTTATATATACTATTTTTCTACTTTTACATCATTTAAATTAAAACAGAAAAATAATCAGTTTACCAAAAGTGATTTTTGTTACCTAACTAGCGCAATTATATGAAATTTTGTTTAATTATCTAAAGTAATTTTGTTAGAAAATTTATTTTTTCAGACTACAGGAATATTTAACAATTTATAAGCAAACATAGGTGCACGTGAATACTTTAATTTAAATTTTTGAATAATTATTTCATAAGCAATACAACATTGATCTAAATAACTAATAAAAATAATTGGTACTGTATTAATTAATTCAAAATTAAATATGTAATTGTTTCAGTGTGACATGTTTCATGTTACGGTACCAAATTCGGTACTAATATTAATATAAACCACACGAAAAAAATGTCCCTGACTGGATCATTGTATTTTTATGAAATTTGATTTGCAAAAAACTAGACTACACAGACTTCGTATAATAAATTTTGTTGCAATTACTTTCCTGACATTTTGGTTTGATGTGATCGCAATCATCTATACTTACTTGTATTTATTGTATTGTCGTATTGTGTTTATATCGAACAATTAGCCTCATAAGCCATCTTTTAAAAACATTTCTGAAAATTATTTACAGAAAAATATACAAGTTGTGTGAAGAAAACATGTCAGTTACACAATTCGATTTTCGTGACACCATGGGAACCAGAGAGGCCCTGTTTTCTATGCAGGTTTCGATTCAGCGATGTAGAGACGTCAATTGTGACATATATTTGTGTCTGATCGACTACCAAAAGGCCTTTGATAGAGTCTAACATTACAAAATGGTCAAAATTCTGAATGGAAACGATTTGCGGATTATTAGAAACGTCTACTGGATCGTACTTATTAAAGCAGAAGGGAAGTGCTCAGAAATAATATCGATTAAGCATATAGTAAGGCAGGGTTGTGTCTTGTCTCCACTATTGTTTAATATATACTCTGAGTAAATCTTCTGAGAGGCACTGGAAGAGATTGATGAAGGAATACTGCTTAATAGGGAGCGAATAAATAATATTCGTTGTGCTGACGACACGGCGGTTATGGATGATAACTTAAAGAGTCTACAATATTTTATGACGAAAATAAACGAAGTCAGTAATCGATACGACCTCCAACTTAATATCAGCAAAACAAAGTACATGGTAATCAGCAAGTCTCAGATTCCTGCTACATTGTTGATAGTTAACAATCAACAAATACAAAGAACTCCACAATATTCATATATAGGTGATGATAAATGAACAGTGGGATCATTCGCAGGAAATTCGTTGCTCCATCAAAAAAGCTAGAGCAGTGTTCTTCAAAATGACATCACTTTCCAAAAGCTCAGTAATAAAATTAAGCACGAAAATAAGACTCCTAAGATGTTATGTCTTCAGTGTCCTTTACGGTGTGGAATCTTGGATGCTGACTGAAGCCACTTCTAAGAAACTTGAGGCATTTGAATTATGGCTGTATCGCAGAAGTTTGAAAATTTCTAATATTGACCATATTACCAACGAGGATGTCTTACGTCGCATGTACCAGAAACTGGAAATTATGGAAACTATTAAAGTAGGAAAATTGAAGTATTTAGGACACATAATGAGAAATTTCCACAGATAGGGATTACTAAAGCAAATACTCCAAGGAAAGATTTGGGAAAAGAGAACCAGGACGCAGACGTATCTCCTGACTAAACAATCTGCGAAATTGGTTTTTAACAAATACTACCGGTCTTTTCAGAGCAGCAGCAGAAATAATAATATCCAGAATGACTGCCATCATTCGAATCGAATAGACACTTTAAGAAAAAGAAGAAGATTGTATTGTCACAGTTAACCCAATACAGTAGCGCAACTTAAGTGTAACCGTAGAGGAAAAACAAGTCTCAGTTTTCTAAAGTCTTAATTTTAAATAAAAATGTTACTGTGCAAATATTTGAACAAATTTAATTTAATAAAATGTCAATTTAATGCAGCATGAGTAATATAAAGAAAAATAAAAAGAATGGGGCGCTTTGTTAGAAAAAGGTGAATACAAGTGAAAAACTTGACGGGAAGGCATTTTCAGGAAAAATGTTTCATTACATGTGTTTATTTTGCTATATAATGCCGAAAACCGCAAGTTATAGATGGAAACGGAAAATAGTGACTGAGAAGGTAACATATCTTATAGAAAAATTCAAATTTGCTATAGTTTCGTTGCCTTCTAACTCAAGCAGTTGCTTACGATGTTGCCACGTTTTCACTGCAAATGACATGCTGAGTTCGATAATAGCGTAAATTTCTTTAATTATTTTTTTACACTAACAGTTTTGTAAGTACTTAACTATTATTAATTCATCTGCTTTTTGACTACTTAATCTACTAATTTGTTAAAGATTCCTACTATTTCTTCGATACTACGAGTATTTTTGTACTTAAATCAACCGTGATAGTATGTTTTTTATTGAACTAGGAGTTTAGTGAAATGATTGCAAATTTTTTAAGGTGTTTCAAGAAACTTTTTTATATACGGTGGCGTGCAAAAGTTTCCGGCCAGTGACATTTTATACTCTAATTTATTAAAAAAAAGACTAATGATTTTTAATCATTATGAGATGTGAGTATGAGATATAGGAAACAAAATAATATAGTAAAGGAATATTATTTATGTTTGTGAATATATTTATTATTATTATTCTTATACTTATATGTGTAAAAGTTTTCGATCACATAATATACATTGACGCAGTAGGACGTTCAAAGACGTATTTACAAATAATAGCGCGTTGAATGTTCACATTTAGTTTATAAAAGGTCGTGGGAGTATAAACATGGCTCAGAATATGCAAATCCAAATTCGTGAGAGTAATAAAATTTTCAAAAGAAGTATAAGTCTTCTCGTGAGATTGCTTCATTATTATCGATAGGTAAATCAACCGTGAACGATATTATTGTAAAATACCGTTGGGGATATGGTTTAAAAAATCGTCCGCGTAGTGGAAGATCAAGAAAAACGTCTAAAAAAGTAGATCGTATCATGAAACGCCAATCAACTGCGGATGTCAAGAAAACTGCTGCCGAAATTGTACGCGAGCTAAAGGATGAAAACCTAGCTAATGTTAGTCGTAGTACTGTGACACGAAGACTACATGATGTGGGACTTTTTGGTCGTATAGGTACTAAAAAATCATTAATCAGTAAAAAGAATAATTATTTACAATTTGCCAAAGATCACCTAAATTGGACAATCAAAGATTGAAAAAAAGTAGCTTTCTCAGACGAATCTAAATTTAATCTTTTTGGAAGCGATGGTAGACAACATGTACGACGTCCTCTTGGTACGAGAAATGATGTTCGGTACCACATTCCTACTGTAAAACACGGTGGAGGAAGAATGATGATTTGGGGAATTTTCTCTGCAAAGGGGTCGGTCCACTGATCGAGATCAACGGAAATATGAACGCTGATATTTACAAGGACATTTTACAAAACAATTTGTTATCATATACTGAAGAAAAATCGAGTGTGGTGTCAAATGAAAGCTTGTGAAAACACGAGTAAATATATATATATATATATATATATATATATATATATATATATATATATATATATATATATATATATATATATATATATATATATATATATATATATATATATATATATATATAATGTAATACTTGCGCGCATTTTTCTTTGTATTATTTTTAAAAAATCGCGAAAAATCGCTGTCCACCCGCCTTATCTCGAAAAGTACTTATCAAAAAATTTTGAAAAAATTCTAGAATATTCTCCACGGGGTGTAGATTGAACGAAAATTATCACGAGTGCATTACCTGTAATAATTTATCTGGTATATAAAAAAACAGAAATTGCAAGGTCATCAATTTTCAGTAAAGATTGAAAATAAACTTTGTTGAAAACTCATTTGGGGTGTGTTTTGTGAAGTCACTGATCATTTTATACTTCCGTTACAACATTTTTTATTGTAAAAGGAATCAACGTACGGAACACTAATTGCGCAAGTTCAACTTGAACTTGACCGGTTATTTTTAATAAATTAGAGTACGAAATGTCACTGGCCAGAAACTTTTGCACGCCACTGTATATATATATAGTATATATATATATATATATATATATATATATATATATATATATATATATATATATATATATATCTTGAATATTTCCGCCAAACATCTTGAATATACTGATCTGAAGTGTAAAACCAATAATATTGTTAAAATCGGCGGTCGTTTTTGACGTGCCAGCTGTCCTAGTAAAATTAGGAGGCGCACTGGTGAGAGAAAAAATCATACCAAGTTTAAACCTGTGTATGGTATAACCTGTTTTATTAGTAACGTTTATTTATATTATTTATTAGATTTTTAGATTATACTAAATTAATAATCACTTTTATCAAATGATACGTGTGATTTTGGCAACAATTTAACTATTTTTAGACGGCGACTGCACAGGTTTATAAACAAAACTTTAATTTCGTACTATAAATTTTTAGAGTCTGAAAGTTGTTAAATAGTGTTATGTTTTGGTTCATGCTATATTAAGGAACACGTGTGTGTTACATGTATATGTATGTTACTTAGCAGCCAGGCTCATATAATATTTATATAGGAAAGTTTTTGTTCAGAAAATATATTCCTGGATTTATTCAAGGATTCTGTTTTATTTTTACGATGTATTAATTATAATTTTTAACCTTAAATTAAAAATGCATTTTTTTTATTGTTAAAAATATCATTGTTGGAGTGGAGTAAAGAAGGAAGAAAGAGCAAAGGCCGGAGTTGAAATATTGGTAAAAAAGAAATGGAAAAGGAAAGTAACTTCTTGGGAACCCATCAATGAAAGAATTATAAAACTAAATATAAAAATGCTAGGAAAATACATGGTAATATTAGGAGTATACGGCCCAACAGAAGACAGCACTATAAGAGAAAAAGATAATTTCATGGAATTACTAGAAATAGAAACACAAAAAGTAAAGAAAAACCAAGAATTAATAATAATGGGAGATCTGAATGGGAGAACAGGAAGGAAAACAATGGACAATACCGTAGGACCATTCGGAGAAGACATTACTAACGACAACGGAGAGAGACTAAGAGGGCTGTGTTAACTAAACGGCCTCAAAATAACAAACGGATTCTACAAACACAAAGACATCCACAAATATACTTGGATGCAAGAAACACGAAACTTAAAATTAATAATAGACTACATTATAATTAAAAACGATACCACTATCAAAATAAAAGACGTAAGAGTAAAGAGAGAGGCAGAATGTGGAACAGACCATAGACTATTAGTAGCAAATATAAAAGTACCGTGGTACAAGACAACAAAACAAACAGGAAGAATAGATAAAGAAAACAGAAATACTAATGAGATAACAGAAAAAGCAGACCAAGAAATAAAATACAAAATACACTTACTGCAAGACGAAACGATAAGAGACCTATATAGACGACGACTAGATCAAAAATTAAATGAATTAACCGAGATGGAAAATATCGTGCGAACATGTAGAACAGTATATAGGAGGAACTAGAAGCACAGAGTCATGGGGAATAATTAAAGCATTAAGGATCAACAATAGAGAGAAGACGTATATAGAGTATATCCCAGAAAGCGAGTGGGAAGAATATTATAAGAAGCTGCTAACAGAAGACAGGTAAGAATTCCAAGAAGAGAACCCTGAAGAAGAACAGAGTAAGGAAAAAAAAGAGATAGAATTAAGCTATGAAGAAGTAAAAAAGACAATAAAAACACTCAAAAATAATAAATCTGCAGGGCCTGGAGGTATGGTAAATGAAATGATTAAGTACGGGTCTAATAAATTACATCGAATGCTGAGAAACATGTTCCACAGAGCGATAAATGGAGAAAAAATACCGGAGGAATGGTCAAAAGCCTATATAGTATCTATATTCAAAAAGGGAGACCGCAGAAAATGCACAAACTATAGAGGCCTAAGCATAATATCGAGTATGGGACGTTTGTATGGAAAAATTATTAAAAATATCATAGAGGAAAATATAAAAGGAAAAATTGGAGAAGACCAAGCAGGCTTTACGGCCGGAAAATCATGTATAGACCACATATACACTATAAAACAAACAATGAAAAAAAAACTGGCAAAGAATAGAGAAGTTCATTTAGCCTTCATAGACATAAGAAAGGCCTATGTCTCAGTACCAAGACAAAGATTATGGAATGCAATTAAAGAAATAGGCATTGACAAAGAACTAATATACGCAGTAAAAGCTCTCTACGAAAACAACACAGTGAACATAAAAATAGGACATAAAATAGGGAAGAGACTCGAAACATCAAGGGGCCTATTACAAGGATGCTCTACATCCCCAACACTATTCAAAATGTACCTCGAACATGTATTAAAAAGGTGGAGGCGAGGATGTAGTGGAATGGGAGTCCCAATACGAGAAGATTACTTATATACTCTAACTTTCGCAGACGGCCAAGTAATCATAGCGCAAGATTAGGAAGATCTCTGTTATATGGTAAGAAAACTGCAAGAAGAATACACTAAAGCAGGATTAGCAATAAACTTTGATAAGACGGAATAACTAACAACAAAGGAGGGAGACGTGAAGGATCTAGAAGTCGATAACGTAACAATAATTAAAGGAACCAACAGATTTAAATATTTAGGAACCATCATTTCAAAAACGTAACATCAGAGGAGGGGATTAAGGCTAGATTAGGACAATCGCGGACATGCATGAGACAATTGAATTCGATACTGTGGGACAAACACATTACAAAGAGAAACAGGGCACGCATGTACAAATCAATAATACAAAGCATGATGACATGCGGGTCAGAAACATGGACGATCAACGAAAGAGGTAAATCTGAAATTGGCGCGGTAGAGATGGAGTATTGGAGAAGATGTTGTAGAATGACACGTATGAAGAGAATAACAAATGAAGATATAAGAAGCAGAATGAACATCAAAGGGAGCGAAATAAACACCATTGAAGAAAAGCGATTAAAATGGTATGGACACATAAGACGAGGATAATGGGTGGATAAAGGGAATAATGGAGTGGAGCCCTATAGGGAGAAGAAAAAGAGGAGGACCCAGACGATCGTGGAGGAACGATGTGGACGGGGCTATGGAGGACAGGGGTCTAACAGATGGAGACTGGGAAGATAGAAACGGATGGAATCAAAGGCTGAGAGAAGGAAGACAGCGTCAGCTGTAGAAAATCCTTGATATATATATATATATATATATATATATATATATATATATATATATATATATATATATATATATATATAAATATCTTAGTGGATAGTTACCAATGGAAATATCATCAGTTAGTGACAAATACTGAGAATATCAGCCAGTATTATTTCACCATCTATTGAAAAGATCTACTTGTTATCTGAACTCTTTACATCGTACTAGACTTCCTGTGTGGGTACATAATATCTTGTATGAAGTGGAAAAGTTTAGAATGAAATGGGTTTCGCATTTGTTCATTTCAGAGCAGCGTAATTCGAGGGACTTCTGGCGTCGTTTTGTGAGTGTAGACGAAACGTGGATCTGCCATTATATCCTGAAGAGAAAGCGACAGTCGAAATTGTAGGTTGGCGGAGGTGAAACTGCACCGGAAAATCGAAAACTTCTATCCACGAGAAATGTGATAGCACTGAAAAAGGTAAAACCATAACTGGCTCTAATTATGCAACGTTGTTGGACCATTTACATAGTCAGTTGAAGCAGAAACGACTAAGATCAGCGTGCAAAAAAGTGCTACTTCATCAAAACAAGGAGCCTGTCAACACATCAGCCGTTGCAAAGGCAAAAGTGCGTCAGCTGGGCTCGGAAATAGTTCCCCATGCAGCCTATTGCCCACATATAGCCTCTAGTGACCTTTTTGTTTCCTAACCTCAAAAACTGACTTGAGGGAAAGTAATTTTTGTCGAATGAAGATGATATATCTGCTGTTTTTTTTTTTTTGATTGGTCTAGCACACGTGCTGCAGGGAAGTCTCTAAAGCGCTTCAGGAGCGGCATGTGTGCGAAAAAAGTGATTCACGTTGTTCTTGAATCGCTATAAATTGTACTCGGTGGGAAACACAGTCCTGGGCAAACTATTCCCAAGCGATAATGTTTTCCTTGAAAAGCGTTGTACGCGGAGTGATAAGTTGAACCTCATATGGATGTGAAGTATTAGCGCGACGTGTATTTCTAACATGCACCGCTCTGGGAGGAATTAAGCTGACTACATCCTTCGAACACTTCCCATGAAAATACTTGTAGAACAGACTCAAGTCGCCAACCGTTCTTCGATATTCCAGCGAATCAAGGCCGCCGGTCAGTTCCGGGTCTCCATTCAGACGAACAGCTCTTCTCTGAACAGAATCCAACAAATGCAGTGTATGTTTGGGAGCGGAGCCCCAAACATGGGAGCAGTATTCCATAATTGGCCGAATTTGAGCTTTGTAAAGAATTAACAGCTGTTGTTCGAAATAATATTCCCAACTTTTGAGAAGCTCTCCTTGCCATGCCTGCAAGATGTTTATGCCAGGACATATTTGCTCTCAAATTAACGCCCATCAAATTGAGTGATGATGTTAGAGGAATGGAGTGTCCTGACATAACTATGTCGGGTTCAGCAACGTTAACTTTTTTAGAAAAAACTGCCGCTTGGGTTTTTGTAGCGTTAAATTCCACTTGGTTACTGTCACTCCAAGATAGAATTTCTTCCAGGTCTTTGTTAAGTTGAACGACCTCCTGCTGTCTGCGGATATTAGCCTGAGTAACCGATGTCCGAGCGTTCAAAGCGAATGAAGAGATAAGCGTACTGTCATCTGCAAAGCTGTAGATTGGATTCCCGATCTTTTCCAGCAGATCGTTAATGTAAATGAGAAAGAGAGTAGGAGACAGTATGGAACCTTGGGGCACACCGGCGTTGATAGTGAAGGTGTTAGAAAGAAATCCGTCGACCGTCATTTGTAAAGAACGCTCTCTGAGGAAACATGAGAGCCACAAACAGAACTTCTCAGACATAACATAAGAGCGTAGCTTCGCCAACAGTCCATCGTGCCAAACATGGTCGAATGCCTTGGATGTGTCAAGAGCAACCGCTCGAGATTCTCCAAAGCGTTCCATTGCGTTGTTCCAAACATGAGTTACATAAGTCGGAAGATCTCCTGTTGATCTACATTTACGAAAGCCATACTGGTGATCTCTAATAATGTTGAATCGTTCAAGATATTTTAGAAGATGCTGATTGATAACCTTTTCAGTGACTTTCGATATTATTGAAAGCAGTGCGACTGGTCGGTAGTTATTTGGCAAGGTCTTCTTGCCTTTTTTAGGTATCGGCTGAACTGTGGCACATTTCCAGCAGGAAGGAAATATTCCCTTTCTGTAGGGAGATTGAAAAGTCTACAGACAACTGGTGTTAGTTCCGTTTCACACTTTTTGAGAGCTATGGCAGGTAACGACGGTGTAAACGAGTACTCTGCACAGTTCGAAACAATTATTTTACGAGGGAATAAAAAAATTTAAATCACGCTGGACTAAAGTATTGAGCTCAATGGAGATGACTATGTTGAGAATTAAATTTTTGTTTTTGCGAAAAAATATTATTTACTTTGTTTTTACAAGACTTTTCAGTCCACCTTCGTATATCTCTCTATCGTACGCCACCCTTGATAAGAGTCGTTGTTGACATTTCTAACTCCATCGTAAGATCTTCAATTTGCTAACAGTAATGATTTGAGAGTTATTATATTATAGTATTTTCCACAGGCAGATGGTTTTCTATAATCAACCAGATATAATTCATGTTGCTGCACCTTTTTTGAAACTCGAATTGGATTTCATCCAGCTGGCATTTTAATTGATAATATTAACTAATATGTTAATATGTGTTGCAAATCACGGATAATTACTAAGTACTCGGTTAATTACAATAATCGAATCGAGTACTGAAGTGATTTTTTACTTGCCATTAAGCAATGAGTTAAGAGCATTGAATTAATGGCTCACATTGCTCGTAATACAATATTAGTACTGAGCGACTTTTTCAGTTAACCTTTAAAGAGTAGTGCAACGATTATTTCAATAAAAGATTTTCCCTCAAAGTCATTCTGACAATAATGTTAATTAACTTCCATGAGAAAATGAAGCGGGCTTTATTTTTTCTCGCTCTAAACGTACATTTCACTTAGATATGTATTGCCATTCTCTGATGTTTTTTATCAAAATTTTAATAAAATGTATCGCTTTAATGAATATATGTGTAATGTTGTGCAAACGCGGGACAATGGCACCTTTCTAACATTTAATCATGGCGTGATTTTTATAGTGATATTTCAAAAACAAAAACCAGTTTTTCCCCACAAGTTGCCAAAGTTCAGTTGTTCAAAGTTTATTCCCAACACCCACTAATCCATTTAAAAAACTTTTGTATTACTTTTTTATTATTAATTTTTGTTTGCCATTACCTTACTGAAAGTGGTATTTTGACACGAAAGCTAATTCTATAAATATAAAATTATATCATGTTTTGTAATTTACATATTTTGCGGCGCTTTGAACGTTTATCATCGATTGTCTTGTATAATAACGGGTGATCAATAAATAAGTTCAAACTTGTTTGTCTGAGGGCCTTTTGTAGCCGAAAGTTTTACGAAAATAAATTTCGGGCAAGGTGGCTAAAGAGCCGATCCTTTCCATCTAGTTCAAGGTCATTCAGAATTCCGATCATTTGTGATGTTGGACGTTATAAAAGGCCTTTTAGAAGTCAAGCAAAGATATACGTCAAAACTGACATCTCTACATCGTTGAGACAAGACAGAACCCTGCTTTAATCCACATTCAATCGATATTGCTTCTGAGCGCTCCTCTTCTGCTTTAATAAATGCCATCTGGTTCCAGTAGAGGTTTCCAATAACCTGCAAATCGTTTTCATCTACCTAAGATCTTTCAGAATTCCGACTATTTTGTAATCTTAAACTCTATCAAAGGCCTGTTGGTAGTCAATTAGGCACAAATATATGTCACAATTGACGTCTCTACATCGCTGAATCAAAATCTGCATAGAAAACAAGACCTCTCTGGTTCCCATGGCATCACGAAAGCCGAATTGTGTAGCTGACATGTTTTCTTCACACAACTTGTATATTTTCCTGTAAATGATATTCAGAAATGTTTTTAAAAGATCCCTTATGAGGCTAGTTGTTCGATATTCTTCGCATTTTTTAGCGCCTGCATTTTTTGAGATCATTATAAACTCAGACTTTAACAAGCTTTCTGATATTCTTCCTAAATCATAGATTTTACTGCAAATCACCGTAAAGCACTTAATCTCATCCTCTTTTTTTTATGGGTCTAGTACACGTGCTGCAGGGAAGTCCCTAAAGTGCTACAGGAGCGACACGTGTGCGAAAAAAGCAATTCACGTTTTTCTTGAATCGCTGTAAATTGTACTCGGTGGGAAACACAGTCATGGGCAAATTATTCCAAAGGGATGATGTTCTCCATATAAAAGACTGCTTGAAAAGCTTTGTACGAGGAATCACAAGCTGAACTTCATATTAATGTGAAGTATTGGCTTGACGTGTAATTTTAACATGCACCGCTCTGCGAGGAATTAAGCGGGCTACATCCTTTGAACACTTTCCATAAAAATACTTGTAGAATAGGCTCAAGTCGCCAACTGTTCTTCGATGTTTCAGCGAATCAAGGCCGCCGGTCAGTTCCGGTTCTCCAATCAGACAAACAGCTCTTCTCTGACTAGAATCTAACAAATGCAATGTATGTTTGGGAGCGGAGCCCCAAACATGGGAGCAATATTCCATAGTTGATCGAATTTGAGCTTTGTGAAGAATTAACAGTTGTTGTGGAGTGTAAAGTTTTCTGGTTCGAAATAATATTCCCAACTTTTGAGAAGCTCTCCTTGCTATGCCTGCGATACGTTTATGCCAGGACATATTTGCTCCCAAATTAACCCCCAACAAATTGAGTGACGATGTTAGAGGAATGGAATGCCCCGCCATAACTATGTCGGGTTCAACAACGTTAACTTTTTTAGAAAAAACTGCCGACTGTAGCGTTAAATTCCACTTGGTTACTGTCACCCCAAGATAGAATAGAAAGAATGTCTTTGTTAAGTTGAACGACTTTCCGCTGTCTGCGGATGTTTGTCTGAGTAGCCGATGTCCGAGCGTTCAAAGTGAATGAACAGATAATCGTACTGTCATCTAAGAGCTTAAGAAACTCCTCATGGAATTCATCGGAACTGGTGGCTTTTCCATTTTTTAGTTGATTTATTGCAATGCTCACTTCATTGGTGGTAATATATGGCCCAAACAAGTCTTGAGCTTTGTGGTTAATCTGGTCTTGCATCAGAAAATAACTCTGTGATACAGTCTTGTCATATCTTCAATTTCTTTTTCTTATGGATAACAACATTTCCTTGATGAGCCATTAAATGTCGATTGGATTTCGTTCTCCTTATACCAGTTAAGCCTTTGAGTTTTTGATAGATATTAAAGCTGTCATACTTCATACAGTATATTATGTACCCACTTATATCAGATGCCTGCCGTCTCAGCAATCTTGCAAAGGTTAATGCGACTTTCATCTTCCATCCCGATAGCATGAATTGTATTGACAATTTCTTCAGAAAAACCATCAATCCGGCGTCCTTAACAAGCAGCATCAGTAGTGTTCGGCCACGTGTAAATTTATTTATCCAGTAATAAATGGTCTGGAATGCTGGTCCAGAGTCCCCCTGAACTTTCTTCAGCCCCCTATTTTAAATAAAAATGTTTCATCACTGCACGATACTTGGCTTTATTAACGTTAAAAATATAACACTGATCACTTACGATAGCTACCAACAAGCAATTGCGCTATACCTTTCTTTGAAACTTTGGATACAACCGTTACAAGAATCATGCTTACTAACAATCATGCCGGTTAACAAAATTTCTCGCCATTTTATGGAAATTTATCAGACTTAACAATCCATCCTCATATGGTCACCGTTACTGATCTTGTCTATTGGGAGTCTACATTCAACGAGTCCCAAACGGTATCAAAATCAACGGTAGAGTAATAAATAATATTGGATACGCTGATGATACTGTAGTGCTAGCGGAAAACGTAGAAGGCTTGCAGATGTGGATCGGATAATACAACGTATTAAAAGTTTTGGGCTCTTCTTAAATATAATGGAAATCAAGGTTATTATCTTCTGAAAGGCATGTCCATCTGACCATAAAGGGAACTATTGTAGTACAAATTTATGCTGAAAGTGTGAACCATAAAGGAAATTAGTTCAAGAAGCGAGCAGGTTAGAAAACGATTTACAAACATGAGAAAGGTGATTGGATATAAGTTAAGCACTCAGAATCCTTTCTTAGACGTATACAAGTAAAATCAGAATCAATGTTAAGGAAGAAACATGCACTATATTAAACACCTGATGCATGGAGAAAATTACCAACTTCAACAATTAGATTTCGAAACAAGATCTTTAAGCAGTCGTCCAAATTCATAGCTCAAAGATATTCGAAGGTGGCTTGGTTGCATTTAAATAGCCTGGACATATCTAAGACCATTTGAATCACTAACCTTCGGAGGATGCAGCTCATAAAAAGATTAGTGTAAAACATCACCAGAAAATTAACATCAGATTTAACGAACCTCCTGATTACTAAAATCTTCTCGTTATTAGCACCAACTCCACTTAGTTATAGCAATAACAAATTATTTTGAAAGTAATAAAGAAGTAGGTATAGAAAAGTGTAACTAATGCAGAAAAACTTGGTGGCTTTAATTGTACTGTGTGTGTAATTGTTACGATTTAGGTTGAGTTTGAATAAATTGTACTGGTTATGAACTACAACCTAGATTATTTCACCTCAAGGGAATGTAGCGAGCGTGTATTTTTAACACGTACCTTTTATTTAGGAATCTGTCGGGCTACCTTAAATAAACATTTCCCAAGAAAGTATACCAATACTCAAAAGCACCAACTCTGTTTTGATGCTCTACACTATGAGGGTCCCTAGTGAGCTCCGGGTCCTTCACCAGCAGAGCAACTTTTTACTAGATAGAATGCAGCAATTACAGCATATATTTGCAGTTTCGAAATTTGAAATAAAGTTTTTGAAAAGTCTTATTTTCAATACCTAAAACATATAGGTTTCCCCTACCCAATTGACTGACCTAGCTAATGGAAGAAAATGTTCCTACGAGATCACTAATGCAATATCCGTAGGAGATGAAAATGGTAAGAAGTCTTAAGACTAAGTTGGGAATGTGGAATCTTTGGCACAATGATACTACTCAGTATATATCACCACTACACCAAACACTTTATTTTTGCACTCGACGCGCGTTTCGTTAACCATGTTAGCTTCATCAGGAGCGATGATTGTCAATCATGTTTGATGTAGTGGTGATATATACTGAGTAGTCTTAAGACCTGTTCGAAAACGTTAATTGGGTAAATCCGGCCAACAATTGTCATCCATAGACGCCAAAAAGGAACAACAAATATCTCATCATCTCATGACATCTCCCTGGAAATTGGAGAAAACAGTTTAATTTATATTTTCTACTTATAAAAAATTCCGGTCTAAACGGAAAACTGCACTATAAATTTTGAATTAATTAATTTATATTAATTAATAATTAAGTCTTAACTTGCATAACTAATTCAGGCACTTTGATTTCAGAACTACTTTGTTATAAATTGGTTTTTCGATAAAATTATATTTATTACTTTGTTGTCTAAGATCCTGACTATTCAAATAAGCGACAATGTATTGTAAGATAGACCAAGGATTCTCCTTACCAAACTATGTAAGACTATATAAAATTTAGATTACCAAAAGTGTATGTTCCACAAAATGTGTTAATAAATAGGAGCGTTTGAAGTTCTTACGTCTTCCGGGGATTTTTATTTCCTATTGAGTATTGGCATTTCAGTTTCAGGGCTATATCAGTTTGTTCGTCTATGCCGTTTTATAACAAAAAGCCAAATAGTTATAATGGAAGGTTTTATTAACATATGGTTGAGTAGCTCCATCATAACGTTGTAAAAAGTTAAATTAACTAGGATCGTAAAAGTAGTTGTGAAAGATCTATCAAAACTATCAACAAGTATTTTGCATTGCAAAAATATTTAAAAATTTCTAGGGGAAAATGGCCTATGTAATACCGGCTACTAAATCGTCTTGCCTCAATATACCAAATACGCTATTCATATTTTCTCACTATTGATAGATGAAGGCCGTTCGAAAACTCCGTGCAAGATACAAGAAATGGCACTGCCTGTTAATGTCCACCAAGTATACGAGTAGCTAGGTCTTTTATTAGACAACTAAACAAGGTTTATCTTGTTACGATTATAATTCTGCAAGTAGTCTGCTTTTTAGTCATTTGTCAACATAGGCAAAAAGGAATTGTATGTTGTTGTCAAACATTATTTTGTCAAAACGAGAAATCTGAAGCAAAACTTGACAAATACTATGAGAAGCCTGCATCTTTGATTAGGATGCTTTATAGATGATTTCTTCATACTTTTATACTATACCCATAGAGGACGGAGAACGTTCCGGAAAACCATCTGATGTCACTAAGCCAGAAAACATCACCGAAATTCATGATATGGTGTTAAATGACAGAAGATTGAAAATGCGTGAAACCGCATCTCTAGTGGCCAGGTTCATAATATTTTACATGAACACCTACACAAAAGGAAATTCACGACAAATTAAGTGCCGTGATTCCTCTTCGTCGACCAGAAACATGTCAGGTTGCATTTGACCAATTTAAAACTCCGTTAAAAAATCTCGAATAGTTTTTGGGACGATTTGTAACTGTAAATAAAATTTGAATTCACCATTATTAACTAGAAACCAAGGAACAGTGAAAACAGTGAGTGACTAGCGAAGAATTAGCCCCGAAGAAGACAAAAGCAGTAGTGCCAGTACAAAAGCGTTAATAACTACGCATCTCGACTCGATGATTTGGATGCACAAATTTCCTCATCTTGCAAAGAAAAAATTGGTTTTCCACCGTGACAACACGTTAGCAGCAGCAGCGGTGTACTCCAGGGCTCCATACTGTCTCTTACTCTCTTTCTCATTTACATTAACGATCTGCTGCTGCGGAAATCTAATCTACAGCTTTGCCGATGATAGTACGCTTGTCTCTTCATTCACCTTGAACGCTCGGGCATCGGCTGCTCAGGCGAATATGCGCAGACTGCAGAAGGT
Source organism: Pachyrhynchus sulphureomaculatus (assembly GCA_019049505.1). Taxonomy (NCBI): domain Eukaryota; kingdom Metazoa; phylum Arthropoda; class Insecta; order Coleoptera; family Curculionidae; genus Pachyrhynchus; species Pachyrhynchus sulphureomaculatus. Next base: position 209,293,278 of record CM032449.1, read on the forward strand.
CATTCAACTTAACAAAGACCTGGAAGAAATTCTATCTTGGGGTGACAGTAACGAAGTGGAATTTAACGCTACAAAAACGCAGGCGTTAACGTTGCTGAAACCGACATAGTTATGTCGGGGCACTCCATTCCCCTAGCATCGTTGCTCAATTTGTTGGGCGTTAGTTTGGGAGCAAATATGTCCTGGCATGAACATGTTGCAGGCATAGCAAGGAGACCTTCTCAAAAGTTGGGAATATTTAGAACCAGAAAGCTTTACACCCCACAACAACTGTTAATTCTTTACAAAGTCCAAAACCAACTATGGAATACTGCTCCCACGTTTGGGATTCCGCTCCCAAACATACCCTGCATTTGTTGGATTCTGCTTAGAGAAGAGCGATCCGTCTGGTTGGGGACCTGGAATTGACCGGCGGCCTTGATTCGCTGGAGCATCGAAGAACGGTTGGCGACTTGAGTCTGTTCTACAAGTATTTTCTTGGAAAGTGTTCGAAGGATGTAGCCCGCTTAATTCCTCCCAAAGCGGTGCATGTTAGAAATACACGTCGCACTGGTGCTTCACATCCGTATGAGGTTCAGCTTGTTACTCCGCGTACAACGCTTTTCAAGCAGTCTTTTATATGGAGAACGTCATCTCTTTGGAATAATTTGCGCAGCGCTGTGTTTCCCACCGAGTCCAATTTACAGCGATTCAAGAATAACGTGAATCGCTTTTTCCGCACACATGCCGCTCCTAGAGCGCTTTAGGGACTTCCCTGCAACATCTGTGCTAGACACATAAAAAAAGCGCACTCGTTCGTATTGGGAAATGCAAAACTAATGGGACTGGGACATGACTTTCTCTCTTATGCTCCATATTCAGCAGACTTGAAACTATCCAACAACCGTCTGTTTTCAAATATGAAGAAATGTCTAGGAGGCAAGAAATTTTCGTAGAACAAAGTAGTCATAGTAGAGACGGACTGCTATTTTGCAGACCTTATTAAAAAAATTCTATTCGGACAGAATACAGAAATCGGGAAAGTGATAGACCATCTGTATATTTTGCAGAAGGGACTATATTGAAAAATAAATAAAAAGGTTTTGATAAAATTTGCTGTTCTTTATTTTTAAACTGACTTTTCAAACGGCTCTCGTATTCTTAAATGGATTATTTATTTGAAGAGGGATTTTAAGAGACTGGCTCATTAGGCTTATAAGCCTTCTTTTTCTTCGAGTGCCACTCCTATCGGAGATTAGAAATCATCACAGCTACTCTCACTTTATTTGCTGCTCTTCTAAACAGTTCAATTGAGCTGCAGCCAAACTAGTCGCGCAAGTTACGCAACCACGATATTCTTCTTCGTCCAAGCTTTCTCTTCAATTTAATTTTGCCTTGCATAATATTCCGCAACAGTGAATACCTTTCTCCCCTCAACACATGTCCCAAATATTCCAGCTTCCTTTTTCTAATAGTGTTCGTTAGTTCTGGGGCTTTGTTTAGTCTCTGGAGAATCTCGTTATTGGTTACCCTATCAATCCATGACACTTTCAGAATGCGCCGATAATACCACATCTCAAAAGCTTCAATACTTTTAGTATTGGTCTGCCTCAAAGTCCATGCTTCCACTTCACAAAGAAGCGTTGAGAAGACATAACAACGCAACATTCGTAACCGTAGTACCAGGCTTAGATCTCGATTGCAAAAGAGTTTTCTCATTCTATTAAAGCTTGAGCTTGATATCTCTAATCGGGTTTTAATCTCCTTTGTCTGATATGTGTACTCGTTCAGCCATGTTCCCAAGTATTTGTAGCAATTGACTTTCTCAACACTTATGTTATTAACTAGAAGACGATCCTGGTTATTTTGAGATTTTGCCATCACCATAAATTTTGTTTTCTTTAGATTTATCTTTAGACCAAATTTATTGCAGCTGTTATTTAACCGCTCAACAAGATGTTGTAGGTCTTCTAAACTTTCTGCTAGCAGAACTGTGTCATCGGCGTATCTTACATTATTCAGGGTTTCACCGTTTATCGTACTGTGCTCGTAATTTTAGGGACTTATTTTCTTAGGAAGAGTATGTCTCATGCTCATACTGAATTAGAACTAGTCGGATTTGTTTACAGTATCATTCATTAGAATTTTGTGGCTCCTTATCAGTTACATGGGGTATTTATTTAAGAACGTATTTATAGCCACGTGTAAATATAAATAGTTGTACAACTCTACCGGCCCTCCACTATTTTTTTCTTAATGCGAGGCTGTCTATCGAATGATGAATTAGCAAAAAGAATTAGAACAAGGCTATCAATCATATTAAAAAAATTAAATAAATCTTTCCTTTTTCGGCTACCATTTACGAAATTATGTAGTATTGTATTCATGTACTTGTCATGCTCGACAACTTTCTCTCTTTCATTTGTTACTAAATTATAATCGAGTTTTTTAATTCGCAAATTTTGAAGTCATTGACATATTTGTGGACCATGTTGTAATAAAACAAATTTATGTTATTATGAATTTCGCGTGTATCGAAATCTAGACTTTCAAGGGCATCATGCCATTAATTAGTGACAACCGAATAATTATCCAAAGTTTTACTAGAATTGAACTTGAAAGGTAATAATATAGTTTGGACATATTTCTTTCCACTGGTGCTAAAAAAGGACAAATATTTAATAGTCCTGTCAACTTTCGCAATTTAGTCATAAACTAAGACATGAGTTTTGATTTTTCAAAGGATCATCTTTAAGGTGAACCGTCTATAAGTGAAAAAGAGTAGGTTGGTTTAAAATTTTAATTAGTAGGTGTACAACTAAGTTGGGAATGTGGAATCTTTGGCACAATGATACTACTCAGTATATATCACCACTACACCAAACACTTTATTTTTGCGATGATTGACTAAAGGTAAACTACATATCTACCCTATTTATACTTAGCCTAACCCTAGAATTACTCAAGCGGAACTAATGACATAGGCAAGGCCATCAGTTCCGGTCTAGTAACCAGTAGAGGGGACTATAAGGAATAGGCCCTCTGTCTTTATTTAAACTACTTTTACATTTTATGATTTCCATACTTTCGTATGCGTTCAACAATCTCCTATTAGATACATTTTTTATTAATCTTAGATTATCTAATGTTACAGTATGATCAGCTTCAAGGGCATGTTCGGCAATGCTAGACTTTTCTGTTCTATTGTATCTTAAGTGTGCTAAATGTTCTTTAAATCGTGTTTTAATTGACCTTTTAGTTTGCCCAACATACTTTTTGTCACAATCATTACAACTAATTTCAAAAATTCCACTTTTCTCACAATTGGGAATCTTATCTTTGGGATTTCCTAAGATATTCCTCAGATTGTCTGATGACTTATAGACTAAGGTGAGGCCTACCTTATTAAATACCTTATTGAGTCCCTTGCTATATTTCGGATTATATGGTATGGAGACATACTTGGTGTTATTTTCTTCGCGTGTAAAAAAGGTGGAATTCTGAATATTAGACCTAAATTTATATCTATTTATTAGCTTACTTACTAAGTCATCGTCATAACCATTAACTCTAGTTATATTTCTAATTCGATTTCTTTCTTTATTAAAGTTTACTCTATTCAGAGGGAAAGTGACCAAACGATGAACTAAAAAATGTATTGAGGCTAATTTATGTTGTTTGCAATGAAATGAATCATTAGGAATATATCTATCTGTTACTGTGTCCTTCCTATAGATATCAAATTCTAATCTATTATTATTTTTAATAATTAAAATATCTAGAAAAGGCAATTGTCCTTTGTTCTCAATTTCGTACGTGAATTTAATTGAATCATACCGGCTATTTAATTTAGAAACAAAATCATCAATATTTGCTTTCTTTGTATCAAAAATCGCGAAAATATCATCCACATACCTATACCATACCCTTGGGAAATATTCGAATTCTCGACTGGCTTCGATTTCAAACTTACTCATGAATAAATTGGCTATGAAAGGTGAGAAGCAATTACCCATAGCTGTTCCTTCTTTCTGAACATAAAATTGATTGTTATATTGGCACACAAACCTGGAAAAGCAATGCGACCCATTGTTTCATCGGTCGGATCACCCACATATTTAATATCCAAATGGTTATCAAAAGAACTTGAGAAGTTACCATTAAATACTTTCGCAGTGAAGAATTCGTTAGAATTCATTAATAAAACAAAAAATTTAGTTCTTAATGAAGGTGAAGTCTTAATTTCTTTTGATGTTAGTTCTTTATTCCCAAGTGTGCCAATTCCACAAACTTTACAATATCTCGAAGAATTACTTAGAATGAATGACTTTGAAGACGAAATTATTCGTGAATACTTAACATTATCTAAACTTTGCATGGAACAAAATTATTTCCAATATAACAATCAATTTTATGTTCAGAAAGAAGGAACAGCTATGGGTAATTGCTTCTCACCTTTCATAGCCAATTTATTCATGAGTAAGTTTGAAATCGAAGCCAGTCGAGAATTCGAATATTTCCCAAGGTATGGTATAGGTATGTGGATGATATTTTCGCGATTTTTGATACAAAGAAAGCAAATATTGATGATTTTGTTTCTAAATTAAATAGCCGGTATGATTCAATTAAATTCACGTACGAAATTGAGAACAAAGGACAATTGCCTTTTCTAGATATTTTAATTATTAAAAATAATAATAGATTAGAATTTGATATCTATAGGAAGGACACAGTAACAGATAGATATATTCCTAATGATTCATTTCATTGCAAACAACATAAATTAGCCTCAATACATTTTTTAGTTCATCGTTTGGTCACTTTCCCTCTGAATAGAGTAAACTTTAATAAAGAAAGAAATCGAATTAGAAATATAACTAGAGTTAATGGTTATGACGATGACTTAGTAAGTAAGCTAATAAATAGACATAAATTTAGGTCTAATATTCAGAATTCCACCTTTTTTACACGCGAAGAAAATAACACCAAGTATGTCTCCATACCATATAATCCGAACTATAGCAAGGGACTCAATAAGGTATTTAATAAGGTAGGCCTCACCTTAGTCTATAAGTCATCAGACAATCTGAGGAATATCTTAGGAAATCCCAAAGATAAGATTCCCAATTGTGAGAAAAGTGGAATTTATGAAAATAGTTGTAATGATTGTGACAAAAAGTATGTTGGGCAAACTAAAAGGTCAATTAAAACACGATTTAAAGAACATTTAGCACACTTAAGATACAATAGAACAGAAAATTCTAGCATTGCCGAACATGCCCTTGAAGCTGATCATACTGTAACATTAGATAATCTAAGATTAATAAAAAATGTATCTGATAGGAGATTGTTGAACGCATACGAAAGTATGGAAATCATAAAATGTAAAAGTAGTTTAAATAAAGACAGAGGGCCTATTCCTTATAGTCCCCTCTACTGGTTACTAGACCGGAACTGATGGCCTTGCCTATGTCATTAGTTCCGCTTGAGTAATTCTAGGGTTAGGCTAAGTATAAATAGGGTAGATATGTAGTTTACCTTTAGTCAATCATCGCTCCTGATGAAGCTAACATAGTTAACGAAACGCGCGTCGAGTGCAAAAATAAAGTGTTTGGTGTAGTGGTGATATATACTGAGTAGTAGGTGTACAAGTATGAAATGCGGATTTTTTTTTCTAAAAAAAACATGTTAAATTCGGAAGAATGATAAAAAGTACTTTATTCAAAGTATGGTCCATCGCTTGTTATACATTTTTTCCATCTTTCGGGCAATTTGTGCATACCACGCCAGTAAAAATCTTCCCCTTTTGCTGCGAACCATTCATCGAGCCATTTTTTCACATCTTCGTACGAATCAAAGCGCTGCTCAGCAAGTACGTGACCCATCGATGCAAACAAGTAGTAATCGGAATGAGCCAAGTCTGGTGAGTAAGCCGCATTGGGTAGAACTTCCCAGCTGAGTGCTTCCAACGTGTCGGGAACTGGTTTTGCCGTATGTGATGGAGTATTATCATGAAGAAAAATTGTGTTGCCTCTTTCGGTATTCTGGCCTTATTTCAAGCAGCGAACGGTTCAAATCGGCCGGTAATGTTTAGTATTAACCGTTTCCCCAGGTTGCGGTCGATATGGATGGTGCGCCTGGGTCTACCCATGATTTTTTGCGCTTGGGATTCTCAAAATAAATCAACTTTTCATCTCCTGTCACTAAACGATGCAAAAAGGACTTCCTTTTGCACCGAGCGAGCAAAATGTCACACGTGTTTTTGCGCTTTTCCATTTTCCTGTCGTTCAACTCATATGGTACCCATCTACCGGTCTTCTGAATCTTTCCCATCTCTCGTAGCCGATTGGAAACAGCTTGTTGACTAACGGTCAGTTGCTCGGCGAGTTGTTTTTATTTAATAAAAACGATTGCTAAAAGATATCGATTGTTGGTTGAAGCTTATGGTGAACATTCTCTAACCCAAAAAAATTGGGTAGACACAGGTCAGCCTTCAACATCACAACCGGTGCGTAATATACAGGGAAATAAAGCTTTGCTATGTATTTGGTGGGATAGTAGAGGATCTGTGTATTACGAACTGCTGAAACCTGGTGAAGCGATTTCTGGCACGATAAAGTCATTTTTCAACATGACAATGCTAGGCCCCATGTTGCAAAATGTGTTAAAAACTATTTGGAAAACATCAAATGGGACGTTCTATCTCACCCGCCGTATTCACTGGACTTGGCCCCTTCAGATTGCCGCATTGGTATAACAACTAAAGACGAAACGAAAAGAATCGCATTTTTAGACGTTACCAAAAGTGTTCTTCGTATTTGCTGCACCATCCCAAGACGTGTTTCGCCGTATCACGGCTCATCAGCTGGGCTAGGTTCAGCAAATACGAGAACACATTTTTAGTCCTTTATCCAGGTAACTAACGGAAAACTATAACGAATAGATGCTTATACAGTATAAGCATCTATTTGTTATAGTTTTCCTTCAGATTACCACTTATTTCGATCGATGCAGCACGGACTTTCAGAACAACACTTACATTCTTACGAAGAAGTGAAAAATCGGTTTGATGAATGCTTGACCCTAAAAGGTAAAAGGATGAAAAGTTCTTTCGTGCGGAATCCATTCTTTGACAGAAAGATGGGAAAAAGTTATAGCTAAAGATGGCCAGTACTTTGACTATTAAGGTAATTCATCTTGTCATGGAAATAAACGTTAAAATCGACATTTTTAATCGAAACACCTACTATATATATATATATATATATATATATATATATATATATATATATATATATATATATATATATATATATATATATAGGGTGTTATGGAATTCACACATATATTGGAACAGGTGCCTTCTTGCAGTTAGACTGATTGCAGAAAATTCACCTTAAATAGCGGATCCCAGTAATAAAGAAAAAATCGACTCAAAAGAAATAATGACACGAATATTACCGCCACTGGTGAAACAAATACTTACACAATAGGGTCAATTGTTAACCAGGTCAGGTCTACGGTTTTGCGAGATTTGACTAGGATTTTCCCAGCAAATTTAACAAAAAAAAAAAATACAAAAATTACCTTTTGAAATAATTATTTTCGGATAGAAACAAATTGATAACACAAGTTTTATGTTTCCATAATTTATTATAATAAGTAAAAATTTTAGCACATGTAAATTTGGTTCATTGTAACAGCGATGGGACAACGAACAAATTGTTAAAGTAGGTTACAAAGCCGTTGACCTTATTGTGCTTTACTTTATTTTAAAATCGACAGGGTATTTGTTATCGGCGTCGGCTGACATTGTAAAAAACTTTTAGTGGAGTGTTGGCTATATCGAAGACTATGTGTTGCTGCTTTATACAAATGTTCGGAAAAAAGTTTTTGTCCATGGGTTAAACTCCAGCCGTTTTAATTCATACGGAATGCCAATGATCTCTTTGGTATGCTTCTGCACATAAATTTGCAATAAGATATTGGGTTACTTGACGATCTGGATTTGTCCTAAACCATTGTTTCTGTTGCTTGAATATAATAATTGCTCAAAGGTTTAAAAAAAAGGACGTTCAGTGGCTGAAGCTGAATTTTTAATTCACCGCCATTCATTACATAAAGTAATTTTTAATTCACCATCATATAGACAATGGCGACGATTAAAAGTTTGATACCACTTTAAGTTAGTTTAACTTGTTAGTACCTAGAGGCGCTATTCGTCAATATTTCTCGCTCTCTCCCTCCCATTTTATATATATATATATATATATATATATATATATATATATATATATATATATATATATATATATATATATATGATATATCCTCAGTCTCAATTCGTTCGAGGGAATGTGAAGATCAATTCGTTGCGTTGTGCGCTGTTCTCCTCCAGGTTTCACCATTGTATAAAAGGGTTTGTTCGTAAAATGGATAATTTGGTCCAGTCAACGGAACAAAGAATATCCTCGGGGTCTCCTATTTGCTCGGCGAGTTGTTTTTGTGTTTGCGAATCATCTTCGTCCAACAATGCTTGCAATTCCACATTTTCGTATTTTTTTGGCGGTTTTCCACGTTCCTTATCTGCAACAACGAAGTTACCGTTTTTGAAACGCCGAAACCATCGTTCACACGTATCTTGCGATGGAGCATGTTCACCATAAGCTTCTCGAAGAAATCGGTATGATTCAACAGCAGTTTTCTTCAAATGAAAACAAAAAATTAATGCTGTCCGCGAATGTTCTTTGTTCGGTATAAATCTCGACATATTGAACACAACAACACAACACTATGCATACACTTTTCCAATTTATCACTCGTGCGCGTCTGACACTTGTTGATGACACAACAAAATGGCTCAGTGTACACCATCTGTTGTCTGAAATCCGCATTTCATACTTGTACACCTGGTAATTACTTATAGAAATAATAAAATAAAAACTTTTCACATCCGGCAAATACTGAATATAAAGTAATTTACTCATTAGTTTCCTTGCAAACGCGTAGTTCTAAAATAAGTATTGCATTTGACTTTTTTAAGTAATAAAAAATTAAATACCCATAGTTTGAACAAAAGTCATAAAACATATCCACACCCATCCCTTTAATTTTATTTCCTTGAAACGATATTACTCATCCCTATTTTAAATATTACAGTATTATTTCGTTTGAATATTACGATGCCAACATACAGATAGATCTTTTACTATAAATAATTAGCTAATTTTTTTTTAAAATATCACAATCAAAAATCAGGTAAAGTATATAATATTTATATATTTATTTTATTTATATATAATTTCTACCCCTTTGACCCTCCACCCCTGTTTATATGGCACACAGCAAAAAAATAAAAAATATTTTGTTCTCTGGATTGAAAGAACTCTGAATAATAGACATATATACGCAATCACCCTTCTAACTCCCTCCCTCACCTCTTATATGTTGCATAATTATGATTAATAAATAAACGCTTAACATTTTTTCATTTTCCCAACCAGAAACCTGGGAAAATTCTCATAATACTATCGAAACCATACAATATTTGATCACTCCACCTTTTTCACCTCTTCTCTCATTAAAATTGACAGTAATGAAAAATAACTTAATTTTCACATGCCTCAACATCCCAAACCCTGAAAAAGACATAACACGATATATAGAAAGCAACCCCATTATCCCCCTACCTTACACCTTAACCTGTTACATATTTTATTAAAAATAATATGCTTAAAATTTATTCAATACATCAACCAAAAAACCTGTAAATATCTCAAAATGTTATTGAAATTATACAGTATTAAACTACCCCCGTTCTCTTCAGCCCCTTCCTGAGTTAAGCTTAAAACCCATAAGCAAAAATAACTCAATTTTTGGATTTTTAGACTTCAAAAACCCAAAAAAGGATATATAATACTCCTTCTAATCTCCTCCTTCACCCCTTTCTTCCTTTATATGTTCAACTATATATATATATATATATATATATATATATATATATATATATATATATATATATATGTAGTAGTGTTTTTCGGGTATCCCGTGTTAGCTTAAAGTCCCTTAAGACCAATAGTCAGCTCGTTTGGTTCCCCGACACAAGCTTTAGCCAAGCACCTAGCCTTGACTCTGCAACCTCATGTGGAAAAAGCCGCATCTTACGTGAAAAATTCACAACATTTTATTCAAATCATAAAAAACATGCAGCTAGAGAAAAATGATTTACTTGTCAGTTTTGATGTCGTATCCCTTTTCCCACAAGCAGCAGTTACCGAAGCACTGTCTATTATAGGGACAAAATACAACCTGCCCGAATACGTCATCAGTCTAACAAAACACTGCCTCGCTAATACATACTTCGTCTATTCAGGCCAAAGATACAAGCAAATAGAAGGTGCACCGATGGGCTCTCCATTGTCGCCAGCACTAGCTAATCTATACATGGAGCATTTCGAAACACTAGCTCTAGAAACTGCTCCACATAAACCGACAACATGGCTACGATACGTAGATGACACATTTGTGGTATAGCAACACGGTGAAGATAACCTAAACAAGTTCCTGGAACACCTTAACAATATACATCCAAACATTAAATTTACAATGGAACGAGAAGTAGCAGAACAACCACCATTCCTAGATGTCTTGCTTAAAAGAAAATCAGATGGTTCTTTGTCTCACTCAGTATATAGAAAACCGACATATACAAGCAGATACTTAAATGCCAGCTCACATCATCACCCAGCCCAACTCTTCTCCGTTGCCAAATCCTTAGCTCACCGATCAGAAACCCTAACAGACAAGGAACATTTGCAACAAGAAACCAAGCTCCTTCGAAAGGTTTTACTTTCAAATGGATACAGTCAAAACACGATCCGGCGGGCCCTAAATAAGCAACACAAACCGGAAAGAAAGACATATACTACAAAAGCATTTCTCCCATATATAAAAGGCATCACAGACAAAATAGGAAGTCTTCTAGGAAAACACTAAATTGAGACCATTTACACAACGAATCAAAAAATTAAAGATATTCTACCTACACCAAAAGACATTATAGCCTTAGAAGACCAAGTTGTATATAAAATTCCGTGTTAGGACTGTGGTCTTTCATACATAGGCCAAACAAACAGGAAAATTAGCGCCAGAAGAGACGAGCACAAAAACGCCGTAAAACAAAAATCCACCATCTCTTCTCTAGCACAACATGCACACAATACCGGCCACAAAATCGATTTTGACAAAACCAGAACCCTACAAAAAAGTGATAACCTATTCACTAGGGTAATCAAAGAAGCCATAGAAATAGAAAAGAGGCCCTACAACTTAAATAATCGGGATTATAGCCAACGTTTACCGAACTCTTAGAAACATATTCTATCCCAGTACCAAGTCCAACCAAGAGAAACAATAATTCAACCATATGTTATTTCACCACAACATTACAAAGACCCACAGGACCGACAACGCGCAGCCAAAGCCGAGCCTCTATTGGCCAGATCCGTCCGACCAATAGAGCCACTCCCCGAGTACATAAAACCGGCGCCCTCGGAGCCAGTCTCGACATTCAACGCCAAGACACCGACCAGTGATCAACGCTTTGAAAAAGATGAATGAGATTCCATCGAAACTTCAGCAAAACCGTCAATCAAGGAACTTTAAGCTAACATGGGATACCCGAAAAACCACTATTACATTTCACACCCGTGAGAACATTCGTCAAAACATATATATATATATATATATATATATATATATATATATATATATATATATATATATATATATATATATATATATATATATATATATATATATATATATATCTCCTCCTCTTATATGCCTTCTCTTTTGAGGTTGGCGACCAATATGGCAAATTCGTCTCTATTTTGTGTTATATGTATCAAACTTTCCCGTCGGTGTTCGTCCAGTCTTTTATGTTTCTTAACCATGATTTCTTTTTTCTACTCAAGCCTCGTCTTCCGTCTATTTTTCCTTTCAGTATAAGTTGGAGTTGTTCGTATTCTGTGTGACGCATTACATGCCCGAGGTAGGCTGTTTTTCTGATCTTAATTGTCTGGACTAGCCATTCTGAAGTATTCATCTTGCTTAGTACTTCTGCATTGGCCGTTCTGCTAGTCCACCTAATTCTTAATATTCGCCTATATAGCCACATTTCGAACGCCTTGAGCTTTTTTTATGTCCTCCTGTTTAAGGGTCCGTGCTTCGTACCCGTAGAGTAGTAGTGGCCAGATGTAGCACTTTAATGTTCGTAATCTTGTATGGATGAATAACTTGGGGTGACACAAGAACTTTCGCATATCGATGAAGCCGGTTCTGGCTAACTCAATGCGCCTCCTAATCTCTTTTGAATGACCTAATTGGATGTTGACTTCTCTACTTAGGTATATGTAACTATGAACGTTTTGGATGATATCATCGTCGATGGCTATTTGAGCATTATTCTGGGAATCTTCGTCGCGGCCAAAAACAAGAGTTTTGGTTTTCTTGGAATTTGTTTCTAATCCCAATCAGGCACTTGATTCTGACAGGACACTTATCAGCGTTTGTAAATCTTGCTCAGACTTTGCCAGAACCATGGTGTCATCTGCGTATCTTAGACTGTTAACTACACTTCCACTGATTTTGGCGCCTTTTGAGTATTCTTCTAACGATGACTTAATTATATATTCCGCATACACAGTGAAAAGGAGTGGAAATAAAAAACATTCTTGACGGACTCCCCTTTTTATGTTGATATAATTTGTATTGCCATTTTCTATGCGAACGCATCCTTTATGGTTCCAATATATGTTGCAAATAATTAATATATCTCGTCCATCCAGCCCCACTCCTTGCAAAATATGAATTAGTTTGTCATGTTTGATGCGGTCGAATGCCTTTCTCTAATTAATGAAGCACGTGTACAGCTTTTTCTGCACTTCTAGGTACCTTTCAGCCCTCAGGGTCAACTCCAGAATTGCTTCCCTGGTGCCTGTTCTTCTTCTAAGTCTGTACTGAGATCGACTGAGGTATGCCTCATATTTACTGCGAATTCGATTGTAGATTATTGACATGAAGATTTTTGCTGCTTGACTCATCAGGTATATCGAACGGTGGTCTTCGCATCTTCTCGCCTTACGTTTCTTGGGAAAAAGCTATATAATGTCAGCCAGTCGTGTGGGAGTGTTCCTGATTCATATATTTTGTCGAATAATTTGGTTAATTTGCATACTGCTGCTTCGCTTAGGTGCTTGAAGTGTTCAGCCAATGTAGAGTCCTCTCCAGAGCTTTATTACATTTCGTTTCCTTTATGGCACTTATGACTGTTAGAATGGCAAGTTTGTCCCCTTCTTCGATCGGTTGACCGTCTTCTGGTCTATCATCGCCAAACAATTCTAAAAGATATCGTTCCCATATTTGTTTTTCTTGATCGAGTGCGACTTCGTTGTTCTCGTTTTTACTTAAAGAGATGTTCCTGGGTTTGTAAAGGCCTGCGTCCTCTTTTATCTTTTGCGAATTATCGTGCCAACAATCTGACAGAACGACAGACCGACAGACAGATCAATGGAAATAAGTGACATTGTTTTTCGTGATCTAGGGATCCTAAAACGTGAAGAAAAGCAGAAATTTCGGTATGTGATGTTTTCACAAATACTACACTTTCCTTTGGCAAGGAAAGCAAAACACATTACACACAATCAATAAAAGTTAATAGTTTATTTACCTGACTTGTAAAATCACATAAAATATACTGCAAGGTTGTTAATGTATCAAAGATACTGAAATAACATAAGATAATGTATATTTTTTTAATATTTCTTATTAGTAAGACACTAGTCGACATAAATACCGAAAATGGCATGCGCAACAAGACGTGGAGTACATTTATTTAAATAATTTTATAAAGTAACGGATCTACAATTAAAATTAGAATAGGACAGCTGATATCACCAGGCTTCCATACTTCTAAAGGACGAAAACGAGGATGATATATATCGCCAACATTGTTTAAGATATACGTAGAACAATCATTAAAAGAATGGAAAAAAAGTGCAGGACATGGGACTTGAAACTAACAACAGCACTATTTATACATTACAATTCGCGGATGACCAAGTTTTGATTGCCCAAGACCAACAAACTCTAGAAAACATGACAAGCAAGATCAAAGAGGAGTATGAGAAATGGGCATTATCCATGAACGTAACAAAGACAGAATATCTATGCGTAGGAGGAACGACCACAGATTTAGAGCTGGAGAACGGAGAAAATATTAAAATATGTGACAAATACAAGTACTTAGGTGCAATAATAGACAAAGAAGGAAAAGACTCGATAGAAATAGAAGAACGTATAAGACAGGGACGGAGAGCGGTGAAGAGACTAAATGGAATATGGTGGCATAAAGGTATCACGAAAAAACGGAAGATGAACATCGACAACACAATAGTAAAAAGCATAACCTATACGAAGCAAAAAGTATGGAAGATCACTGCAGCCATGCTGGTGTTGTGTCCTGGTACAAAACATGATTCTAAAGACCTAATCCTTATTTTGGGAAAGAGTATAGTTTAAGGGTTTTACAACGTTCTCTAAAATAGTGTCTTGATGTATTTTAGCCGAAGTTTTCACAGTTTTTTCACAAAAATGAATACTGGTAACCCCATCAAAGCTGACTCCCGACCAAACCATAACTGATACTGGATGGTGACCCCTCTGAACTTTTGGAACAAGCTCAGACGCTTCCTTAGACGATCTGGTATAAATCCTCCATTTTGCTTATTGAAAGATTGTTCCACAGTGAAAATTTTTTCAACGGTAAACAAAATTTTTCTGTTTGTTATTAGCGTTTTCCTTTCACAAACTTTTAGACTTGTGCCTCCGTTTCCTCTTTAAATCTCCCGTTAGTATATGTCCAGTGTGCCTCCTATAAGCGCCAAGAATTTTTCGAAATTTTCATCTAACAAGATAAAATTTTTGTTTGCGTTCGAACTATCCGTGCTCTTCCTGAACGCACCTGAACATAACCTATGGAATATTTTTTATGCATATGAAATTGTTGGGCCTTTACTACTCAAGATTTATCATCACGATGGTAATAGCCATTACATCAAACATTTTATTTTTGCACTCGACGCGCGTTTCGCCTACCATGTTAGCTTCTTCAGGAGCGATGATTGACTAAAGCTAAACTAACACAAATCTACCCTATTTTATACTTGTTTACACACAATAACTTAACCCTTGAATTACTCACGCGGAACTAATGACATAGGCAAGGCCATCAGTTCCGGTCAAGTAACCAGTAGAGGAAGGAATAGGCCCTCTGTCTTTATTCAAACTACTTTTACATTTTATGATTTCCATACTTTCGTATGCGTTCAACAATCTCCTATCAGATACATTTTCTTATTAATCTTAGATTATCTAATGTTACAGTATGATCAGCTTCAAGGGCATGTTCGGCAATGCTTGAGTAATTTAAGGGTTAGGCTAAGTATAAATAGGGTAGATTTGTAGTTTAGCTTTAGTCAATCATCGCTCCTGATGAAGCTAACATGGTTAGCGAAACGCGCGTCGAGTGCAAAAATAAAGTGTTTGGTGTAGTGGTGATATATACTGAGTAATATTATTATACCAAAGATTCCACATTCCAAACTTAGATAACCTATGTATATATAATTTCACCAGGGCGTACAAAACAGTATTTATGGAAACTATATAATATATATATATATATATATATATATATATATATATATATATATATATATATATATATATATATACATATATATATATATATATATATATATATTTTATAACAATAGAGGTTTTCACGGATGGTGAAATATAATACATTAAAATTTCGGGTTTCAATAATGAATTTACACGACGTTTCCCCAAAATCTCATTTGGTATTTTCAAGTGCTCTTGCTGCTGCTGCTACTTGATACTGTGATCTTGCTGCTGCTGCCGCTCGAAGTTAGCTTCCGTAAAAATCCGCCATGCTTAAAACAGTTTGCAATGGTTTCTCTACTGACTCTTTGTCAAGCCATATGAATAAAGTTTATAGCGTCCAAAGAGTTACAGAAAAAATGTTACCTTTATCGATCATCTCTAACATTTTCATAAGTAACATCTTTCTATAATGACATTTTAAAGAATGTATCACATCTTGATCCATAAGCTGGAGCTTTGCACTTATGTTTGAAGGCATAAAAACTAATTTTATTTGCTGTAGATCAACTTCAAGGTGCGCTGGACAGCTGTCAATCAAAAGTAATATTTTTCTGTTTGTGAATTTTAATTCTTTGTCACATTCGATCAGTTCGTTTTTAAATATATATTATGTCATCCAGGATTTACTGTTTAATTTGTACTTTACTGGTAAATGTTTGTTTTTAAAACACCTGAGATTGGCGGACTTTCCTATCATCAACAATTTTCTTTTCTCTGTTCCAGACATATTTGTTGTTACCAACACAGTAATCCTTACTTTTGATAATTTTCTACCAGCACAATTCTCTCCGACAAACTTTAATGTCTTATCAGGCGTCATCTTGTAAAAGAACCCCGTTTCATCCGCATTAAAAATGTCCACATATTCATAACTTTCTCGAATTTCCGGCCATACCTTGACCAACCACTGATCAAGAACAGTCATATCCATTCCTGCAGTTTCTCCCACTGTCTTACCCCCACTAATATTATGCCGCTTTTTAAATCGTTCAATCCAACTTCTAGAACAGTCAAACTCGGTGTTCTCTATTTCCCTTCCCAATTCACTAGCTTTCTCTTGCAAAGTATAGCCCGTAATAGGAACATGTTCATCTCGTTTTTGATTAAACCATTTAAGGAGTCCTTTATCGACTTGTTCATGTGTAGATTTTCTTACTTTTTTACGACTAAAGTTTCTTTTATCGTAAATTGATAAGATTTCTTGCCTGTTCTTCCATATGGTAGAAATCGTAGATTTAGTTATTATAAATTTGTTTAACTCCATTTTCTATTTTTCTTATAATATCGTGTTTACCTTTTAAAGTAAACGTTTTACGTTTTTGTGTACTCATTTTAAAATAATAACTTAAACATTCACTTTGCTACTTTGATCAAATATGCATTAGAACCTCATAACAGAACAAGTGAATTGAAAATAATACTGCTTGAACTAGCGACGCGGCGAAAACAAGTGGAATGGGGGTTCCCAGCGAGTTTCGGTAAATTGCCTAGATCAAGTCGCGTTACATCGAGCACAGGGAGTGACAAGTTCGTTATAAACGGACATAA
Source organism: Pachyrhynchus sulphureomaculatus (assembly GCA_019049505.1). Lineage (NCBI taxonomy): Eukaryota > Metazoa > Arthropoda > Insecta > Coleoptera > Curculionidae > Pachyrhynchus > Pachyrhynchus sulphureomaculatus. The sequence continues at coordinate 209,310,552 of CM032449.1, forward strand.
AACATCCAAATTTGGTTCTCTTTATCCGGAAGTTCGTTATAACCAGGTTCGTTATAACCGATAAAAATTTGCATTGGTCCTATGGAAGTTTTTTCGTACATTATAAAATAGTTCGTTTTAAAACCGGAAATTCGCTATAAACGGGTTCGTTATAAGCAGACTTCACTGTATATATATATATATATATATATATATATATATATATATATATATATATATATATATATATATATATATGTACAGTCGACACTCTATATAGTGAAAGATCAAAATGTTGACCGAAATTTCACTATAGAAAGTTTTTCACTATATAAAGAAAAAAGCCGTATATATTACTATGCATGTATTTTATATTGGTAAATTTACTTTGATTTTATAAGGTACAAGCAACAAAAAAATTTGATTGATTATTAAATAGATTTTATTAAACATTTAAAGGGCTAAATAGTACATAAAGCATGTACAGGGCTAAATCATTTAAACCCGTGCGTCATAGTTTTCAGGCCATATAACAGACGAGTATTATATTATTTGTCTCTTTTCATCAATAAATCGTAGGTATTGGTAAAAACAGACAAAAAATATAATAGTCGTGGGATATTGCCTGAAAACTATGACGCACGTGTAAAGATATAACGTACGGACTTTATGTATGTATGTACTACATACGAAATAAAAAGAATAATACAAAATCTGTTAATACATATGTACATACTACGTACATACGTACTAGGAAAAATAATCAATTATTTTCTTTTGAACATTACTTTTGAAAAATAATTGTTGCTTAACAAAATTCTCGCATTTATTCAAATGCATAAAGATTTGATCAGGTACACTTTCCTGTCCCCTGAGAGTAGTTCGCACAATGTCAAATGCATTTCTTATTTCATTTTCACTAAATTTAGCAGGACATTCCCCGGTTTCAGTTTCTTCTTCATGATCTTCTATACGTTTTATATCGTCAATTATGTCTTGGTCAGTTGGGAGATCTGTCGTGCCAACATCATTGTCGATTTCTAAGAAATCTTCAAGTAAAAAAATCTGCGTCGACGGTAGCAGTTTTTTGTAGAATACCCCATTGCCTTTTTAAGGTAGCGAGATCCATTTCGTCTTCTTCTTCCCATTCGTCAATTTTTTCAGCAAAACCTGCTTTAGAAAAGCAGTTTTTGATAGTATCCTCAGAAACATTTTCACTCCATACTTTAGCGACTTCGGTTATACACTCTTTAAGGGTAATCAATTTGTTATCAATCGCATTAACAATTTTGTGAACAATTCTGTTTCGATAATAATGTTTTATGTTTTTTATAATACCCTGGTCTATAGGTTGAAATTTGGAGGTCATGTTTGGTGGAAAAAAGATCAATTCAATATTCCTTAATTTTTTACTTACAGTATTGGATGTGCAGGACAATTGTCTATAAACAACACAATTTTTCGCTTTTGGCTTTTCATTTTCGTGTCCAGTTCTTTGATCCATCTTTCGAAAATCTCAGAAGTCAGCCATGCCTTTTTATTATTGGCGTAATCTAACTCCAGAGATTTAACTCCTTTTAAACAACGGGGATTTTTGTTTTTACCTATGAGCAGTAATTTCAGTTTTTCTGAGCCATCCATGTTTGCTCCAATCATAAGTGTCACCCTTTCTTTACTTGTTTTAACACCAAAACATTTATCACTTTTAAAAGCAAAAGTTTTATTTGGCAAACATTTAAAAGACAAACCGGTTTCATCACAACTGAAAACGTTTTTTTGGCTCGTACTTTTTCAATGCACTTTTTAAAACAGTTTCAGTCCAAATGTCACAGTCCTCCTGACTAACGCTTACACTCTTACCAGACACCGTCTTGAAAACAATTGAATTGCGAGTCTTCCAGGCACTCAACCACCCTTCACTAGCTTGAAAATTAACGCAGTTAAATTCTTTAGCAAATTCTGAGGGCCTTTTGCTTTATTAAATTTCCCGATATTGGTAGGTTTTGACGCGTACGGGCCACTTGAAACCATCGTAAAACTGCTTCATTTACATCCTCGTAAGTACGCACCCGTACTCGTTTTAGTCTGCTTGGAACACTAGGTTTCTTGATGATACTGTCGCGACTTTTTATTATCAGAGAGACGCAACTTGGAGAAACACCAAATTTTGCAGCAACATCAATTTTTTTTGCAGCCTTTATCAACTTCCTCCAAAACTTTAATTTTCTCAGCTAAACTTAAACACGCACGCTTGGACATCTTACTTGATTCTTAAACAAAAAGAAACGGAATCTGAATTTGCGAATTACTAGGCCTCGACTATAAAATGGGTTTTTTTTCCCCGGGTTTCTATGAAATGGATTATTCCCCGGGTTTCTCACAGAAATCTACCTGATTTATTGCCAACCATTAGGCGTTATAAACGCGTTAAGAACCTTTTCAAAAGAATGCTTCATAAAAATGGAATTCGTGCTAATGTTAGATAAAAATGGGAAACCCGAAATGGCCAAGATCTCAATAAATGCATAAAAATTTATACATAAAATTCCGGTAAAATTTTTATTATATAGAGTGTTACTATTTTACAGATTCACTATATGCAGGGCTTTTTACATGAAATTTCATTAAAATATTCTAGGTCTTGAAAAAATTGCACTATAAAGAGTTTTCACTATATAGAGTTTCTCACTATATAGAGTTTACTATAAACAGTGTCGACTGTATATATATATATATATATATATATATATATATATATATATATATATATATATATATATATATATATATATATATATATATATGTATATGTGGGTTTATATAACCCTGAATTTTCATCAAAATATTTAAGTAAATACATTAAAAAACAATAAAAATAACTCAGACCTGTGTAACATATCATAATAAATTATCGCGGGTACAATTAATTTTGCCGTTACAAATTGTTGTCAGTTAAATAAAAGTGAAGGTTCGCCATTATTACTTAAATGCACTTAGTAATATTGTTTATTACAGGTGCACTTGTTTACATACGATAATAAATAATTGATGATTTAGTTGTTCAAACGGTTATTTATTGGTTTATTTTTACCTAAACATTTATTTTAGGCCCACTATTAGCGAAAAGAAGTACATTACAAAAATATTAATTAGAAATCAACGAGCTCTTTTTCCTGGTACAAGAACAACAGGTGTTTCGAGTATAGATGATTGCACGATAGAATCGGATAGATCAGCATTCTTATACTCTATCAATTTAGAAAAAGCGTTTGAGGCTAGAAAGTATAACCATAAGACCAAATATTCCTTTAAGAAAGAAAATATTAACTCAAAAAAATTACAGTATAGCTGAAATAAATGGCGAAGTCACAGAGCCAATGCCGCTAGAAATAGGAATTCGCCAAACTGTCTCCTTGGGTCCTCTAATTTCATTGTCATAATTCATGCAATAATTTGACAAGTTCGCAATCTAAATGGTCAGAGCAGTTATAGTGTTAATAGCAATCAATTTGATAAAACGGCTAAATAACATTGAATTAGATAGCAAACGCGAAATGTTTGAAATCATTCAAAATACCCTTAAGATGTTAGCTTGCTATTGACAAATATATACAACAAATGAAGTTTATGAAATGATGTCGACACAGAAATAATAAACTTGGATGAACAGCTAAGAATTGAAACAAACGGGACACAAGTAACTTACTACCAACTACCTATTTTATCTTATAACTCTAAAAGTACCCAGGGAAACTCTATTTTACTCCTGTTGTGACGTTATTTACCTCCCTGTTGTTAATTAGTGTGTTCTCGTCAACGACCTTAACACATCCTGCACTACTTTATAAGAAATTCTAATACAGTTCAACAACAGTTATGTCTATCAAATGTAATGTAAAATAAATAACTTACATCCTGTTTTGTTAAATTTACAAATTTTATCTTTTCTGTTTCTCATTTCATTAATTTTAAGAAGAATAATTAATCTAACAGTTATCACCACGATGATTGATAGCCAATCAGCATTCCTGATTATGGTAACATGATTAGCGAAACGTGTAAGAATAAAAGGTTTGGTGTAAGACCTGAACAGGAACCATTTCATTGTCGCTGCCGCTTTGTGATACGGTACAGTATTTTGCTGGAAACGCGCATTTTCCAAGTTTGTATTACCGTACAGCTTGCAAAATAATGATTTTAGTACAATATTTTGAACTTTCAGGTACTTTTGTGAATTCATTCGACCCCCGCGAGCTACTATTTTGTCTACGCCACTTGCTGACATGCACCTCCACACTTTAATATTGCCGCACCCGTGTTTTACACTCAATACTTGGCAATTGGAGTTATGCTCCTCTCCTATCTGGGAGCTCATGTCGGTAGCTCTAGGAGTACCAAAACTTGCAACAAGAAAAGAAAACGAAAATTAAAAAAAATATTTTCCGGTTACTCATTTATGAAAATAAATGGTTTAAACAGTACCCAGACTTAATAAACAGTACATACCTCGAAGTTAGACTCGTCCGAGAGATTTATGTTCCTGAGCCCATACTGAGCGCTGATCTTTTTATTCGTCTCCGATGGCCAAGGGCTTTTTCGTACCTTTACAGCCTTTGAGCCCAGCACGTTGAAGCCTTCTTCTGACCGGTCGAGCAGAACTAATAAACTAAACGTTTTTACAAGAAAATCTGATTTAAAAATTAAGAGTTAAGACCTTGGATAATCAACCAGTTTTTAAAATTTTAACAGAATATTTCATTTTTATCGGTTTAATCATGAACAAAAACTGTCTGATCTTATATTGTACACCCTCATAACTTGACTTTACTTATTGGTTTTTGACCAGTATAATGTTTTTTCTATTTAGAAATGGATTTGCTAGTATTGGAATTATGTTTTAAAAAACTTTTTTTCTTTCCAGATAGTACGTATAGCAGAAACCAAAGAAGGCCTCCTAGACTTCGCTGATCTAGAAAACCAACTAAGACTGCATCAAAACTGCGGCCGACAATTAATCGGTTGCTTTTCAGTAGCATCAAGTGTAACAGGCATTTTAATCGATGACGTAGCTTGCACCATCCTGCTACATCAATATGGTGCCCTAGCCTTTTGGGACTACAACATGGCCGCCCCCTGCATTCAGATTGATATGAATCCCAGCGTGCAGGGTGTTGAAGATAACAACTTAGCTAATAAAGATGCAATTTATTTTTCTGGACATAAATTTGTTGGAGGAGTTCAGACACCTGGTAAGTAATGACAGGAATATTACTTGCAAGAATAATAGTAGTCTGACAGAAGTGACATTTTCAGATTTATAATAATGTAGCCAGGCAGCTATTGCAATAATTGCAAAAAGTAACATTCTCATAATGACTTCTCTAAATTCAGTTTTTCAAAGATATTTTACAGAAAATAAATAGAACCATAAATAAAATTCAATCTTGCGAGATCAGATATAGCTATACAAATTAAGGTACTGCCAAAAATTTTGTAGAGCAACGTTTATGACGATTTTCTGTTTTAGTTTCACTTACATTAAAAAAAAAATGATTGTATTTAGCTAAATAAGAATTAGATGCATCGAGTGGCCAAATAATAAAGGTTACTGGCTATATATCGGTAAAATTACTTAATTACTTTGTTAACAGTCACTAAATATATTTGTAAAGATTGTACAATTACGTTATCGCGGTTTCGTAGTACAACTACATTGTGAAACGCTTAACTAAGACTAAAACAGATTTTTGGTATCTTATGTTTATATGGTGAACAGATGTGAGTCTATTAGTACTAAAATAGTTGGAACAGGACGGAATTTGCTACGTCTAATTAACTATTCAGTCAATTTATATTATGGTCCTTTGAATGTCTGTAAATTTCTATGGATTCTAAGAAATTGAGTTTCTACCTCTTATATGCCGTATGGAGTATTTGTAAACAATTGATATTGGGAAAAGTATGGCCTGTTTCTAAGAAATGTTTAGCAAAGTGTGATTTTTCATTTTTTTTGCCTATAAGAGGCATTGTTTTCTGCGAATCTTGTTTTGAAATTCTGTGCCGTTTGGTCTATGTAACAGCTACTGCACTCTTGACACCCGCTCAAAAATTATCCAATATATTTTTCAATGCCAAAAATAAAACTAATAAACACACTGCTGTTACGTAGGACCAAACGGGACGGAATTTCGAAACAAAATTCGCAGAACACAATGCCTCTTATAGGCTAAAAAATTAAAAATCACACTTTGCTAAACATTTCTTAGAAACAGGCCATACTTTTCCCAATATCAATTGTCTACAAATTCTCCATACGGCATCTAAAGGGTTAAAACTCAATTTCTTAGAATCCATAGAAATTTACAGACATTCAAAGGACCATAATATAAATTTACTGAATAGTCAATTAGACGTAGCAAATTCCGTCCTGTTCCAACTGTTTTAATACTAACAGTTCATTCATATAAACATGAAATACCAAAAATCTGTTTTACTCTTAGTTAAGCGTTTGATAATGTATTTGTACTACGAACAAAGTAATTAAGTAATTTTATTGTTAAAATGTACTGTCAAAAAGTAACGAACCAATCAATCAACTCTTTATATCGCGGTAGTTTTTAGGTATTTTGATGTAAGAAATGTTTATAATTTAAGTGAAATTTTTAAAGGTTCCGTCTGTTATATCTAATATTACTTCGATAATTGGAGTATCATATGTTGCATTATTGTGTAACATTATTAGATACTGTAATGATGTAATAAATGTAATCGAAGTATACAGAAAATCGAAGTATACACAGTCCGACATGATTATTTCTCTTTTATTTTAAATATTCTTTTTGCAAGTCAATGCATTTTTTTACGCTTATTTAACGGTGATTTATACAACTTGGCTTTTTTTTATGGGATTGTCTGCAAAGCAAATGTAACCATTTTAATAGAAAGTCATATGGTCAGGTAAATGTGGTGAATAACTCAATACACGGACTTGCTTTCGAGCCAATAATCGACGAATTTTTCAAACATCACCAACTGTTCCTGTAGTGCAGTCAAAGATGCCCGATATTATCTTCAGATAGCGTATCATAAAACATACTTTAATGAAGCTAGATATCAACAAAGCTTCTGGCTCTGATGGAATATTTGCTATAGTTCTGACAAAATACGCGAGCGCACCAGTTTTCTGTAGATCTTTCAACCTATCCTACATAAACAGAATATTTTTTCCTGCTATAGTTCAGCCGTTATCCAAAAAAGGAAATAAGACGTTGCCAAACAACTACCGACCTGTTCGCGGAAAAAATATGGATCAATAATTCGAAAATTTAATATTTCACACCATACATAAAGCGACCAATGGTTTTGGTTTTGAACTTCCCGGACCCAAAATGGATTAAGTGTTGAATAATAATGCATGTTATGGCTGTTAACTGCTCCATAATTGCGAAAAGTAGCTTCATCAGAAAACATTATTTTGGAAAAAAAATTTGGATCTGCCTCTATTGCTTCATTCATGGTGGCACAAAAGTTTACTCGTCGTTCAAAATCATGGTCTTGAAGTTTTTGGGGTAGTTTCATATGAAAGGGATGATACTTGTATTTTCTCATGGTGCAATTAGCCGCAGATTGGGATGTATCAGATAAGTCAGCAGCAGTCAACTGGCTGTTGATCTGGGGATTATCTTCAACATGAAGTAAAATCTCCATTTTTTTTTCTTTATTGGTAGCATTCTGGTTTACTACTTTCCGTTTCGTATACTCAACGGTAGCACTACCATCAAACCGTTCCATTAAGCACTGAAAAGATTTTCTAGTTGGTATGCGTCTATTAGGGTACTTCGCTCCGTAAAGCCTTACTGCCAAAAGATAATTTTTTTCCTCCTCGCCCAGTATATAAACCAAATCAATTAATTCATTTTTAGGAAAATCCATAACTATTACCTTTATACGTCACTTACGAGGCTGGTTTGAAAAGTCCGTGCAAAAATAAAAACTACTTATGTGTTTGGGGTAATCCTTTTTTATTTTTCGACATAGTCTCCTTTTAGGCTTATACAATTCGTCCAACGATGTTCTAGTTTGTTGATCCCTTCCGAATAATAGGATTTGTCCAAGTCTGCAAATATCCATTAGTGTCTGCAATCACCTGCTCGTTTGATTTCTTCAAATTGGGGAACAAACAGTAGTCCGAGGGAGCCAAGTCTGGAGAATAGGGGGGATGTGAAACGAGTTGGAATCCTATTTCCATTAATTTTGCGACCACAACTGCTGAGGTGTGTGCTGGTGCGTTGTCGTGATGGAAAAGGACTTTCTTGTGGGCCAATCGCGGGCGTTTTTCTTGCAGCTCGGTTTTCAAACGGTCCAATAACGATGAATAATATTCACCTGTAATAGTTTTACCCTTTTCCAGATAGTCGATGAGGATTATCCCTTGCGAATCCCAAAAGACAGTCGCCATAACCTTTCCGGCCGAAGGAACGGTCTTCGCCTTTTTCGGTGCAAATTCCCCCTTGGTAACCCATTGTTTAGATTGTTGTTTGGTCTCAGGAGTATAGTAATGTATCCATGTTTCATCCACAGTGACGAAACGACGCTTAAAGTCCTCCGGATTTTTCTGGAACAGCTGCAAACCATCCTTGCAACATTTCACACGATTCCGTTTTTGGTCAAGCGTGAGCAATCGCGGCACCCATCTTGCGGATAGCTTTCTCATGTCCAAATGTTTATGCAAAATATTATGTACCCGTTCAGTCGAGATGCCCACAGCACTAGCAATTTCACGCACCTTAACTCTTCTGTCATCCATCACCATACCATGGATTTGATCAATGATTTCTGGAATCCTAACCTCCACAGGCCGTCCAGAACATTCAGCGTCACTTGTGCCCATATGGCCAGTCCGAAAATTTTGAAACCACTTATAAACTGTTCTAATCGAAGGTGCAGAGTCACCATAATGTTTATCAAGCTTCTCTTTAGTCTCCTGAGGCGTTTTGCCTTTCATAAAGTAATGTTTACTCACCACACGAAATTCTTTTTCGTCCATTTCTTGAAAATCACTCGACTTCCTTGATTCACACGAATGCCAAACACAAAGAAATATACCAATATGGCTGAAACTTGGTGTGCGTTCATTCAAGAGATGCTACTAACTAAACATGACCTCGATACGCACCGGTGGTGCCATCTCTCGGACTTTGCACGGACTTTTCAAACCAGCCTCGTACTACATCAAATTAAACTATTTTTACTTGCTTAATAGACATGTCAAAATTTGACAATGCTTACATTTTTGTTTTGTCTTGGCAACTATCATGTTATAGCGTAAGTGTACTAAAAACAAGGGTAAAAATTTAATAATTGAAAATAAATCGAAAATAGGTATATGACGTACTTAATAAAAATTGGAGGGTTTTGTAAAAAATCTATCAGAAATAATAATAATATACAGCGTGCGCTATTTAAAAAATTTGAGATTTTTCAATTTAAAATAGTTGAAATGCATAAATTTATTTTGAACACCTTGTAGCATCTAACTCAAATTTCTTTACTATCTTTTTTTAATCTCTATAGAACGCTCATACCAATTATGAGTATTTCATCTTCAGAAACAATGGCGCTACTCGCAATTTTATACAAAACTGAAAACTAGTATTTTTTAAAAAAAATTGAAATATTAGAAAAACTACTAGGTTTAGGTATATAACATTATTAATAAAAAAGTTAGGTAGAATTTAAAAATAAATTAGAAAATAGGATGTTCCGTTTAAAAAGGAACATATGTTATATCGGCTACACTTTTTTGAAGAAGCCTATATACTCAAAAATAATTTTAAACTGTGCACTGTAACATTCCCTAAAACTATAGTATTTTACATTTTTTCGTCACTCCCGAAACAAATGAGATAATGAACTTTACTCTATCGTTGACTCACCCTGTACATTTGGTTATAAAACTTTGTTTACAGAAGACGAGATGAAAGCGTTTGAAAGCTTCAAGTTTTCCCTACGGTTTATAAAATGAGTGTCTTTACAGCATAGTAAACACTGCGCTTAATATATTCATAGGAATTGTACAAAGAACAATTTTTTATGATGTAGAAGATAACTTATAGGCTTACTTTAGCTATTTACTTTACATATTTACAATTTGTAAAGCACACAAATTTTTTAGGTATTTTAATTGCCAAGAAATCGATATTCAGACGCCTAAATACTTGCGAGCCAGACGGTTTTTTTTGCTTCCAATGAACATGACAAGGTGAGTAAACAATATCGTTGAAATATTCATTAATTTCCATCAGTTTTTTTTTCCTTTAAAAATTTTTTGTTTGTTAAGTCAGCAATTGAACAAAGGGTTATATTTTTAGCAATTTTTAAAAGAGAGAGGTTTCATGTATCTGTCTAAGACGTGTTTTTCTTTCTTTTAGAGTTTTGAGTTGCAGGAAGAAGGTAACTGCGCTGCTGTGGTAGAGTCGATAAGATTTGGACTTATAATGCAACTTAAAGAAACTGTTTCAGTAACTCATATTCAACAACGGCAGGAAAAAATTAATAAGTAAGTAAAAAGGGAAGCTCAGATTACCAATTTATTTTTATATAAACGGATTAACAGATCTGATTACGCTGATGGTTTTAGACAATGTCTCAAAACTAATGGAAGTTTATTTTTTGTCCTTATTTAATTTTAGTGGCTATCAGTCTAGATATTGTTTTCAAATCAAATTTACTCTGGATGGATAACGTAGTACTGCCTCCTTTATAAGCTACAGGGTGGCCCAAAATTACCGAAGGGGTTTGAGTTCATTATAACTTTTTATTTAAGACATAATTATAAATTTTTATTTTTTTAAAAATACAGTATATTAATGGAGAATATTTTTAATTTAATTATGAAAAATTATATCTCGCAAGTGATGGCCATTTTCTGCTTCGCATATTCGTGCTCTTTCCAAAACATTTTCCATAACCGTTCGCAAAACTTCAGGTGTTATGTTGTTGATTTCGTCGCGTATATTGTTTTTTAATTGCTGGATGGTTCTAGGCTTATTAATATAGACTTTTCCTTTCAAATAACCCCAAAGGAAAAAGTCTGGAGTGGTTAAATTAGGCGAACGCAGAGGCCAATTAAAATCGCTTGTACGCGAAATAATTCGTTCACCAAAGATGTCGCGTAAAAGAGCCATTGTGTGCGCTGTGGCCCTCGCAGTGTGCGCTGGCCTTAAAAAAATTTTCAACATTGTCCGATATCGAACACCAGTGATGGAAATGGCGACACCGTGTTCATTTTCAAAAAAATATGGGCCAATTATCCTTTCCGACGAAACACCTCACCAAACAGTACACTTAAGTGGGTGTAACTGTCGCTGTTGAACTACTCTTGGATTTTCCGTAGCCCATATCCTGCAGTTTTGCCTATTAACGAACCCATTTAATTGGAAATGGGCTTCGTCGCTCATAATTAAATTATGAATAAAATCATGATTTTCTTCTGCTTTTTACCGGAAATAAATTGCATAATCAAGTCGTTGCTGGTAATCTGTCGGTTTCAATTCTTGGACAAGCTGAATTTTGTATGGAAACATTCTTATTGTATGCAAAATTCTCTGCAGCGACCCTCGTGAGAGGCCAAGTTGTGTCGAACGTCTCCTGGTTGATGTTTCTCCATCTTCCCGAATACTCTCCTGTACCCGTTCAATATTGTCATCCGTGTGCACCGTTCCTCGTCTGCCGGCACCAGGAAGGTTCCTTACTGCCCCTTGTTGTCGAAAATTTGCAACCAGACGGTTTATTGTTGACTCTGAGGGTCCAACCCGCACATTAAAATAACGACGATATGCACGCTGAGTCAAAACAATGGACCGTTGATTTGAGAAATTAAGTTCAACGATTTGGGCACGTTGTTCAATTGTGTACTGTTCCATTTTAAATTCCCCAAGTCTTCTTTACAGAATACTGAAAATAAATAAAAAACAAAATTTTAATAAAAAAGTTATAAGGAATTGAAACCCCTTCGGTAATTTTGGGCCACCCTGTATTTATTGTGATCTCCTTATTGTTAATAGGTAAAAGTAACAAAAATATTACGACTGTTCATCCCTGAACTGCTGAACTTACTTTACTTTTTTTGTGTCCGAATCCTACTTAAATTTTGTCAGCCCAATACCATAAATTATGAAGGGTGAGGAAATTTGGGCAGTTCTTGCAGGATAAGAGGTGCTCCGTTGTTTTTTATTTCCCTACACTCACATCTTGTATTTGTCCCTTCTGTCATCCCATATTTTGACAGGTTCACCTTAGATCTTGCTACTCCCGTTCGGAGACCGTTGAGGGCTCTCTATGACTTCCACTCTATATCATGTTCAGGTCCTGGTTTCTGCCTAAGTGTATAGAATTCAGGCGGTTCTGTGGGTACTGTGTACAGAAAACCTTTTCGGGATTTTAGGCGTCTAGGGGGCTCAGGAACTTCATAGAGTGTGTGGCGGTGATCAGAAACCTGCCTAAATTTCTCGATGTGTTCGGCCATTATTCGGCGTGTCGAAGAAGTTTCAAAACCGGCTGCTTTGTTCTGGAATTCCAGGGGGTGGCTTTCATGAATCCCGTTATGAGCTTACAGGTCCCGTTTAGTACTACGTCTACTTTTTTGGCATGCTTGGACCTGTTACAGACAGGGCAAGCGTACTCGCCTGTAGAGAAGCACACTGCCTCGGCCGTCATTCGAAGTACCCTGGAGTCCGCCCCCCCCCCCCCCCCCATTGGTTTTCCGCCAGTTTTTTCAAGAGTTGGTTCCTGGTTATCACTTTTTGGTGGGTTTTCTGGCAGTGGTGCCTGAACCACAGTGATCGGTACAGGACGACACCGAGGTATGTTGGACCGTAGCTGAAAAACGTTGTTAATGAGAGCAACTTCTAAATTTATTTATTTACGTGGAAATTGATAGCATTACTATATTTTCCTATAAATGGTTATAGTTTATGTGAAATTTAACGAAGGCTGTTTATTTTAAGTATATGTTATTTCATTTTTAGAAACGAATGATCAGAGATCGCAAAATTGTGTTACATATTTAGATGATGGAGAATATTTTGTTGCAACTATTATATGGTTTAGATATTCATTTACTTTATCTGTACGGGATCTCTTTGTTTCACAAATATATAGTTCACAATATTCACATGAAATTTGATAGATACATTATTTTGACGTTTCTCAAAAAACTGATTTGGTTTTACTAATAGTTCTTAGTATACTACAAGATGAGATTGTAGTCTTCATATTATGCTATGTAGTAGTCTAGTCTTATCTTTTCCGATGGTTTTTTTACGGTATAGTATGATGAGAAGACGGAATGCACAAACATCGTTTCGATGAGATTTTTTTGACCATAATTTATTTTAACACTAGGAAACTGTTTTATTAAATTGACTTTCTAGAACAGATATCCTGTTTCAACAATTTTTGTTAATTTTAAATTAAGTAATTATTAATTTTTACATTTTTTATGGGCATTGTCTAATGGCTGCGGTGGAAAACATAATCCTAGGTAGTATATGTTTGGGGGCAGAACCCCAAACAGGAAAGCAGTGTTTTATCGTTAGTCGAATTTGAGGTTTGTGCAGGATTAAAAGTTGATATGGGATATAAAGATTTCTAGTACGAAATAATATTCCTAGATTTGAGAGGCATCCTTTGCTATACATGCAACATGTACATACTTCCAAGTTAACGCCCAGAAAGTTGAGTGAACAATCAGACTGTCCTAATATAACTATATCGCGTTCTGCAACGTTAATCTGTTTAAAATACTGATTTTGTATTAATTTTTATCTGCAGTAGAATGGTTGTATCTTATGCTTGTATATTGTATAGGTTTTCTATGTATTTTTCTTTTCATAATCCTACCAGAATATTTCACAAATTCATCGAGGAACAGGCGAGAAAAGTCCGGTTCTTCTTTCACAATTCAGAGCCATTTCAGATCATGAAAACGTCATCTGGAATACTAATAATGCGAATCTTGGGTTTTTTCCGTACTCACATAAATAGTTTCCCATCTTTTGTTAAGTTTATTAGGTGCTTTCTGGTGGTGGTCAGAAGGTACAATTATACCTAAAGAAAGCCGTCGAAAAAAATTAAAGTTTGCAAAACCTGAATTAATTAAGAACAATGTCAGAGAATCTGAAATTTTACATAGAAAGAGTGTATCGTAGCTTATAACATTGCATCTATGTATCTAGAGCGGAGCAAAAGAGGGAAAGGGGAAGATACCTTTATTGTACTATGTTTATTTCGAGATTTTTATCTGCAGTCAAATTTTATTAAAAGAGAGGATTCTCTTTTTTTTTTGAAAATCTTTTATAAATTTTAGAAAGCGATCAAATTTCAGTATAAGCATTGGTCCTTTTTCTGATAAAAAAAAGGGCTCTTTTTGTGGAGATCTGCACTTGATCAACATTTTAAAAATTTGCTACGATTTTAATAAAGGAGTGCTTTTTTTTCACAACTGAATGTTCTTTTTTGTGAACATCTCTGGTTACTAGTTTGAAAAGGCAGTTTATTATAGTATAAGGGAGGGTTTTTTTATGTAAGGCAATTGATTTTTGGATGTTAAAGTTGGTAAATTTTTGTTGTAAGAAAGGTTTTTCTAGGGAAGAAATGTAATATCGACGGTAGATAATTAATAGCTATCTATATATTAATACTAAATTATAGGGATTAAAGCAATTAAGAAGAGGTTTTCCTTCCGTAATCCTTTTTAAGTTTTTGAGAGAAGAGCCCGTAATTTTAATTTCACCAGGCCCAGCTTTTCTTTCTACCTCCCTGCGTACATCTACAAATGGATTTTTCTATAAACAAGATGACAAATATATGGAATAAAAGATATGCAAAATATGTTTCTCGAGACATCTAGGTACTAGTAACAGTAAATGCTGATATTTTTATATTGGCATTAGATACGCCTAAAGCACTTTAAGAGAAATAATATTTGTTACAATATATTAAGGTATAATTTGTGGGTTACATACATAGAACCCAAAATAAATAGTGCTTTTCATAGGGGAAACCATGTATTAATATTAAAATTCATGTTTGATTAATTAATGTGACAAAAGGATAATTAACGTAGAGCATTTTTTCGTTAAATGACCATCACAAGAGATCTTTCTGGTGGCCTTTTACCGTGGGGTCTTCCGTTTTTGACGACTTAATTAATTTTTATGTTACGCTTTTGATCTTCTCGAAAAGTCGATAACTAAGTAACATATATAATAATTTACAACTGTGCTTTTTAGCTATAAAGAAAAACTCATAGAGCTTGGAACAAATATTTTTCTACATAACAACCGTATTTGAACACAAAGAAATCGCAGGAAACCAAATCAGAGCTGTAGTCTGTATGTTATACCTCGAAGAATTCATAGCATTTGGTAATTGCTTGAACTCTGTAGTTAACATTCGACTTGCTAGAAGGAAGGTGAATTTTCCCCTTTTTTCGAAGTAAACAGCTCTTATGAATCCATTGAATCGACTTCTGCTTGGTAGGAAGAGCTCAATAAGTCATACAAGTTGCCTGTGATAATTCGTAAAAAATAACTCCCATCATTCTCTAAATGTTCTTTAGAATTTTTTTTTTTTTTTAACTCCAAACCTTCGTGCACAATCTGGAAAATCTGAAACTCTAGGTTTTTTAACATCTACTGAGATCTCCATTCGCTAATCCTTAAAAAAACCTGATGGTTTCCTGAGTTCTTGCCTTAACCAGTCATTCCGATGGGGTCATCCTGAATTGAGTCTCAACTCTTTTAAAACATTAGATCAAAGTTTTGCTAGAAGATAAGACGAGCGGTCATTGCTATAGAGCCCATAATTTCAATTTCACCATATCCAGCTTTTCTTTCTACCGCTCTGCATACATCTACAAATGGATTTTTTATATATAAGATGATAAATATATGGAATTAAAGATATGCAAAATACCTTTCTCGAGACATCTAGGTACTAGTAAGATGGCAGCATTGGTATGACAACTAAAGACGAATCGGAAGACTCGCATTTTTAGAAGTCACCAAAAGTGTTCTTCGTATTTGCGTTTCTGCAATAAGTGCCAGCCTTGCTGTGCCGCTCTGCTTAAATAGACTTTGTAAGTCGCCGACAGAATGCAGTACAAGCATCTATTTGTCATGATTTTCCCTTAGTACTAGTAAGAGTTAGTGCTGATATTTTTATGTTGGCACTAGATATGAGCCTAAAGCACGTTAAGAGAAATAATATTTATTACAATATACTAAGATATAATTTGTGCGTTGTATATGCAGGACCCAAAATACATAGTGCTTTTCATATAGGGAAACCATATATTGATATTAAAATTCATGTTTCATTAATTAATGTGACAAAAGGATAATAAATGTAGAGCATTTTTTCGTTAAGTGACCATCACAATCTTTATATAAGACTAAAAAATATGCTGCAACCTCTATAAGCAATTTATATGGGACCTTCGGAATTTATAAGGTTTACATTAATGATTATTATATCTCTATAAATAGAGTCCTCCAGACAGTTTATTTTTACGATTATAATTATTTCTTGTTCATGAACTTCACATTGTAAAGATGTTAAGCAAACAAAAATATAAACGATCTTATTTATGGTTTTCGTGGTAACAAGGTGTTGGGATTTGCGAGTCATTTATTTTGCGTGGAGAAATAAATAATATGGCTTTTACCTCAAGATTTCTATGAAAGGAATCACTGAAAAGTAAGTGAAGGTCGACAAACAATATTTTATATTGTGTTATAATGGTTTTAATGGGGCTGTTTTCGTCTCATAAATTACAATAATTATTTTTGAAAACAAGAAATGACTTCACATGACATTTTTAGTATACTGTTTAGCACGAATAGGTTCGCTACAAAAAACTCTTTGGAAGTTTTTTGCTATCATTAATACTAATATTTATTAATAATTAAGAATTAAAAAGAAGATTTTCTGATTCTTTTTTAACTAACTTAAAAAAAGGAGGTTCTCAATTCGACGAGTATGTATTTTTTTTTTAATCTGCGTTCTCGCATAACTCTGACAAATATGTAGCGATTTCGATGATTATTTTTTTATTCGAAAGAGTACACATTCCAGATGGTCTCATATAAATTTTATTGAAGTTGGTTATATAGTTTTTGAAAAAAAAAAACCTGAAAAACTTAAATTTCTGTAATAAAAACACCGATAACTCTGGCAAATATGTACCGATTTGGATGATTCTTTTTAGTGTTCCATACGGAACCCTTATGGGGTTACTGGTGTCCGTCTGTCCGTTTGTATGTTCATCTGTCTCGCCCTATTTTTTCTGAAAATATCTGACATAGAAAGTTGAAATTTGACACAAATATAGGAATTTATGACCCAATTAGAGCCGTGTAGTTTTGAAAGTTAAGTTTTCATATATATTTTTCAGTAGGGTAGTGTATATAAAATCAGTTCTACAATTGTTCAAGCTGTTGACGATTGCCCATATTTCGACAGAAGCAAAAGCCTTCTCATAGTCTATGAAGACTATGTAAAGTTCGAAATTGTATTCATTGCTCTTCTCTAGGATGTTGCTCATTGTCTGTAAGTGGTCGCATGTGCTATTGCCGGATCTAACACCAGCCTGTTCGCATGGCTGGTAGGAATCTAACTTATTTTTTAATCTACTGGAGATGATTTTAGTCAAAAGTTTTTAAATATGAGATAGTAAGTTAATTGGGCGGTAATTGTTCCACTTTTTTTGTGTAGAAGTATGCCACAATGTTGGTATTTTGCCAGTTTCCAGACACAAGTTGAAAAGGTAGTATTTCCGATATATATATATATATATATATATATATATATATATATATATATATATATATATATGTATATATATATATATATATATATATATATATATATATATATATATATATATATATATATATATATATATATATATATATATATATATATATATATATATATATATATATATATATATTATGTTACAATAGATGTTTTCACGGATAGTGGAATGTAATATATTAAAATTCCGGGTTTCAATCCGTTCGTCTAACAATTAATTTGCACGACGTTTCGCCAAAATCTCATTTGGCAATTTCAAGTGCTCTTGCTGCTACTGTGCTGCTGCAGCTCGAAGCTAACTGAGTTAGCTTCGAGCTGATCACAGTATCGAATAGCACTAGCAGCAAGAGCACTTAAAAATGCCAAATGAGATTTTGGCGAAACGTCGTGCAAATTCATTTTTAGATAAATGGATTGAAACCTGGAATTTTAATATATGATATATATATATTTTTTTTTATATATATATATATATATATATATATATATTTATATATATATATATATATATATATATATATATATATATATATATATATATATATTATTTTAAAAGAAAATAATTTAAATACTTTGGGCAATTTCAACAACAATAACTTTTATTATCAATTGCAATCAGACATCTAACAAAGCTGGCCGACTACTTCGGCTCTCTAAACTATATTTCATAATGCGTACCAAAAGTATCCCGTTGCCTAAATCTCATTGGGGTTACATAAACAGTTTTTATAATGTGTGTGACAGATATGGCCTTCCTGTCACATAAAACAAACTCAAGGGTTTGGTGATTTGAGACATATCAATGACAGTAACTTAAGTATAGTTTAATCTACGTAATGTAAACAAGTCAGTCTGCCTGAAACCAATTATCAATAATTAATATTCTCCTTCTCATATTGCATCGTTCGGTCTATCCTAATTTTCTTCAACCAGGACTGGAGCGGGGGTTTTTCCATATAGAAAATGCTAACAGTTAACACGGCCGTCCTGAGGAGGAAGCGCCCTCGCGACGTCTTCAGTTTATTTTCACCTAAAAATAAATTAACGAACAGTATCTCTGCTATACTTGGTGGGATTGCCACTAATAATGGGATTTTTTTTTTTAAACCGTTTTGTTCTAATGGGATTGCCATTAGTATTTTTTTTTATTATTTTTCTTATAGTGGGATGTATTTTAATCTTATAGTGGGATTGCCACTATCCTGATGAAAAAAACTATTAGTATTTTTATCCTTATAGTAGGATCGCGACTATCTCAATAGGCACTGGTGAGATCGTCACCAATCCTCTCTCAACTCTATAGTGGGACTGGCACTATCTTAATAGGCATTAGTGAGATCGTCACTAATCCTCTTTTAACATCGTAGATCTAATAGGATTTCAATCAGTTCTTTTTTTTACCCTTGTAATGGGATTACCACTATCCTAATGGGAAGACTATTAGTATTTTTAAACTTTTAGTGGGAATGCTACTATCTCAACAGGCATTGGTGAGAGCGTCACCAACCCTCTTTCAGCTCTATAGTGGGATTGCCACTATCTTAATCGGTATTGGTGAGAGCGTCACCAATCCTCTCCTCTTTTAACCTTATGGTGGGATTGCTACTATCTCAATAGGCGTTAGTGAGATCGTTACTAATCCTCTCATCAAATTTATGTTACTGACAACTTTAATCAGATAAACACACATAAATGTTTATTTTAGGTAAAGGTAGTGAGATCGCTACTCTAACTCACCCTTTTGCATAATTATCTTGAAGACAGTGACCTAACTGGTCATGTGCAGCTACCATGATTCGCTATCCTTTCTTATGTAGTCGATATTTTTCGCTTTGATTTTCACCTTTTTGTATAATTATTTTGGAAACCATGACCTCAACTAGTCGTGTGCATCCACTGCGATTCGCTGTCCCTTCTCAAGCAGTTGGTATCTCTCGGTTGGATTTTTACCTAAAACAAATTCACGAACAGTATCTTTGTTACGACTAACATGCATAGTGGAGTTGTCACTATCTCGATAGGCATTGGTGAGATAGTCATCAATCCTCTTTTAAATTAATGGTACTGACAACTCTAGTCAGACAAATAGGCAGTAAATTTTTAATTTAAGGTAAAAGTAGTGGAATTGTCACTCTAACTCACCTTTTTGTCTAATTATTTTGAAGACCATGACCTCGTCTGATAGTGTGCAGTTACTACGATTCGCTGTCCTGTCTCATGTAGTCAGACTCTCTCGCTTGGTCGGATCTCCTGGACAGTATAAGGTCCTCTGCATTTTGACTCCACTTTCCCTCCGATGCGATTTTCTTCAGATGTATGCTCTGCAATTCTTGATGTATTTTTTTTTTAGACATCTACCCATTTGCAGCCAAAATAAGTCTTCATGTATTTTTTCTTTAATGTATTTGTCTTACCCTATATATGACGATTCGTTATAATACAATTTCACGGTAAGAAAACGCGGGCAGAAAACATTTCGGCGTTTATATATATATATATATATATATATATATATATATATATATATATATATATATATATATATATATATACATACATATATCTTTTCGGATAGATAAAAGAATAAATAAAATGCAATAAATTACATTATTTGTCATTATTTTTCGAGACGTAATTTTTTCTTGAAAAATATTTTAACCAATTGAAAAATAAATTTTAGCAAGTATCCATTTAATTACAGTTTGTTTAAAGTTTCTACATAGGCTATTGTGCCTCCTGAATTGTAAAATAGTTAATTGTTTAAAGTTGCGACGGATAAGAACTCAATTATAATTTTTAAATTTCAAGCGTTTTATTAGAAATAATTTGTATTTCATTAAGCATACAAATTTTAAAAAAAAACCATTTCATTTTATCAACACGCCAAAAAGATATAGCTGTTAAGTAAAAATCAGTTAGTTACTAATAAAACTTCTATAATAGGGATATACTTAGGTAGAGCTCATCTGTTGTTTGATCTTTAAAAAACAACTACAATGATATTCGTCTATATTTTTGGTATGCTAACGCAGCGGAAGATACTAAAATCACATTTGCTTCGAGAATCCCAAAGACAGAAGTGAAGGAGAGAGTAATCGCCTGTGTCCAACATAAAGAATCCCATTTTATATAAAATATATCATTAAATCCTCTCTTTCATTTGCAGCGAGCGACATGTAACAATGAATACTCCCGAATTATTTCACTTGATGCCTGCTACATTAAACAAGTACTTCCAATTCCTTCCGAAGCTTTCCTGGAGTATCATTACAGGTGTTTCCTAAAGATTAACAACCATGTTATTGAAGTAACTAAATGATTTATCATCTATACCTCGTTGGATAACACGGGAAAAAAATATTTTATCAATTTCTACATAATCTATTTTAATTTTGTTGTAATAAATTGCCATAATTGAACCTTGATCCCAACACTGTAAGTATTCATTTACTTTTCAGACAAATTCTTCAGCATATCCGCACAATTCCCGAAGTAATTCTTCTAGGTAATCCATCCCAGAACGTAAAGAGAGTTTCCATCTTTTCCTTTATGGTTAGACATCCACGAGGAACTTTTTTACATCATAACTTTGTATGTGCTGTATTAAATGATGTTTTCGGTATCCAAGCACGAGCTGGATGCCCATGTTCTGGATCTTTATGCTCAAGAGTTGTTGGGTATCAATCAGGTTTTGGCTGACCAGTATGAAAATTTCATTCTAGAAGATAGGTAAGTTTACAATTTATTTTTTTTTTATTTTACAGTTATTCTGTTTAGAATATTGGGGGTTAGATTATCAAAATGAAAATTATTATTTTTGGTTTAGTTCTTTTAAGCAAAATTTTTCTCGTTTTTAGTAAAACATTTATCCTATTTTTTCACTTATTCTAAAGCAATTATCCTTTTTCTGTGGCGCCATTTACCTTCAGTAATATGTCCCAACTTAGTAACCTCACGTAATTTATATCTGACAGATATAATTTATAAAACTTCCATTTTCTCAAATCCAAGTTAATTTCAAGTGAATTTTCTTACGTTTGTAGGAAAGAACTGTAATTAAATAATTTTGAATGAATTCAAGGTTAATAACAATTTCTAGAAGAAAAAAAGTCGCTGTTGTTTAATCAGTCAAGATGTATACTTAGTTTTATCTCGTTTTTTATAACCACTTTGTGTTGAAATATGATTGTTTTAAGCAGGAAATGATATTTGATTTCAAAACGTAAGTTTACCGAAATATTTCATGACTCAACATGACTATCAGTTTTCAATTCTTTTATATTAGTGGAGGCAAATGTCGTAAAATTTTCATGATTTTTGGAAATTTTTGGGTACAGCTTGGAAATCGATTAACTACTTTGAAACAGTGTCCTCATAATGTAAACGAGTTTTCTCAGCTCAATTTTGACCGCAATGCGATTTTTCTTCTATTTTAGTGCATTTTTTTACATTATAACGTTTTCGGCTCTGTTCGTTGTTATGCGACAAAAAAAAAATCATTTTACTTGTCATAAAATTGCTTAAAAAATTGGGCGCAGGTAATTTCCACACCACTAATCCGTTTATGACCTAGACATATTTAAGGGATTGTAATTGCAGGAGTAAATTCCACACCGAGTACTTTCAGGTAGAGGATGAGGGTTGATAAATGGGTGGTGGTACGCACCGGCCTGTTCAATTAAATCATTATTAAATCCTTCTACATATCAGTTTAGTACATATTATTAATTTGTGATTATTACTTGGTTGTGCGTATATTTTTTAAAGTGTTGCTAATATGGAAGCAAAGTTAGGAAAGGACATGTTATGTGTGAATTATTACACTTACTTTCGACTAAAGGTGCTAAAATGTGGAAAAATATTTTGGAGATGTTCAAAAAAAGATTGCAAATCAAAAGTCTTCACCGTTGGGCCCAAGAATTTAGTTACCAGAAGTGAAGGACTCCATGCACACGAAGCCGACACCAAGAAGCTGAATCGGCAAATAATTAGTAATTCCTGCAAAAGAAAAGCCGGAGAGCATATGAGTGAAAGGCCATCTAAAATTATTCGACAAGAACTACAAAACACGCTACCTAAAACAGTAACAGAAAAAGATATCCAATATATTAGAAAAAACATTTATAACCATAGACGAAAATTTTTGCCAGGACGTAATCCAAGAAGTGCTGAGGAGGTGCATAGTGTTTTAGAGACATTTGAAATCAAAACTAGCATGGGTGAGAATTTTCTATATATCAATGAACTCCAAAGTGGCATTATTGTTTTTCCTTGCACTACAAATGTCAATATGTTGTGTAAAATATCCAATATATATATGGACGGCACCTTTTCATACTGCACTAAATATTTTACACAGTTATTTACAGTGCATGGTTTTGCAAACGGTCATTACATTCCATTATTATTTTGCTTATTGCGTGATAAGAGAACTGAAACATACAAAAACCTCTTCACATTATTAAAATGTAAGATTTAGTCAACAGATACACTGTATTTCAATCCAGAGAAAATTACTATTGACTTCGAAAAATCTATTCATAAGGCAGTATGTGAAGTTTAGCCAAATGCTAAAGTGTTAGGATGTAGTTTTCATTTACACCAATCTTGGTTTCGCAAGATACAGAATCTAGGTCTAGCTAAAGAATATTGCGACAAAAATTCTGAAATTGGTCGTTGGTTAAAGTATTGTTTCGGCTTGTCCTATTTAGCACCCGAAGAATTAGGTGACAGTTTTGCATACGATTTATATTCTATAAAACCTGAGGATGAACATTTAAATAAATTTTGTGATTACCTACTAGAAACGTATATAGAGGAAGGAGCCGATTTTCCAGTTGAAATATGGCAGAATCGAGTCCATCTTTAACTCGAACGACTAACTGTTGTGAGTCCTTCCATTCCCATCTAAATAATTCTTTTTATTCTACACATCCGTCTCTGTATACTTTTATCGATAGGCTGAAAGAATTTCAAATTAACGTATATATAAAAATACAAAGTGTCGACGAGTCTAAAATAAGTAATAATCATAATAATCAAAAATTAAAACATTTAAAAAATCTTTATGAACAAAGACAATTAGGAAATATGTTTACAAAAAAGTATGTCAAATCTTATTAACAAATATAAAGAGGATTGGTCAAAATTCGTATTTTAGTCCAAATCTTATTATGGACTTTCCTTGTGGGCAAAAGGTAGAAGAAAGCTTTTTTTTTTAATATGTTAAATTTTATGCTCTTTAAGACGGTTAGGAGGAAAAATAAAGTAGATACAAAAAACTACCTTATTTTACAATTTTTTCATAACGAAAAATTCAGTGTTTATCATGTTATCTTAAATATAACATGAAAAAGTGATTTTAAAATAAATTCTACCTATTTTGCAATAAAATTGTGATTTAGATAACAGAAACTTTTACTGACAAACCATTAATACGTTTACTAAAATTATCACAGATACAATATTTATAATTTTTTAAAAAGTTATTCGTGTTCTATAGCGTATGTACTCGAGCTTGTTTTCTGCTATATTCAAAATCATCTGATTGATTATCTAAATCGGATTCATACTGGCACGAGTATAAAAGGTTGGCGCTATCTAACTCACTTTCATCGATAAGGCGATCGAAAATTATTAAAGATGAGTCATCGGAAAAATGATCTATAAATTTATTTCTCAACGATTCTGACTGCTCTTAATCTTCAATTAGCTCATTCTCATCATAATTGCCTAGATCTTGCGGGGATATATCTGCAGTATCTTCACAGTTCGCACAATTCAAACCATTGCAATGCTCAATTTTTCATAATGAAAAAATTGAAAAATAAGATAGTTTTTTGTATATTCTTTATTTTTCTTTCTATCTCGAGGAACATAAAATTTCGCATATTCTTTAAAAAAAAGCTTCCTAGGATCTCCTGCCTACAAGAAAAATCTATAATAAGATTTGGACTAAAATGTGAATTTTAAACAATTCTCTTAATATATTTTAATAAAATTTGGCACACTTTTTTGTCAATAAAAAAGCTATATTTTCTTATAATTTGAAGCCGTAATATCGAATTGAACGGAAGTTACCCGCAAAAAAACATTTTTCAATTTGATATAGTAAATACTTTTTTTAGGTTATGTAGTGAATATATTTTTTAATGCAATCTATGCCTTTTTTTAGGCAATTTTATGAAAAGTAATTTTTTTTTTGTAGCATAATAAGGAACAGAAGCTGAGATATTTAAGAAATAGTGAGCCGAAAGCGTTAAAATGTGAAAAAAAGACTAAAGTAGAAGGAGCCTTGTGGTCAAAATTAGGCTGAGAAAACTCGCTTACATTATGTTGGCGCTGTTTCAAAGTAGTTGAATCGTTTTCCAAGCTGTACCCAAAAATTTCCAAAAATCATGAAAATTTTACGGCATTTGCCTCCACTAATATATATGCTTATCGCAAAAATTATGACACAGAGTTGTACTAAAATCTGCTGTTTATTTTTAGTTATGAGCAATATTAATTAATGCATATATATTATATATTATTTATATATATATATATATATATATATATATATATATATATATATATATATATATATATATATATATATATATATATATATATATATATATATATATATATATATATATATATATATATATATATATATATATATATATATATATATGCGGCAGTTAAGTGCCAGCCGTAGTCTGGCTGCTTTGTTTGGTAAAACTTTAAATAAATCACCGACAGAATACAGTATAAGCTTCTATTTTGTCATTGTTTTCCGTCAGTATCTGGATAAGAACTGAAATTATGTTCTTTGTATTTGCTGAACGTAGCTCAACTGATGAGCTGTGATATGGCGAAACGCGCCTTGGGATGGTCTAGTAAATACAGAGAACACTTTTGGGAATTTCTAAAGTGCAGATCTTTCGATTCGCCTTTGGTTGCTTCACCAATGCCATATATATATATATATATATATATATATATATATATATATATATATATATATATACATATATATATATATATATATATATATATATATATATCTATATATATACATATATATATATATATAATATATATATATATATATATATATATTATATATATATATATATATATATATATATATATATATATATATATATATATATATATATATATATATATATATATATATATATATATATGGCATTCTATATGTAAATGCCGTGTTTTTATATTAATATGTTAGTGAATAGTGGCTGTTTTATTTCAGTGTTGGTCGTTGTTATGGCAATTGTTATTTATGGTCATTCCTGTTAGATTAAATTGCATGCTACATTTTGTGCCCTGATGAAGGTCCCAACCTAGGACCGAAATATTGGCTAAATGAACATAGTATGAACATCTGTTGATGCCCTTTTTGCCGAATTCTCCAACTAGTTTCATAACTTAGGATTATATATATATATATATATATATATATATATATATATATATATATATATTTATTTATATATATATATATATATATATATATATATATATATATATATATATATATATATATATTTTAGTCCTTTTTTTCACATTTTAACGCCTTCGGCTCACTATTTCTTAAATATTTCAGCTTCTGTTCATTATTACGCGGCAAAAAAAAAAAATTACTTTTCATAAAATTGCCTAAAAAAATGCGTAGATTGCATTAAAAAATATATTAACTACATAACCTAAAAAAAGTATTTACTATGTCAAATTGAAAAATGGTTTTTTGCGGATAACTTCCGTTCAGTTCGATATTACTGCTTCAAATTATAAGGAAATATAGCTTTTTTATTGACCAAAAAGTGTGCCAAATTTTATTAAAAAATATTAAGAGAATTGTTCAAAATTCGCATTTTAGTCCAAATCTTATAGATTTTTCTTGTGAGCAGGAGGTCCTAGGAAGCTTTTTTTTAAAGAATATGCGAAATTTTATGTTCCTCGAGATAGAAAGAAAAATAAAGAATATAGAAAAAAACTATCTTATTTTTCGTAATGAAAAAATTGAGCATTACAATTGTTTGAATTGTGCGAATTGTGAAGATACTGCAGATATATCCTGGCAAGATCTAGATGAGAATGATGAGAATGAACTAACTGAAGATAATGAGCAGTCAGAATTGTTGAGAAATAAGTGTACAGATCATTTTTCCGATGATTCATCTTTATTAATTTTAGATCCTTCTACCGATGAAAGTGAGTTAGACAGCGCCAACCTTTTATACTCGTGCCAGTATGAATCCGATTTAGATAATCAATCGGATGATTTTGAATATAGCAGAAAACAAGCTCGAGTACATACGCTGTAGAACACGAATGATCTTTTTAAAATTATAAATATTGTATCCGTGATAATTTTAGTAAATGTATCAATGTATTAATGGTTTGTCAATAAAAGTTTCTGTTATCTAAATCATAATTTTATTGTAAAATAGGTAGAATTTATTTTAAAATTACTTTTTCATGTTATATTTAAGATAACATAATAAACACTGAATTTTTCGTTACGAAAAAATTGAAAAATAAGATAGTTTTTTGTATATTCTTTATTTTTCCTCCTAACCATCTTAAAGAGCATAAAATTTCACATATTAAAAAAAATTTCTTCGACCTTTTCCCCACAAGAAAAGTCCATAATAAGATTTGGACTAAAATGCGAATTTTGACCAATCCTCTTTATATTTGGTAATAAAATTTGACACACTTTTTTGTTGATATAAAAGCTATATTTTCCTATAATTTGAAGACGTAACTTGGAATTGAACGGAAGTTACCCGTAAAAAACATTTTTCAATTTTCCGTAGTAAATACTTTTTTTGGGTTATGTATTTAATATTTTTTAACGAAATTTTTTAAGCAATTTTATGACGAGTAAAATGATTTTTTTTTGTCGCATAACATATATATATATATATATATATATATATATATATATATATATATATATATATATATATATATTAAGAATATAAGAAATCCATCAAATGCCAATAATAAACAATATTCTTTGAGGAAACATGCCGTACACAGTTGAACGCCTTAGATATGTCAAGTCGAGATTACCAAAAATATTCAATTGCGTTGTTCCAATTTGTGTGAGATAAGTTACATCTTCTTGCTTACGATATCCACATTGATTGTCACCAACATATATTCTAAAACTTGCTAATTGCTAATCTTTTCCAAGTTTTTAACAAGAATAATATATCAAAACATGCAATGTGATATCCGGGGACTGGAAATAAATTTTAGGCTTTGTGTAATATTATTGATAATTTTAACTCCTACTTTACCCAGTTTTACCAAAATCTTACTGGCAGTAATACCGGTAAAATTATGGCGTTAAAAAACTCCATCTCTTGCTAATTTTCTATTTGGTATATTTGTTACGAATTATATAATTTTTATTACAGACGTTTATCAAGCCTAAATTTAGGAACAGAAAACTCCACGTTAGAACTTCTAAGACCCGGATTTACCAGAATTAGCCTTCCTTACTTTATGAACGACGCAGAGCTTGCTTTTATTATGGAAGCAGTTAAGATGGTTGCTACAGAAGGTTGGAAACTGTTGCCACAATATGTAGTGGATTTAGAAACAGCCGAATGGAGACATCATACTAATGCTATTCATAAGGATAGAAAATGGCTATCTTCCATAAGGTAAAGTTGAAATTATAAGTAAAGTTATATTTCTCTTTACTTCTTTTAAGTTCGCATTTAGAGTTCTCAATTTTTATAAAGTGATGTTTTTCTTTACATGGTTATAAAAAACTACGGCTTGAATTTCACTTAAAACTCAGAAGTTCAGAAGCTCTTGTGAAAATCATTTGAGAACTGCTAACCGGTATTTTAAAATTATGTTGTAATTTTCGTCAAACTACTTATACTGAAACTACTTTTTAAATTATGTTAATTTTTTATTTTGAATTTACTTGAAAGTATTTTCTATTGATTGTATGTAAATAGGAATGAATAAATCATAAACATGCTGTGGAAATAAAAATGAAGAGTGATGTTTTATAATATTTATAAAGCAATAGGCTAAGTAGGCGATTTTATAGATAACAAGATGTGGTCGTTGCAAAAACTTTTTTTTTTGTAAATCTTAATGGGTTACATACACCTGGGCGCTGCAATAAATATGTATATTTAAAAAAAATATTTTAAAGGTTATTAAATGAATAATACAAAAGAATAGCGATTATATATTTTTATTCTACTTTAAATTATAAGAAAATTTTTTTTTTTAAATATATTTTAAATGTTAACATTATTTTTTATAATGAAACCTATCCTTGTCTGTAGGTTAACTTCACAAAAAATAATCTAATTTGCAAAAATAAAAATAAAGTAGTAGATAAAAATTCTCAAAGGGTTTTTTTTTTTAAATAAAAAATTTACGGTGTTGTAAACTTTAGTGTGCAATTTTCGACCAAAAAATTTATGTTTAATTATTAATAAAAAATTGTCTATTAGAAAAATTAAAAAACCTCTTGACATATTGTAGAAAAAGTAATGATTAAGATTTTAAAAAAAAGTTAAAAAATATTAAAAATTGACCGATTAATATTGCAGACATTGCATTGAGAGAGGTAGCGGTCCCAATCCGTCGCCAGATCACGTGTTTAATTATTAATAAAAAAATTGTCAATTAGAAAAATTAAAAAACCTTTTGACATCTTGTAGAAAAAGTAATGATTAAGATTTAAAAAAAAAGTTAAAAAATATTAAAAATTGACCGAGTAATATTGCAGACATTGCATTGAGACTGGTAGCGGTCCCAATCCGACGCCAGATCACATTTAATGCTATAACTTTGTAATGGAATAGAATTTTCTTAAATTTTTTTTTTGTCGATTAATTCTTAGTTAGTATAGAGAACAAAAATCTGTAAAAATATCGAATTTTTGAAAATTCGAGGTGAATGTAACCCAGAGAGTCGGAAATCATCAAAATTGCAGTGACATTTTCAGAACAGTCCTATTCAAGCCCACTAACAGTTTCAGTGTTTCTGCTACTAGTACTACTGTATTAAATCCTTCAGTATTAAACACAACAGGTAAAAGTCGGAGAAGGTTTGAAATCATTGAGTTTAGAGTCGAAACTTTGAAATTTACAAATATTTCGTTATTACCGGAAAAGTAACTTTTAATTGACGTAAAAGCCACCCTTTATAAGAATGCTGTAAAAAGTAGGACAAAATTTAAGCTGGGTGAACGAACGGCATAAATTATTCTATGGAAATTTTTTAGCTGCCATTCAGGGGGAGACCAAAATTTTTTTTTACTGATATAGTTGTCGTTATAACTGCACCCAAAAGCCAGAAAGATCGTGTTGAACAGGCAACTAGTGAAAAAAAGTAAATAGTTTTAACACAACTGTTGTTAATATAATTCAAACACTTATGTTCAGCGAAAAATCTGATCTATTTTAATATATAACAGTTTTTTTTATATTAAAAAGTGAGATGTTGAAACAAATATAATAACATAATAATAATAGCCATACCATACCATGATCCATTGTTAAGTTAGGGAAATAAGCCATTAAGCCAAGAAATTATGTTTTGGAAATATAAGGCAAGACTTGAGGGAAGCTTTCGTCTAGCAGTGGACAGTATAAGCTGATGATGATAATGATTGATGATCATCATTTGCTTATAAAAGTTGTCCTGTGCCAATTTGTTTAGGTTTGGTGTATAAGAAGCCAATAATATTTGGTACTTAGTTCTTTTTTAACAGTCATACAACTCCTTTTTTGTTTTAGATATATAGATGGAAAAATGACAATGAATGAACGCCGAATATCAGGACCGGGTTTATTTCCACAGAGCCATTCAGAATGTTTACAAACTGCCAGAAATTTATTTAATAGAGCTAGAAAAACTGCCAATCGAATACCTTATCAAGACCAAGGAATTGTTTTCGATAGTCGGGGAGAAAAATTAAGGTGAGTCTGAAAAGATACATACAAGAAAAACGTATTAACATTTGAATAAAAATCAAAATTTAATACTATCTTGCGTGTAATATGTTAACTTCGTTTCTAGATGGTTCATGTTACAACACGAAGCCCAAGCTCTTTTGACAAGCAATGCACAAAATGTCAAGCAGAAGGTGCCGTTTAGTCCAGGGGCGCACCAGAATTCTAAAAAGACTGAAAAACATTCTGAAGATCCATCTCGTACTGCAGCCATTCCGCAAGCTCATAATTTATCTAGTAGTGGGGGGTCTCCACGGCATTATAGGTACAGGTACATACAACTAACTTTAACTCACACAAGGCGATAACACTCAAATAGGTATTGTATGACACTCATATAAGTAGTTGGTGCACTATTCATAAGATGACACATCTTTTCCATCCCTTATTCCACAATTTAATTTTTAAATATGTATGGTAATAAACAAATTTTATATTCAGGTAAATAGAGTGGATAGAAATTCAGTAATCTTAAATCAATGTATTTCTTTAAGGCGGACCTACAAATTCGGCTTTTTGTATGTCTCAGAAGTGGTTGGAAATGGAAAAAGAAACATTAACTCAATTGTAAAATTGAGGTGTCCGTTACTTTGTGACAGTACATTTTAAATTTCTAAATGAAAAAGAACGAATTACTTTGTTATTTGTCATTTATTTTTTTATTTGTCTGCTACTGCAGTTTCGTAGGTTTTTTACATTTTCAAGCGTGATACTACAAACTAAGGTGGTATATTTGTGATTTATAACAAATTTCCAGGTACAATTTGGAATTACCCATCATTAAACTACAATGACCTTAAATTAATTTATTACAGAGGGTTAAATGACATTATTGTTTCAAATTTTAAGAAATACTTTTCAATATTTTCTTAGAACTTTTTACAAAAATTCCTTTTTTAAAGATATATCTAAAAAACTTTTAAAATACGCCAAACAGGGTTGAATTCTGAGCATCTGTTTGATTATTCAGTAGGATTGTATCTTTATTTTTATTGTGCTTGTAGATCTGTATAGCTTCTAAAATATTAATTTTCTTCCTTTTTGAGCTTTATGTAGTATTTGTAGATTATTTATGTCTGGAAAAATATAATTTGTTTGATGGAAGTGATTAGCAAAGTTAAAGTTTTCTTTGTTTAATCTAAAAGATTAAATCTTTAAATCTAGTATCGAAATTTCTCCCTATTTGGCCTATATACAGCTATTACATTCATTACATGACAGTTTATAAACTCCAGAGTCTTTGAATTTTGTCTTTTACATTGAAAAAGAGAGAGAAAATCTCCCCAAAAATTTTCCAAAAACTCATAAATACAAAGACTCTGGAGTTTATAAACTGTCATGTAATGAATGTAATAGCTGTTAAATAGGCCAAACAAGGAGACATTTCGATACTAGATTTAAAGAAAACCAAACATCTTTTAGAATAACCAAAGAAAACTCCAACTTTGCTAACCACTTCCATCAAACAAATCATATTTTTCCATAAATAATCTACAAATATTACATAAAGCGCAAAAAGGAAGAAAATTAAATATTTTAGAAGCTATAGAGATCTACAAGCAAAATAAGAATAAAGATACAATCCTATTAAATAATCAAACAGATGTTCAGAATTCAACCCTGTTTAGAGTATTTTAAAAGTTTTTTAGATATATTTTTAAAGAAGGAATTTTTGTAAAAAGTTCTAAGAAAATATTGAAAAGTACTTCTTCAAATTTGAAACAGTAATGTCATTTAACCCTCTGTAATAAATTAATTTAAGGTCATTGTAATTTAATGATTGGTAATTCCAAATTGTACCTGGAACTTTGTTACAAATCACAAATAAACCACCTTAGTCTGTAGTATCACACTTGAAAATGCAGAAAACCTACGAAACTGCAGTAGCAAATAAATAAAAAAATAAGTGACAAATAACAAAGTAATTTGTTTAGAACATTAATTATTTAGGCGGTTTTGAAGTTATCGAGTATGTATTTCAGTAACTTATCTTATGAATTACCTTAGTTTAATTACCACTGTAATTTACTAAAAAATATTTCCCGTTAAATCTCTGCTGACACCGAGCAAATAATAAATAAATTTTCTAACCGTTTCTGAAATGAGAAATCATTATTCTTGGTAATAATCAATAATAACTGAATAACGACACACCCACAAATGTTAGAGGAATCAAAGCCCAGTCAAGTCATCATTACACAAGGTTACCATACGGTGAACATCAATCAGATGTCAATTTTTGACTTACACTCTATCAAGTAAAAACGTGACCGCTCGTATTCTTGAAAAAATATATTTCGAGAACATTTTTTGCCATCAATTTCAATATTCTTTGGTGTGCTAACAACGGTGCAATTACCTTAGTAAGTTATCCAATCGCCTCCTGCATCAATAATCCCCTGGCATCTTCGACGACGCGATTTTCTGCATACTCTGTAAATTTTTCGAATTTCCCGAGACAACTGAGTCAAATTCCTCGGAACCTTTCCTCTGAGCTTTCTTTTTACAAGAGACCAAACGTTTTCAATAGGGTTGAGGTCAGGCGATTGTGAGGGCCACTCGAGTATCTTATCGTGGACTCAAGCGAGCCGCTTTGCGACATGATTTTCGCCCAGCAAAGGTTTCTTCAACGTACTTTGAAATTTGACATCATGAGCACGAAGATGCTGTCGAATGGTCTCATGGAACACATTCAAACCCGATTTTCTTAATTTTGCCGCTCCTTGACGCAGAGTCAATTTCGGGTCCCGTGAAAACAAAGACACGATTCGTTTTTCGACTTTCGGAGTGACTTTGCCTACCGAGCCACGTTTGGGCAAGTCGTCAACATTTTTCGTTTAAATGATTAACCCACTTCTTCACAAACGATACTGACTTTTTAATATATTAAGCGCGGAATGTGTCATTTTAGGCCCTTTTGAATGGGAACAAAGAAAGACTGCCTTGAACCGACCCGCAAACATGTGACTCATTTTAAAATGCGTCGTCTAAATGCGTATGTCTATCGATTTTTTGGTGAATCGCTAGAATCGAATCTTCCAAAAATAAATTATAGCGGACAGGTTCTTACTTGACAGGCTGTATACTCGTTTGGGCTCGTGTAGTGTTTAAACCTTGGAAAGTAGAGACTGTGCCTCGTGTGGTCGTGGACTAAACGTCAAAAAGTAATTCCAATTTGACGTAGATTCATCCTAAGATGTATGATTTCGCATTGATTTTGAGGTATATTAGCCAAATTAATTTTACGTTAGAAATTCTCTACATGATTATTCAATATAACTTTTTTTTTCAGTTTGCCATCCATAGATGATCCAAAAATCCTGACGTGCTCTTCGCCAGTGCCATATTTTCTACAGGATGTAAATGGACTATACTATCCACAAATATCGCAGCCAGCTGTCAATTTTGCAGTTGGTGAGGCTGTTAATTCTGCCAATTTACATTTGCAGCAGCAAAATTTTGCTAGAGACAGGTAAAAAAACCAGCTAAGCGCAATTAGTGTTCTGTACCGTGATTTCTTGTAAAATAAAACTTTCTGTTATGAGGGTAAAAAATGATTAGTGACTTCGCAAAACACACTCCAAATGAGTTTGTTAGTCAATCATCATCAATATCTAGGATTCGCACATTAACCCTTTGAGGCCGGAGAAAAAAAAAAAAAGATATGAAGAATTTTTTTGAAAAAATGTATTCAACCAACATCAAAAACAAAGTAAAAGTTCATTTCACGTAAAAAAATATCCTGGATTATCCTGCAGGATGTGGTTTCTAGCACTAACCACTAGGAATTAAGGCACTCAAAACTAATTTTTTCGTGAAATTTAAAGAAGCAATTTCTCTCCTTATTGAGGCAGAGACCAACATCACAGGTTGAACATTTCCAGGTCGTTCGATGCACATGCTTCGCTGTGCTACAATGAGCACATCTGAGAGATCCACATCTACGAGGCATATGTGCAGCACGATCATGACGTACCTCAGTGGGAATGATTTTTTTGTATTTGTTAGGTGCTTGTTCTGCTGATCTTCTTTTTTTTGAAATCGAATTAACGGCACCAATTAATCCTCGAGCAACCGATACACGAAATTGTTTAAATGTAATACATCGTGAGTCACTTCTATTTTGAAATAAAATGAACGCGTTCACAACACAAACATCTACAAAGTAAAAAAAAATGCGGTGCCACCACTTGTGGGCTTTTCGATCGATTTCATAGATACTTTTCAGCATGTCAAATCGATCTACGTATCCCATATGTTTATTATAATGTTTGACCATAACAGGACATGAGATTTCTTCTGTATTGCCATTTTTCTGTTTTCTAGAGACAACTTCCATGATGGATGGGTCATGATAGTTTCCTAAAAACAAAACGGTTCTTCGATCCATCCACTTCAGTGCTGCTAATCCATCTGTAGAAACTCTCCAATCTATGTCGCCCCTTTTCATGTGTTTATCCACTTTGAGCTCTGGATAATATTTCCTTCCTTTACGCACAGTTCCACATGCATAGATGCCATCAGCTAACAAGTCTCTTTGCAATTCTACAGAGTTGAAAAAATTGTCGAAGAATACTTTGTGGTGCTTGCCAACTAAAGCCCTTGTTAGATCTTTTACTACGCGATGTCCCAATTTTTTCTCAACTGACTGATCAACTTTCCCCGTATAAATTTGGAACTCAGATACAAATCCAGTAGAATCAGCCCGAATCCATACCTTGTAGCCTCGTTTCGTGGGCTTCATTGGCATATACTGGCGAAGACTACTTCTCCCCTTGAATTTGATCATAGATTCATCGATTGATTGAAATTCACCAGGATTCAAAGCAGAGCCAAGAGTTTGTGTCAATTTAGAAAGTAATGGCCTGATTTTGTACAATTTATCATAATTGGCCTCACCTTTTTTTGGCTGTACTGAGTTATCATTTACGTGAAGATTACTTAGAAGCCAGGTGAATCTGTCACGAGATAAAACAGAACTTATAAAATAATCCCTAAGTTCTTCTCTCGAGGACCAGTAGTCTCTATAACTTGGCATTTTTTTCAAGCTCATTAGCATGTTTACACCCAAAAATGATTTTATTTCTTTGTTGGTGGTTGGAATAAAGTAGTTGCTGCCACCATTTTTTTGTAAGGCATACAAATTTGTCTGAAAAACAATTTCAGATATGAAACAATCCGGAAACAAATACAAAAACATATCGGTAGGAGTTTCAACGTTGTCAGGAACATTAGGCCCTGCCTGAGACACAAATTGGTTTACGCGTGTTGCATGAGTGACATCATTTGTCCAAACAACTGATTTTTTTCTAAGTTCTTCTTGACGAATTACTTCTAACGGTAACTCATCCTCACTGTCCCATTCTTTAGTGACTTTCGCTTGCTCATTATCTTCGAAAATGAATGGAATATCTTCTATATCAAAAAAGTTCATCCCTTCCATCATAAAGTAAATAATCTATGGGGGCTTCGTTGTCCATAGTACTCTCCACATCTGATGCAATGGACTCACAGTCACTGGGAATTTTATCCAAAATCGCGAAAACATCTGTGCTATTCATTGCTTCAAGTTCGCTAAAAGACCAACTTTTTTTTTGGAACCTGTAAAAAAAATGAACAAACAAAAATTAGAAAAATTATGCATAATAGTAATAGCAATACGCGTCACTTAAAAAAAAAACACTTTTGACTCTGACAAATCGCTATGAATCGACCTTTGTTGGCTAGGACCACCATGATCGTTTCTGACAAATCGTTATGAATCGACCTTTGTTGGCTAGGACCACCATGATCGTTTCTGACAAATCGTTATGAATCGACCTTTGTTGGCTAGGACCACCATGATCGTTTCTAAAACATATAGTCCTAGTGGTTAGCATTTGTAACCACCACAAATACATCTATTTATAAACTTAGCAAAAACAAAAATTGCACTTGATATATATTCATATGTAGTGAATAGATATATCTTAAGTACTTACCGGACATTTTCTTAAAGAATAACCAGCTATAAGAAAAATAACAGCCTAATTGGTACTGCAAAACTCACAACTACCTACGACGTGCAATTACAAATGTCAACTAAACGCTGGTGGACATTTCAAACCCTAAGCATGCTAGATTAGACTTCTTGATACGTTAGGCAAACAATTTAACATCGTGGTTTACTGGAGAAACCGGTAGGAAAGCTACAATATAATTTTTAAAAGGTGGTTATCAGTGGTAACCACTTGTCCTCAAAGGGTTAACTTGTTTGCGATGATTAAAAAAACTTTCTACAACGTGAACTTCTGTATCATTATAGAAACTGCAAAACACATTATCTATCAAGGTTCTGTGTCTAGTAGAACTAGTATCTTTTATCATTTGTATAGGGTAGATAACCTATTATTAACATACTCCAAATTTTTTTTATATATCAGGTTTTCAAATGTACTTTCGTTTCTCTGGATATCTCATGTTGCTCTAGACTAGCGTTTTAATTGAAAGTGGTATTTTCTCATCATTCTTTGAAGTAGCGATCTCTCTGTTATGAATACGATCTTGGAGTCCAATATTTAGCATTCTCTTCTCCATTACTTTTTGGGTTACCTGGAGTTTATTTATTATACTTTTATTTAAAGTCCACGTTTCAGTGCCATATATTAATACCGTCAGTACATATTGATCGAAACTCTGGCTTCTATTGTATTTAGGATTTCAATTTAAATGTGGATTGTAACCTTCCGAACGCAGACCACGCTAACCAGACTCTTCTATCGAAGTCAGCTTTTATTTTTTCAAAATTTCGATTTTTTGTCCTAAATCTATGAATGTTTGTATCTTTCCTGTTCTTTCACTTTCTGCTAATAGTTCCTGGCTGATATCTTTACTTACGTTGTTCAAATATTTCGTTTTGGTGAAGTTTATTTTTAGACCTATTTCACAAGACTTGTTATTTAATTTCATCAGCATTTCTTGTAATTCTTCTTTTGTGTTGGCGATCAGAGTGATATCATCTGCGAATCTTAAGTGATTTAATCGGTCATCGTCCATTAGTACTCCTTTATTTTCCCCCTTTAGCGATTTGAACATGTCTCCTAGAATTAACGTGATCAGCTTTGGGGATATTGAGTCACCTTATCTATTTACATTTAATTTTGATTTTGTTTGTTTTTCTTCAAGCATATATTCAGGATAACCTTTTTCAGAATCAGTACGATGTTCAAAATAATTGAATCGTTCATTTCAAAAACCACATAAGTCAAAATTTAGCAAAATTGAGTTTTTGCTAGGAAACGTCTCCTCAAGGGTACCTACATATTATATGCAAAAGCCACGTAAGTCGTATTTACGGTTAACGAATTGCCGCCTATCCACTTCCACCGTTTGTTGCAAAAACCACATTAGTCACAGACTTATGTTGTTTTTGCACGGATTTTCTAGCGAGGGTTTGAGTTGAGTGGGAGATAAAAAGTGTTATCTCTGTTCAGATACCAGTCAAATTGATGGCAAACCGATCCCAAACTATCCAACTCATGCGCACTTTGATATGGGGACCCCAAAAAAATAGAAAATATTAAGCAAGTTAGAAATAGTATCCTTGAACAGCATATTCCATTTTATGACGGGATTTTCCACTGGCCTACCGCGGAAGGACAGAACCAGGAAGAATATTATGTCGAAAATGACCACGAGTTTGATTATGTGCCTTAATTAATTATTAAAATCAGGAATATTATTGTTTGTTTGTATTTTGAAGCATTTTTAATAAACCCTTTTGACAGTTTGTTGACTTGTTTTCTTTTAAAGAAGGAAAATGATAACTTCAAAATTATATTCAGTGCAAAAACCACCTAAGTCTCAAGAAAATTTTTTTTTTTTCTTAATAACAACGAAAATAAACTACATGTATTATTGATAAACTATGTAACTACTTAAATAATTTGAATTAAATTAAATTTTTTCCTCTTATAAAGGATAGTTTTAGTTTAATAAAGTTTTTTTCGCCTACTGAAAATTTTACTTTTTTGACTTATGTGGTTTTTGAAATGAACGATTCAATTAATTAACAAGTCAAAATACTGTTTTAACTCCTGTTTTGGCACCTTGTTCAGTACTGTAGTCATGCTGACCTCGATGTGCGGTATGTCATTATAACAAGTCCGATCTATTGGAATTTTTAATTTTGAAAACGGGGCTCCATAGTCAAAGGGAGCCATATAAGGACGAATAAGGTGGTTGGTCAAGGGTTACAATTGCTTTTGACATGCGATGACAGCTTTGTACGGCAATGCATTGTCTTGAAACAGCGTCCAACTTTCTTACATGCAATATCCCGAACATGAGCATAAAATTCAACTTTAAAGTCATATATATATATATATATATATATATATATATATATATATATATATATATATACTCGTATATATATATATATATATATATATATATATATATATATATATATATATATATATATATATATATACCGAAAAGGGATAACTAATTACAGAGTGAACACAGAGAACCAACTGTAAATATTCAGTAAGTACTCTTTTAATCTAATAACTCTGATTTTTAAGAAAATTTAAAAAATGATGGTGGTGTTGCCAACTTCTCTTCTTTCGAAAGTATGGCATATTCCCTCGGGAGGTATATATACATATATATACATATATATATATATATATATATATATATATATATATATATATATATATATATATATATATATATATATATATATATATATATATATATATATATATGTATATACATATACATATATATGTAGTAATGGTTTTATGCATTCGTTAT
The DNA here is from genome assembly GCA_019049505.1 of Pachyrhynchus sulphureomaculatus. NCBI lineage: Eukaryota > Metazoa > Arthropoda > Insecta > Coleoptera > Curculionidae > Pachyrhynchus > Pachyrhynchus sulphureomaculatus. The sequence goes on from CM032449.1 coordinate 209,350,226, forward strand.
AATTTTTATTTAATTTACACGTTATGGAGAAAATTTTAGATAGAGATACAACGATTTTTGGCAATTTTTTAAAATATTGTAAAGAAAAGTTTGCGCGAGTATTACATCATATATATTTTCGCGCTCATGTTTTCACAAGCTTTCATTTGGCACTTCACTCGATGACCTTGAAAAAAAAAATGTTTTCACTCCCGATTTCACCCCTCAAAACTAACCCGTTAGATCGAAATTTAACTTTCAAAACTACACGGCTGTAATTAGACCATCAATACCTATATTTATGACAAATTTCAACTTTCTACGTCAAATAGTTTCGGAGAAAATCGGCTGTGACAGACAGAGAGACACCGAAGCGATTCCATAAATATTCCTTTTTTCAATTTTTATACGGAACACTAAAAAATGTAATTAGATAATTTTAACGAAGTCATCTGAAGATATAACTCAAAAAGTCATAACAGTATTTTTATTACTTCTTACCTCTAATAGTGCTTCGTCCGTTCTGGACATTAGCGATTAACAGAGCTATTCTAAATTTGTTAGCAGCAATACGAAAAAGCTGTATCGAACTGACACCGAACCAGTCTCGTAGGTTTTTCATACAGGAGTGACGTCTCTTGCCTGGTCCTCTTTTGATTCAAGTTTGCCCTGAAGTATCAGTTGCAATAGTCTATACCGGTCGTGCCTCATAATGTATCCCAAATATTCTAATTTTTCGCTTTTTCAGCGTCCAAGTCAGTTCCAGACCTTTTCCCATTTTCCTGAACACCTCGTTATTTGTTGTATTTACGGAATTTTCAGCATACGTCGGTATATCCACACCTGGAAGGCATTTATTCTTCTCATTACTGCTTCGTTGATCGTCCACGATTCGACTGCGTAAAGTAGAACAGAAAATACATAGCAGCGCAACATTTTGACCTTCAGTTGTAGACTCAGATCTTTCGAAGTGTATAAGGTCCTTATCTGAAGGAATACTGCCCTGGTCTTTTCGACGCGACATCGAATTTCGGCACCATTGTCCCATGTGTTTAAGTTATAGTACCCAAATAATTGAACATCCTCACTTGCTATACTTCTGTGTTGTTAATTGTCAAGGGCCCCCGGTTATAGGTTGGTTTTTTAGAAACTACCATTTACTTGATTTTCGAAGTATTGAGGGTAAGACGATATAGTTATGAGTATTAATGGACTCTTTCTAATTAGTTTTGTAGGTCTTAAGATTACTAGCTACAATGGAAGTATCGTAGGCATATCTGATATTGTTGATGTACTGTCCGTTTACTTTTATACCGCTTTGTTCTGCTAGTACCTCTTGGATTATTCGTTCAGAGTAAATGTTAAAGAGCGTTTGGGAGAGAACACATCCTTGACGGACCCCTGACAGATCTCGATTTCGTTTGACATATTGCCGTCAATATTTACTTTCGCTTGTTGTCGTCAATAAAGGTTTCCAATTATTCTAATATCTTCTTCATCTAGCTTTTTATTAGTGTTCCGTACGGAACACTTATAAGATCACTTCGGTGTCTGTCTGTCTGTCACACCCGATTTTCTCCGAAACTATTTTACATAGAAAGTTGAAATTTGGTAATAATATGGGAATTGATGGCCTCATTAGAGCCATGTAGTTTTGAAAGTTAAATTTTGACTTAAGGGGTTAGTTTTGGGGGATGAAATCGGAAGTGAAAAAAAAATTTTTTTTACTAGGTCATCGAGTGTAGTGCCAAATGAAAGCTTGTGAAAACACGAGTAAAAAATATATATATAATGTAATACTTGCGCGCACTTTTCTTTGTATTATTTTTAAAAAAATCGCGAAAAATCGCTGTCCCCCGCCTTATCTCGAAAAGTACTTATCAAAAAATTTTGAAAAAATTCTGGAATATTCTCCACGGGGTGTAGATTGAACGAAAATTATCACGAGTGCCTTACCTTTAATAATTTACCTGGTATATAAAAAAAAAACAAAAATTTCAAGGTCATCAGATTTTAGTAAAGATTGGAAACAAACTTTGTTGAAAACTCATTTGGGGTGTATTTTGTGAAGTCACTGATCATTTTATACCTCTGTAACAAAATTTTTTTATTTTAAAAGCAATCAACGTACGGAACACTAATTGCGCAAGTTCAACTTGCACTTGACCGGTTATTTATTACTATAAAATTAGTTCTTAGAATAAAAAGAGGACAGATTCTTTAAGATATTCTTTCCCTGTTGAAAGCCTAATACCGTATAAAATTATTATCAGCGATAATATAAATCTTCGGAATAAAAATAATAACAGATGAAAAATATAAGCTGAAGTAGATTCAAACTATTTGATTTTATATTTTTCTACAATAAAATTACATCTATTATGGGTAAAATATAAACGATTGTGTCTATTGAAAATATGAGAGTGGCCTTTATTCTCCAATAATATGTGATTTATATACAGGAGCGTAATAACAGACTATCATGTTTGATAAACGTTGCTTTCCAAGTTTCTCGATATTTCAAACTTAAAACTAATCTGGTTATTATTTTTTGTTAACAAATAAACTGTGTGAATTGGTTGCTGATTCGCATAAAACTAGGGTATCATTGATCTAATAGTGAATAAGGCCTTTAAAATCAATCATACCAAAACTTGATTTAACGGACTTATTACATAACATACTTAATTTATTTTTCTTGCTTACGTAATTTATATAGCTGTTTTTATGATTAATTCAAAAAAATTACTTTAGAGCTAATTAATAATTAGGTGACATTATTTAAAGTAGTATACTGGACGTCAAGCTTGCTTGCGCTCTAAAAGAAAATACCTAGTTTTTTTAGTTTAAGAATAGGTTGTTTGTGTCATACCATATTATAAATTCTGTAAACGCTCTATCTATACTACCTTTGACTTCCTCGAGGCTTCACGACGCAGACATAACAGAAGTATCATCAGCAAATTGAGTTAATTTTCTCGCTGGTAAATGATATGACATATCACTGACATAAATAATACTTAGTAGTGGCTCAAATATATTTTTCCATAGAGCTGGTTTACTTACCAAAATCCATAGTTAAGGCAATTAAACATCTTCTAAAATATCTTGAAGGATTCAACATTATTAGCGATCACCAATATGGCTTTCGTAAAAATAGATCAACAGGAGATCTCCTGACTTATGTAACACATGTTTGGAACAACGCAGTTGAACACTTTGGAGAATCTCGAGCGGTTGCTCTTGACATATCCAAGGCATTCGACCGTGTTTGGCACGATGGGCTGTTGGCTAAGCTACGTTCTTATGATATGTCTGAAAAGTTCTGTTTGTGGCTCTCATGTTTCCTCAGAGAGCGTTCTTTGCGAGTGGCAGTCTACGGATTTCTTTCTAACACCTTCACTATCAACGCCGGTGTACCCCAAGGCTCCATACTGTCTCCTACTCTCTTTCTCATTTATATTAACGATCTGCTGGAAAAGACCGAGAATCCAATCTACAGCTTTGCAGATGACAGTACACTTATCTCTTCATTCACTTTGAACGCTCGGACATCGGCTACTCAGACGAATATCCGCAGACAGCAGGAAGTCATTCAACTTAACAAAGACCTGGAAGAAATTCTATCTTGGGGTGACAGTAACCAAGTGGAATTTAATGCTACATACATAGTTATGTCGGGGCACTCCATTCCCCTAACATCGTCACTCAAATTGTTGGGCGTAAATTTGGGAGCAAATATGTCCTGGCATGAACATGTTGCAGGCATAGCAAGGCCTCAGAAGTTGGCAATATTATTTCGAACCAAAAAGCTTTACACTTCACAACAACTGTTAATTCTTTACAAAGCTCAAATTCGACCAACTATGGAATACTGCTCCCATGTTTGGGGCTCCAGTTCCAAACATATACTGCATTTGTTGGATTCTATTCAGAGAAGAGCTGTTCGTCTGATTGGAGACCCGGAACTGACAGGTGGCCTTGATTCGCTGGAACATTGAAGAACGGTTGGCGACTTGAGCCTATTCTACAAGTATTTTCATGGAAAGTGTTCCAAGGATGTGGCCCGCTTAATTCCTCCCAGAGCGGTGCATGTTAGAAGTACACGTCACGCTAATACTTCACATCCGTATGAGGTTCAGCTTGTCACTCCTCGTACAATGCTTTTCAAGCATTCATTTATGTGGAGAACATCATCCCTTTGGAATAATTTACCCAGGACTGTGTTTCCCACCGAGTAGAATTTACAGCGATTTAAGACCAACGTGAATCGCTTTCTCCGCACACGTGTCGCTCCTGTAGCGCTTTAGGGACTTCCCTGTAGCACGTGTGCTAGACCCATAAAAAAAAAACTCCGAAAATTAAAAAAAATCACATACTTTCCCTTATCAATCTTTTGATAGAGATATATCCTGATATTACTTTGATAATTTCAGTGGATAATTTGTCTGGTCCACCACTGAGATTTCGAATAACATTAAAGACTAGTTAGAGAGCTTGTGACCAAAATTTGTTTTCCAGGGAGTCCCAGCCATGCTTACATAATAGTCTGCAAAAAATTTACAGACTTCATCATTTCAGATCTGTTATTTTAGTATTATTGTTAAATTGCTGTTAAAATCTTGTTAAATAAAAACAATTTCGTTAAAGATATATTTAATGCCTAAATAAATAAAAACTGTTATTTTTCTTAAAGGATTTAGTTTTATGTCTTAATGGAACAGGATTTAACTTAACATAACCCAAAATTTCACTTGCAGCAGTTGAAAGAGAAACATACCTAACGTAGTTTAAGGCATTATTATGCTAATATTAATATTCATTTAGGTTAGATTATATTATGGTCTTCTTCTCTTTCAGATGTTTAAGTTTGGGCCATCCAAATGTCTCGCCACCAGTTTTAAGTCCACAAACTCGTGTTAGTCTTGGAATGAACGCTTTGAGGCAGCGACAGCTAAGTTGCAGCAGTCAGAATGAGTTACATTCATTGGATTCTGAGTCCAATCTTTCACCTTCTCATAGTCTAAATTTTATATCAACTGGATCGCTTGACTGTAGCCAAGTAAGTTGGATTCATAAGTATGATTTTTAAAAACTAACTGATTTTGATAAATTTTACAGATTTCCGAGCTTGTTTAATTATGTGATATTTATGAATGTCCTAAAATCATACGTGAAGAAATAAGAATATTTTTTTTCTATAATTTAGATTAAAGAAATCAGAGTTGATATAATAACTATCCAATGATCAATTCACAACAAGTATAGTTCATATACTTTCATTTTTTTACTAATTGATCAGAAAGACTGGTTATGTAATATATATTATGCACTTTTTATTAACACATTTAAACATATTTTTACGATAAAAGGACGACGCTTCTTCTATCTTCATATTTTTAATTACCTAAAGTTACTCTACTGCAATCTTTAAAACAGTTAACCATAAAGATATGTGGTAGTAAGACTAACACCTAGTTGTATCTTCAGCTAATGTCAATCTAATATTGACAACCATACGTGCTTCCTACTAAAGAAAGCACAATTGCTAAAAATAAAACTAAACAATTACTAATATTATCAAATCATTCGGTATCACGACTCTTTATCTGACCTAGAAAGAGAGAGAGATATGAGAGAAAAAATCAGTATCTTACTTGCTTAATATGGTAAGTTGAATTATACGTTAATGTCAGTTAATATTAAAAGCATACCTACCCTTTATCAATGACCCCTCAATTACAAATAACAGATTGATTGATCCGCGTTTGGCTGATGAGTCATGATGCGACGAAATTCTCTCCAAGTTGGTTTGACAGAGAGAAAAGCAAAAAGTAACCACCAGAATAACATTTCTTAATTATAGTTTTGCCCCGATTATCACGAGTAAGTTTAAAATCCTACGCCGGCAACTTCAGTTTTGTTTTTATTTTTCTTCGATATAATGTAATAAAAATAATAATAAAAATCCAGTCAAGCGCAAGTTGAACTTGCGTAATTAGTGTTCCGTACGTTGATTGTTTTTAAAATAAAAATTTTTCTTATGGAGGTATAAAATGATCAGTGACTTCACAAAACACACCTCAAATGAGTTTTCAACAAAGTTTGTCTCCATTCGTTACTGAACTGATGACCTTGAAATTAAATTTTTTTTTTTTTTTTTTATCAGATAAATTATTAAAGGTAGTGCACTCGTGATAATTTTCGTTCAATCTACACCCCGTGAATAATATTTCTGGTGAGTACTTTTCGAGATGAAGGAGGGGACAGCGACTTTTCGCGATTTTTTAAAAATAGTATAAAGATAAGTGTGCACAAGTATTACATTATATATATTTTTGAACTCGTGTTTTTACAAGCTTTCATTTGACACCCCACTCGATGAACTAGTAATTTTTTTTGTTCATTTCCGATTTTACCCCCCAAAACTAACCCCTCAAGTCAAAATTTAACTTTCAAAACTACATGGCTCGAATAAGGCCATCAATTCCTATATTAGTACCAAATTTCAACTTTCTTGTTAAAAACTTTGGGAGAAAATCGGGTGTGACACACAGGCAGACGGACAGTCGGATGGACAGACACCGAAGTGATCTTATAAGTGTTCTGCACGGAACACTAAAAATGTGTTAAACATACGTCTTTTTCCAGATTTTACACAATGATAAGCAAAGTCCAATTTATTACTTTCTGGAACACTTCATGAATTTCCTTTTGCGACATTTTAACAATTGATACCCGATTTGTCTGATATAAAATAATGGCAACGAGTCTTATTAAATAATTGTATTTTATTAATAACACTAAAATGCAGTTATTTAAAGAAACTTAACAAAACTTTTTTCAAATATTGACCTATGGCAAAAAGTTCGACCGTTATACCAAATAGATTAAAAACGATATCAACGTATTGAGCTTACGGTAATATTTTTAAATCTAGAGAAACGCCTTTAAAATATAAAAAGGTTTTCGAAATCCGTTGGGTTGTTTTTAGAACTACAAGCATTTACTAACAAAGATACCATATAAGCAAAATTCTATTATTTTAAGCAGCGTCATGGACCAGAACTACCTGACAATTAATAACTAAATATAAATATGCTAGTAAATAAAAAAATCAATAATGATTTTAAATGGAATGCCCGTTTCACTACATCAATGTTTGCCATTCTGTAAAACTCGTTCTACAAATGTGTTGCATAACTCTGAGGACAAATTACAACTTTGACTAAGGCTTCTGACCCGTTATTTAACCCCATCGGGCTTCTATCACTACCTTGCAAAGTTTATTTCTTGGCACAATGTCATAGGCTTTCATTAGATCAATAAATGCTATATTTACATTACTATTAGTTAAAATTATCTTATCGCAAAGCTTTAACTTACAATATTTTTCTTAGATTGGACGTGCCTCACCTGCCCCAGATCTCCAAACTTACGTGACTGAAATGACCAAAGAACTAGCTACCAATATTAAGTCTGAAATAAGAGAAGTAATTTCTAAAGTTGAGGACGTTCTTGAAAATACTGACAGTGATAGAGAAAACTCATCCTTCTTTACTGAGAGAAATGGTAAGTGATTGTGTAGCACTCAATATCTAATAACCATGTTTCTCACCGAGTCCAACTTGCCGAAATTCAAGTCCAATGTGGATAATTACTTTCAGCATTCGTATCTGTTCTATAGCAATTTAATGATTTCCTTACAACGTTTGTACTTTCCCATAAAAACAAAACATCAAAACAACATTTTATTGATGAATTAATTTCAAATCTACAATATTGCTTTTATAGGAAGCGGCAGTGAAGATGGCAGAAGCGATTCAATCTCAGCAAACGAGGTAGCAGAATACCTCGAAAAAATCTCAATAGAAATGGCTAATGAAGTAAAATCTGAAATACGCGACGTAGTCAGTGCTGTCGATGTCTTTATAACACCTGACAGTAATCAGCTGACTTACTCTAGATGTAGCATTTCTAGTGATTTAAGAACAAGTCCACCAAAACGACAAAGCAGTCGAGAAGAAAGGGAATATACTCCAGGTAGCAGTAGTGATACTGTGATCAACATGATTAGTGGTCCATCTCAATTGAATAAACAAGAAACGGAACAAAGTGATTCAAATAAATCTAAGATTAATGTCTTGCCGACATCGACAGTTGCAAGTGTTAGTTCTCAAGATAGGTAAACATATTTTATTTTAATTTACTTACTATATATATATATATATATATATATATATATATATATATATATATATATATATATATATATATGGTGGAAAAATTTGTAGAAGATTAAATCCGTTTACTTGGTACATCCCAGGTGGAATTTTGCAGACGTTTCTCCAAGGTCTCACCTGACATTTTCTATGCTGACTCGTCGGAGTAGGGTATCTTACTGAGAGATTCCGTTGCTGTCGGGTGTTTATATCTGCGCCTACGGTTATAGCGGCTCTGGTTAGTCATAGTTAGCTTTGCCACTCTAGCCGTCGTTTGTGCTCTCTCTGTGGATCGATAGATTTCTTTTTGAATTGCCGTTTTCCGTGTATCAGGGAACCGTAGAACATCATCTCTTTTTTTTTTATCGGTCACATCTCCGCCTGGTTAGGGATCACCTTTTTTGGATGTATATCGGCGAGGACGTCGTATTATCCTTCAACGGTGTCCAAGTTCCGAAACGTACATTTGTATTTCACGGCCTCTTTTTAGACAACGCGGTAGTGCTGCCACGGGCGTTATTACATTTCGGCAACAGCTACTACCTAAGTATGTGGCCAAACCAAATATACTTAAATAAATTAGTAAATAAGTACACTGACCTGCCGGGATTGGCGCTTGGAACCCTTGATATTGTATGCCGGTACAATGCCCATAGGGCTAGTGCGCTTCTGTTTAATTATCTCATTTTTTCGGTCTCTATAGCTTCTTGGATTGTTCGTGTCTTGGAGTTGGCTATCTGTTTGCAGCTGGTAAAATCTTTGAAGTAACAATTAAGGTTGGTTTTGTCAAGTGTGTCGCCAATTCTCCTTCGAATTTCTGTTTAATAATCAATTTTACTTCTTGACTGTCCTTAAGGAAGACATTTTTAAGTGATTGGAGGAAACGTTATATATTATATTGCATATTATGTCAAATTTTAGCGGTATTCCTGATTTCTACTTCAACTTGTGGTTCTTTACACTGATTATTAAGATTTATTTCAAAGTTTATGATCGTTAAATGCTATTATTATTGTACGTACTAAAATCGTTTGTCGAATAATAGAAAAATAAAATTTTAATCCTTAACCTAATATTATTATTTTGCATTTAAAATATATATGAACTAAAATTGAAAACATAATGTCTAGAAGCTCTCAATTCAGCTTCCGGGATTACTGAGTATTAAAAGGAACTCAACGCGTGAGTTTCTGACTATCAAATGAAAAACATCACGAGGAAAGTTGAAGGCCAGGAATAAAAATTTAAACAACTGTTTAAGATCACCACTTATGTTTATTATATTATTGCTGACAATTATTTCGACACACTGTGTCTTCTTCTGGAGCACGATGTAAATTAACTAACAAAGTATGTTACAGAATACGTATATAATTTACCTAGTTGCAAGTAATAAATTCATTATCAATATTTACCTTAATACCTAGAACAAGTTCAATAAAGGAGACCCTCCCACGTCTAATTGATCGTTGAGTAATAAACCTGAGAATTTTTTCTAGTTGATTTCTACCCGTTCTAAACAATTCAATAATTTCCCTTTCTTTCCATTATGCAAAATTTGAAATCTTCATTGAACGTATGATTTTCATCTGTTAAATGTTTAGCGTAATGTTATTTTTCATTCTGTAGCTTTGTTTATGTTCCTTTATTCTTTTATTAAAAGATCTGCCTGTTCGTCCTATATAGGTTTTATTGCAAATGCCACAGCATAATTCGTAAACCCCCGTTTTATTTTCTTTTTTTGTTTTACTTTTATTGTTTTTAATATGTCGAGCTAATGTGTTATTTGTACAGAAAGCAATGTTTACATGATTTTTATGGAAAAAATTTTGAATTATATTAGTCAATTTACCGGTATAAGTGAGCGTATGAAACTTATCTTTACATTGTTTAGTTGTTTATACGGGTACACCAGTCCTATTGCTTTTTTAAATTGTTTTTTCATTAAAATATTATCTACAAAATCACTCCTGTACCCATTGTTTATACTAATTTGTTTTATAATGTTTAATTCTTTCCGAAAATTTTCTTCCGTTAATGGTGTATTTATTAGTCTATGGATGAAACTATTATAAGCCGAGATTTTATGTCTGAACGGATGGTTAGAATTAGCGTATTTAGTTATATCTGAGTATGTTGGTTTATGGAAGATTTCAAAATCATGTTTATTCATTTTGTTTGATATTTTTAAATCTAGGAAATTAATCGATTTATTTGTTTCTATTTCTGTTGTAAAAGTAATATTATTATGAGTTGGTTAATATAATCTAGTAAAGCATGTCAATATGTCATCTACATATCGGTACCAATAAAAGAAATTTTTAAAAAGATGAGAATTACTGATTTGTTCTTTTAAATGGTCCATGAAAATTTCAGATAAAATTGGACTAAGAGAGTTTCCCATTATTAAACCTTTCTTACTTATATAAATCGTATCGTTAAATTCGAAATAATTCTGGTTTAAACACAATGTTAAGATGTCTAATATTTCTTTTTTAATTATTGGGTTAACATTATTTTTATTGAGTAATCTTTGAATCAAAATTATAGCGTTTGATGGTGGTATATTAGGAAAAAGATTTTGTACATCAAACGATATAAATCTGGAGTTACTTGGCATAATTAACGGATGAATTTTTGCTATCAATTCATTATTATTTTTAATATTATATTTAGGTGTGAATTTACAATATTAATTATTACTCAACGATTATACAAACATTAACAAACCAGAAATGTAAAAGGATTTTAGGGTTTTCCCAGCTCACAAGGAGTTTTAGTGGGTATGCCAACCCTTCAGGTTGGAAAGCTCCACATACCTGGAGCACTTTGGGGCACCCTTACGGTGACGCAGACTGCTCCAGAAATCCATATGGCGGATTTCTCCCTGTAAAAAAAAAACTCAACGATCAATTAGACGGGGGAGGGTCTTCTTTATTGAACTTGTTCTAGGTATTAAGGTAAATATTGCCAATGAATTTCGTACTTGTAACTAGGTAAATTATATATTCTGTAACATGCTTTGTTAGTTAAATTACATCGTGCTTCAGAAGAAGACACAGTGTGTCGAAACAATTGTCAGCAAGAATATAATAAACATAACTGGTGATCTTAAACAGGTGTTTAAATTTTTATTCCTAGTTATTATGGATCTCCATCAAGTAACGGCTAAGTCAGTGCAGTATTTAAAATGAAGGCCTTGGAGTACCTCAAGAAAGAATTAAATTCCGACATTTTTTGATTTTTATGTTGTCATAGTATTTGGAATTTATAAAATATGATTAAAATCTTTAAACGTGCGTTTACCCAGAAAAATGAAATCTTTAATTTTATAGTTCGAATGGCTAAACTACACGTTATAACTACTACTTTATTTTAGCGGTATTAATATGTCCTTCCACGAACAAGAGCATTTTCAAGCGACATCTGGTGGTGAAACCAAAGCAAGAAGCAATTCCGATTCGCGTGGTCATCGAAAATCTGATTCAGAAATTAAATTTTCTACACTGCAAAAACAAAGACCAACGATCCAGAGAGATATGAGTGACGATGCAAAGACATTGGAAAATATGGCATCCAATAGATGGCGCTGTCCGGAGAAGAATTTATGGGGACCTAGTAAGGAAGCCATAACTGAACACAAGATGATTAAAGATGGTAAGCAAATATTATACAATATTATGTAACTGGATGATTATTCAGTTCATTTTGAATTAGTTTACCAGTTTATAGGTGTCATTAAAAATGAAGAAATGTTTTATTTTTTACAAGTGATTGTTCAGTAAAAATTAGTAAAATAATCTACAATTTTACAAAAAAAGGGAGATGGGGTATCCAATTCTCCATTATTTCTCAAATATGTTTACATAGTTACCAGTCTTGAAAATGGATTCATGTAATGTCATGAAAAAAAAAAATTAATTCTCTTTCAACAAAAGCATTTTCTGCAGCCGTTGATTTGAATTTATTACACACATAGTTTTTTTTGTATCACCCACAGTTCTCTCACAATATGACATCGATTAAATTTCAAAATAGGGAAAATTTAATACATAAAAAGTAAAAACTTAAACCGTACTTTTATTTATTTAGGCTACAATTTTGATCTCTTGTTCTATAATGGTAAATAGATGTTCCAGATTCCAATAAATGGTTTTCTTTTAGCCTAGAACCAAGCTGCTTTTTTCCTTAGTCAAACCCAAATCTCTCACTAAATCATTTAACTCAGTTTGTGTAAACAACGGTGGTTTTAAATTTTCTAGAGAACACTGAAACTCATCATCATCCGGTGGACTTTCATTAAATTCGGGACTGGACTATAAAACGTCATCAATAGACTGAAGTGGCTCAGGGACAGGAAGTCCCGGTCCTTGTCTTACCGGCCGATTAGCTGAAGTAAAGTTAGGATAGACAATTACTTCTTTATTTTTGGAGTTATATCCAGAAACATCAACGCTGCAAAAATAACAATCATTTGAATGATTTTCTTGTTCTTTCCATACCATGGGTACTGCAAATCTAAAAGCTTTCTTTTCTTTCTTATACCATTTTCTAAGATCCTCGACACAAACATAACATACTTTGTGAGAAGCCCAATATTTTTCTTGATCAGTCAGTAATGTTTCTTTGATGTTTTTAACTACAAACTCACCATATATATAACAAAAAGTGTTGGAATAGTTTTTACAACCACGATTAGCCATACTTTGAGTGTGAATTAAAGCACATGGGTTAAACACTGCAATGCGAGGTTATATTAACTGGAAGAAAACAAACAGCTGTGACATTGACATTGATCAGTCAGTAATGTTTCTTTGATATTTTTTAACTACAAACTCACCATATATATAACAAAAAGTGTTGGAAGAGTTTTTACAACCACGATTAGCCATACTTTGAGTGTGAATTAAAGCACATGGGTTAAACACTGTAATGCGAGGTTATATTAACTGGAAGAAAACAAACAGCTGTGACATTGACATTGATCAGTCAGTAATGTTTCTTTGATATTTTTTCACTACAAACTCACCATATATATAACAAAAAGTGTTGGAAGAGTTTTTACAACCACGATTAGCCATACTTTGAGTGTGAATTAAAGCACATGGGTTAAACATTACAATGCGAGGTTATATTAACTGGAAGAAAACAAACAGCTGTGACATTGACATTGATCAGTCAGTAATGTTTCTTTGATGTTTTTTAACTACAAACTCACCATATATATAACAAAAAGTGTTGGAATAGTTTTTACAACCACGATTAGCCATACTTTGAGTGTGAATTAAAGCACATGGGTTAAACATTACAATGCGAGGTTATATTAACTGGAAGAAAACAAACAGCTGTGACATTGACATTGATCAGTCAGTAATGTTCCTTTGATGTTTTTTAACTACAAACTCACCATATATATAACAAAAAGTGTTGGAAGAGTTTTTACAACCCCGATTAGCCATACTTTGAGTGTGAATTAAAGTACATGGGTTAAACATTACAATGCGAGGTTATATTAACTGGAAGAAAACAAACAGCTGTGACATTGACATTGATCAGTCAGTAATGTTCTTTTGATGTTTTTTAACTACAAACTCACCATATATATAACAAAAAGTGTTGGAAGAGTTTTTACAACCACGATTAGCCATACTTTGAGTGTGAATTAAAGCACATGGGTTAAACATTACAATGCGAGGTTATATTAACTGGAAGAAAACAAACAGCTGTGACATTGACATTGATCAGTCAGTAATGTTTCTTTGATGTTTTTTAACTACAAACTCACCATATATATAACAAAAAGTGTTGGAATAGTTTTTACAACCACGATTAGCCATACTTTGAGTGTGAATTAAAGCACATGGGTTAAACATTACAATGCGAGGTTATATTAACTGGAAGAAAACAAACAGCTGTGACATTGACATTGATCAGTCAGTAATGTTCCTTTGATGTTTTTTAACTACAAACTCACCATATATATAACAAAAAGTGTTGGAAGAGTTTTTACAACCACGATTAGCCATACTTTGAGTGTGAATTAAAGCACATGGGTTAAACATTACAATGCGAGGTTATATTAACTGGAAGAAAACAAACAGCTGTGACATTGACATTGATCAGTCGGTAATGTTCCTTTGATGTTTTTTAACTACAAAACTCACCATATATATAACAAAAAGTGTTGGAAGAGTTTTTACAACCACGATTAGCCATACTTTGAGTGTGAATTAAAGCACATGGGTTAAACACTGCACTGCGAGGTTATATTAACTGGAAGAAAACAAACAGCTGTGACATTTATCGGAACTGCCAACCTAATAACATTTGATTTTATGGCCAACCTTATAAAATTATGATTTTATTGCCAACCTAATAACATTCGAATGATAAAAAATAAACTTTTCACATTTTGAATATTAAAATGTGAAAAATTGGTGAGTAATACGACTTTTTTATTATTATTTTCGGACTCAGCACACCAATAAACATAGGAATCAGGTAAAATTATTAAAAAAGTTTTTTCATCGTTGGCCCGTGTTATTGTTTGTTTTATGTAGCTTTAAGTTAACTGAAACTCGTATTATAAAAAGTATTCAATTTTCTTAAAAATAGTAAAAAAATAGGCTAGTGAATGATTTTTGTATCATAATGTGTATTTTTTGCCACAGGTGACAAAGTAATGGTTTGCCTTTCTGGTGGTAAGGACTCCTTAAGTCTTCTTCACGCATTATTACGATATCAAAGTGATGTTCAAAAAGATGGCGTCCTATTCAGCATTGGCGCTATAACAGTTGATCCAGATTCGTCTGGATGTGACCCATGCATTTTAATACCTCATTTAAAGAGTTTAGGAGTGCATTATATTATAGATGATAAGAAAAGTGATCCAGGATGTGATACAGGTAATAGTTTTTACTGATAAAAGATAAACTATAATTAAATATGAACTTACTAAATACCTTAGATAGGAACTGAACGATTCAATCAAGTAACATAAGAATCAGGGTTTTTGGTGGGTTCCCGGTCCTTAAACATGTGACTGTTAGCCACAGAATTGAGAAACATATGAGGGCTTAACCATTAAACTGGAAGTTGATATTTTTGGATAGACAATAAAAAAAACTAGGATGGGATGTGGAAAATATAGTTTTAAAACTAATAAATGTAAAATTATTATATTTTAATATCTTTAAAAATAATTATTCTTAAAAAAATATTTCGGGACACAGAATAAACGTCAAGTTGTTAAAATTTCTGAGAAATTCGACTTTATACTCGAGGTTGAATAATTTTATTTTGTGTTTTATTACAATAGTACTGATGAAGTCAAGGGGCAAAGTTTGTATAAGCGTACATTGTTCACGTATATTCTTTTTTTACAGAAAAACGAGAAGAGGCCAAAGATAATCTCTATAGTTTTTGTACAGCTACTGTTAGACATCGACTATATGCTGCTGCTAAAAGTTCCGGTTACAACATTCTAGCAATAGGACAACATTTGGATGATCTCTGTGAAAGTTTCTTGCTTTCAGTATTTCATTTGGGCAAGATGAGAACCATGAGGGCCCATTACTATATTAAGTGAGTTAAAACAATATAAAAACTGTATAATGTCAGGTTGGAAATGCCACTAGCAAAAGAAAAAAACATTCTATATGGATTATAGTGTAGACTGTAGACCATGTTAGGTGTGGCGGCACGTGACTCCGTGGCGTATTACTTTCTGCGGTGCGGACGGTCTCGGGTTCCAATTCCAGCAGGTCGGTATACTTTTATTTAAGTATGTATGGCCTTGCCACGTACATAGGTAGTTATTTGCAGACATGCAATAACATCCGTGGCAGCACTACCTCGTTATCTAAAAGATGCCGTTAAATACAAAAATGTATGTATCCTCAGGATAAGAAGAAGGGTAAAACCCCTACACAGGCGGGGATGTGAGCGATAAAAAAATGATATTATTGGTATAATTATTTCGCTTCTTCTACAGCGCCTTATATATACAGGGTGTTTATAAAAATCATTTCATATATTGAAATGGAGATTCCTTGGGTTAAGTAGAGAACCCTCACTACCTTTTTTTTTTATCAATATATATATATATATATATATATATATATATATATATATATATATATATATATATATATATATGTATATATTATTTTTCAATTTTCTTGGGTTTGGAGGTCAATTATAGAATGAAACTTCTTAAATTTTATTGTGATCCTTTCCTTTTATTGACGTTTCGGCACAGTTTGCCTTTCTCAATTTTATTTTTTTTTGTCGGGTTTAGCTAAAATTGTACATATTTTATCCGTAAAATGCTGTTTGAAAATGCATATTATTAATTTATTAAAATTAAAATAATTAACTTTATAACTGTTCTTACCTTGAACGTGGATGTTTAGGTTAATATTTATCTTTGCCCATATCACTGAATCACAACGTATTCTTTTTTTTATTTTTCATTACACGAACCATATGTTAATTAGTTTTCATTCAAAACAAAAAAATAAAAATAAAAATTTTGAGAAAGGGAAACCGTGCCACAACGTCAATAAAAGGAGAGGACCACAATAAAATTTAGGAAGTTTTATTCTATAATTGACCTCCAAACCCAAGAAAATTGAAAAATAAAAATAGAAAAATACATACAGGGTCAAAGAAAAATAAGTCCCTGGCCAAAAAATCATATATATATATATGATATTGTATATATATATATATTATATATACCTATTTATATATATATATATATATATATATATATTTATACAGTCCCTGCGCGGCATGCTATCAATGCAAGATTGTACTGTCTCCTGCATTTGAGGATGATGATTCCACACATGAATAATCTTTTCTAGGAGCTGGGTTTTGTTGGTAATCACATCTTTAGCCACTTCTCTTTTCATCAGCTCCCACACATTTTCAATGGGGCTATTACCCGGCCAATCCAACAGAGGGATATTTTTTTCTGCCAAAAAAGCTTTAACAGACCGAGCAGTGTGGCAGGGAGCTCCATCTTGCATGAAAGTGAATGGTTCCCCATTTGGAAACCATTCTCTGAGCTGCGGAATCAACCGATTTTGTAATACTTCTTTGTACTGATCTTGCCTCATTATTCCTTTGACGACGTACAGACATCCAGTGCCCTTGCCGCTGATGACTGACCAAATCATCACTTTGGTGGGATGTTTAACCGTCGGGACGACACAATCAGGATGAAACTTTTCTCCATGACGACGACGCACATACTGAGCTTTATTCTGCAAAATTTCGAATGTGCTTTCGTCACTGAAGCAGACCTGTCAAAAATAGGAAAAATATATAAACTTCCATGTTTATTTGCTTTATTTAACTGAAAATGATAATAATGTATCAATTATTGATTAAATTGCTGTATCTTACCGATCTCCAGAAGTCCACATCTTTGTCTTGCCATTGTTTGGCCCACTTCAGGCGCTTTGCTTTCATTGCAACTGTTAACTTGGGCTTCCTGGCGGGGCGACAGGCCTTAAAATCTAATTCTTTCAATTTTCTTCGAACAGTGCGCTCAGAAGCATTTACGCTAGCATCCTGGAGTTGTGATTTTATTACCTTTGTGGTAGCAAATCTGTTTTCTACACAAATTTTCTTCAAACATCTCTCTGACCGTGGAGTGAAAATTGGTTTTCTATCGCATCTTTTCTTTCTTTTCGGGCTTAATTCCTTCCCTGACTCAATTTTCTTTTTTATGCGTCATACACTAGCTTCAGAAACCTCCAATCTTCGTGATATTTCTCGGTTTGTAAATGTTTTCGCAATCACAAGGGCCTTCACTTCAGCTTTTTTACGTGGTGAAAGATCGCCTTTTCTACCCATAATGAAAATAGTCCAATTACTTTTTTAAAACACTGTATACAAAATAAACTAATAACTGAGTAGTATAAAACTGTTAAACAAACAATCACAGTCCATAAAGCCACAGAAACACGTCCGTACCTGACTGATACAGGTTTGTAGTTGTTTACGTTCATGTATCACTTTGTCAACACAGTGTTGCCATATGTTAAAAATAAATACAAATATGTAGTCTACAACAATTCTTTTAAATAAAAATCAATAATATTGTAGTTTAAATATACCATTATTGCATAAAAACTCTTAAAAAACATAAAATTACTAAAAAAAATACAGTGCATCTTATATGTATATATATATATATATATATATATATATATATATATATATATATATATATATATATATATATATATATATATATGTATATCTCATATATATATATATATATATATATATATATATATATATATATAGGGTGTGGAAAAACCAACGTGTTTCCTTCGAGGACTGGTAAACCAGCTCATTTAGTTCAAAATAAAACTAATTGTATTGTAGGAAAAAAATATTTTTTCAAGTATCATAAGTAAAAACCTTTAAAATTAGCAAACTTTGACTCTTCATACTTTAAAAAAAATGTACCAAGCTAACCCGATAAACTGATGTAAGGTGTAGATTTTCAAGAAATTCATAGAATTATCAGTATCTCGAGATCTAACCATTTTTCACTAAGGTCATATTTACATATTCTGGGGAGTTGAGCTGGCCTATCAGCCCTCTTATAATAAAATTAAATGTAGAACAAAATTTTTGTTTTGTACAGACATTTTTTTAATTATTTCACCTCATTCACTATTTTTCACTTTTAACATACCAAGAAATTATTTCAGTATTAAAGTTTTCCATGAAGAAGCTGACTATGATAGCATAAAATTTGTCACAGACTGAAAAATGCTATTTAATGATGCAGTCATATGTAAGAAAATCCTAATTAGCTTGGTAATCTGCTAAATTTGACCTTACAAATTTTTTGTTATCAAATTTGGCTTCCTTACAACAAAACTTAATTTAGTACTGAAAGAATTTTCTTGGTATGTAGAATACGAAAATGATGAATTGGGTAAGACACCTAAAAAAATTTCCCTCTACATCTCTCTCTGACTTCCTTCATTAAAATTTTCCTCACCAATATATTGAGCAAATTACTGGTAACGGGTCGGATATTAAGCAGACCGTCGCGTACTCTATTATGAAATAGTTCGCTTTCGGGAATCACATGGGAAACATATGAAAGCAACACGAGAACGTTTTATTTATTAAAACGACATTTTGTATTGTAATTAAGTATACATTGTTAAAAAATATAGCGATTATTGGTGTTTGAAAAATTTTAGCTTAAGAGGGCGTTACTTATAAACACAAATGTGGCAACGCTATTTATAGAGGGGTAAAAGTGACCCTCGATATACATTCAATAATGTAACTTTAAAAACTTATATTCAATTAAAAAATCGGTAACTGGAAGGTGAAAATTTTTCACAAAAAAATCATCATCCTAATTACATGCCAGTTGTGGCCAGCAAAATACTTTGTCTTTTGAATTAAACGAATGTGATTATAAACTCTGGTCTATAAATTCAAACTTATAAATTCCTATCTACATATGTACGAGTAATTTATTTTATTTCAGGGAACATGATCTACGAGTTATAAGACCATTAGTCTGGGTGAGGGAAAAGGCTATTCGTCAGTTCGTTACCAACGAAAACTTGCCAGTCTCAACGAACTCTTCCAGTCCGCACTTGTCAAAAGAACGTCAAAGAATTAAGCAGTTACTCACTCAGCAAGAAATTCTATTTCCTAGATTGTTTCTTAGTTTAAAGGTGGCTTTACATCCATTAATAGGTAAGACATTCTTCATGATTTACATTACTATATTGCAAATAGTCCTTCATAAATCTAAATCGTTATTTACACGAGTCCAGAGTTGAAATAATAGATCTTCGCAAAATTATCAGCCGCTGAGTGGATTTTAAGTCGCCTGTCTCTGGTAATATTAATCTGATTTGGTGGTACTGACGCCCGTTTGGAATCTGACATTACAAAAAACAAACGAAAAAAGAAGTTGTCATATTTATTGACTGAATCCAAAGTTATAACATTTTGAAACTGAGTAAAATTTGTAAAAGAATTCGGTATATTTTGCAATTTTACTACGAAAGAGGAAAAAATGCGGTGTAATCTCGTGAAAAAACTTTTCCTGTCAAGGTACTTTTTTAAAAACAACAGCCATGAGATGGTTCGCTTGCTTTTATTTTGGGTAATTTGATTTGAAAAATACGCTCTGGTCGATCAATCTTCAAAAAAATCTATGAAATCTAGGACAAAGTTGAATAAGCATTTACGAGATCGCTAGGAAACTAAACATCCATCACCAAACAGTTTTAAAACATTTGAAGAAGCTTGTACTCCCAAAGAAGCTCGATGTGTGAGTGTGACATGATTTAATTGACCAAATTTGCATCTGCGAAACATTGCTGAAACGGAACGAAATCTATAGTTTTTTGGACATTTCATTAAGGACGATGAAAAATGTATCACGTATAATAATATACAAAAAAGAGCGTAATCGGAGCATGGTGAAACAGTCTAAACTGTGACCAAGCTGGGATTAATGGCCAGGAAGGTTGTATTGTGTGTCTGATGGGAATGGAATTGTTTATAATGAGGTGGTACAATCTAGCCAAATCATTGACTTTGATCTCTACTATCTCTACTGTCAACAGTTAGCCAGATTTTAGCAAATAACTAAGAGAAAGTGACCAGGATTAATCCTTATCATAACAACGCCAAGCCACACATATTTTTGATGACGTGGCTAAAAGTAAGGAAACTTGGCTGGAACAATAACATTCATTAGAAAGTTTTTAATAATTAATAAAATTAGCAGTTGTATGTACACATAAGGTATTAAAATATAGAGTCTCTCAAGTGACCCGATGGACGCTAGTACGAATTCGGCACAAACGGCTAGGTATTGTGACGTTCCACATTTTAAATTAAACATCATATATATAAAAGCTCCGCTAAATTTGTGAGGTCAATGAAACAGAGAAAAAAATAACTATTTCCAGGTATTTAGACTCCACTTAACAAACACATTGATTTCTTTTTAGGCTTTCAAATAAGAGAATGCGAATTAAAATGCCGACGGCTGTCAAAATCTTGTAAGGAGATAGATTACTATGAATCAAATGAAGAAACCGACGAAGAACCAATAGCATCAGATGACTGAACTTATTAAGTTATTAGGGTTTTTAATTTTTACTTAATTTACGGAAAAATATGAAAAAGTACAAATTGGCGACTTTATTGATATTCCTTAAGGTTATTAATTATTTAACTTAATTGAACATTTCTTTTAAATTATGTGATTGAGTATACTTTGGTGAAATAAGTTAACTTTGGGAATCTCTTCGAATATTGAAATGATTCCAAGTTTTATTTTGATTTATCCATAAAATATTACTTAATTTTTTTTTAAAGATAGTACTTAAAACGCTAACAGAAAACTAAAAGAAAAGTAAATTAAAAATACAGTAGTGGAACAAACAAAATAATATAGTGTTAGCTTTCTGCAGAAAAAGGGTATATTCTCCATTAATTCTTCTATTTATGGAAAGGTTTCGAGAGTGCTATTGGGTGCTAATATATGAAAATAAAAATTGCCATTAAAACGAGGTAAAGTATAAAAATTCATATTTATTTGAACATGACTTCTGTGCTCTATCATGTTCTTTATTACTTATTTGTATTATACGCAATGTTAAAATGAACTGCAGCATATTCAGGAGTAGAACGCTAGTGAAGTGAAACAGCTTTTTGTGGATTCGTTTAGGCAATTATTACTATTCTAGAATTTATTATCGGAAATACACACAGTTTTTCGTACGATTTCAGTAATAATTATTAGGTCAAGTATTAAGTAATATTTTGATAACCTCTTATCAGTCTAACTAGTTTAATTATTTTATCCACTATTATATTTCAAAGTAGTGTAGTAGCTCACGAAGTCCCCTCCCCTCCTTCTACGGATACTGGCCCTGGGAGTATGTCCTTTGTCCTAGCTATGGTGGTGACGTTTTTAAGTAAATATTTGACGAACTTGTTTTTTGTAAATAAAATGTTTCATCTATATAAATAGTACTCAATTAATGTAATGAAAGACTGATATTGTCAAATTTCCACTTTATTTAGTTTCACTGAAACTGTATGACGTGTTTCGCTATACTATAGCTTCTTCTGATACAAAATGATATTTGAATATTAGTGTTGTTACATTTATACATATACCCTAAGGTAGATAGGTAATAAAATTAATACTATATGCTAATGAATATTGCTGGGAAATCCATTCTGAATATTAATTGTATAAATTGAGTAAAGGGGAGTTACCATGGGCCAGACAGGTATCTTTTTGTTCGTTTAAAATGATGTCTGAATTTTTAATTCTATTTATTTCTAAATTTTCTAATAGGTTTAATATTACGCCTTTGTTTTGTATGGTAGAATTTTAAATTTATCGTCAAAAAGATGATTTGATTCGGTTAAATGATTACTGTACGCTGAGTCAGTTTTGTTTTTTAAATAGCTTCTTTTATGTTCTAAAATCCGAGTTTCGAATGAGCGACCTGTCTGACCTATGTAACTTTTATGACAAGAACCACAATTCAACTGATACACTCCAGATTTTTTTGATCTATTTTGTTTTCCCTTTGCGTTTTTAATGAATTTTCCTAACGAGTTGTTTGTTCTAAAAGCTATGTTGATATTATATTTGTTTAAGTGGTTTTTAATTTTCTCTGACGTGTTACCAAAATAGGTTAAAACATTATATTTTTTTCCTGTCTTTTCTTTCTTGGGGTATACTAAAGAAACAGCTTTATTTTTTAATTTCTTGTTTAGAATTGAGTCTATGGTGTTTATATAAACTATATAAACTCAATACATAAAAATATTAAATTCACTGTGGAACAATAAAATTAATTTTCTTGACTTAACGATAACCAGACATTACAACAAACACAAATTCTCTGTTTTTCACAAACCCTCACATACAGATACTACAATAAACATAAAATCAGCTCACCCCCTACAGCACAAAATGGCAGCTTACCACAGTATGTTGCATAGACTTGTAAGTGTCCCCTTATCTGTAGGTGATTTTAATAAAGAATTAAATCTAATAAAACAAATTGCTGTTAACAACGGATATTCTCCTAACACCATAGACTCAACTCTAAACAAAAAAATAAAAAATAAAGCTGTTTCTTTAGTATATCCCAAGAAAGAAAACACAGGGAAAAAATATAATATTTTTACCTATTTTGGTAACACGTCAGAGAAAATTAAAAACCACTTAAACAAATATAATATCAACATAGCTTTTACAACAAACAACTCGTTCGGAAAATTCTTTAAAAACGCAAAGGGAAAACAAAATAGATCAAAAAAATCTGGAGTGTATCAATTGAATTCTGGTTCTTGTCATAAAAGTTACATAGGACAGACAGGTCGCTCATTCGAACCTCGGATTTTAGAACATAAAAGAAGCTATTTAAAAAACAAAACTGACTCAGTATACAGTAATCATTTAACAGAATCACATCATCTTTTTGACGATAAATTTAAAATTCTACACATACAAAACAAAGGCGTAAAAAAACCTATTAGAAAATTTAGAAATAAATAGAATTAAAAATTCAGACATCATCTTAAATAAACAAAAAGATACCTGTCTGGCCCATGGTAACGCCCCTTTACTCAATTTATTCAATTAATATTCAGAAATGATTTCCCAGCAATATTCATTAGCATATAGTATTAATTTTATTACCTATCTACCTTAGGGTATTTGTATAAATGTAACAACACTAATATTCAAATATCATTTCGTATCAGAAGAAGCTATAGTATAGCGAAACGCGTCATACAGTTTCAGTGAAACTAAATAAAGTGGAAATTTGACAATATCAGTCTTTCATTACATTCGTTATGAATTTTCATCAAGTAACAGCCACAACAATTCAAAGTACTCAATTAAAGTTAATAAAATATAAGTTCATTGGCCAATTGTATTCTATCGTTTTCTTGGCAATCACCCTAATCCACACGAATGCATAAAACAAATTTTATTTACACCATGCTAGGAACAGGATAGTGTTGTACTATAACCGGACTCTCAGGACCTAGGGCACGGCACTGTTGTGAAACATACTTACTGATCCTGCAAAACACCGCTTCAAAATTTGGCACGAAAATAGCTACTGTTTATGCTGCTATGACTTATCTGTCAGCTAAATCGAAAGCTGTCATTTTTTTTAACGCTGCTATTACTGAAAAATATTAAACTTCTATAAACGAAAAATTAGAGATTATGAAACAACTATTAGGATTCATTTTCAATAAAAAAGTAAACATATCTTGCTTCATGGATATGTAGAGATGGCTTCATGATAACACCAAATATTAATTGTGCCATTTTAGTGTCTAAAATCATGCATAAAAAATGATGTCTGTAATAACGAATTAAGGTGGCTTTACCGCTTGCATGCCTAAGGGTAAAAAAAATATATTTTTTAGAATATTTCCTGAGGAAAAAAAAATTCAAAATTTGACTTCCATCAGTTTGTAAAGCTAACAGTCTACTAAGGTTAACACTATAAATCAGATTTTCTTCTAAAAACTATAAATGAAAAATGAATTCTTATAAATTTCTTTCAGTTTTCAATAAAAAACGGCGATTTATGGTTTTAACCTTAGTAGACTTTAAGCCTCACAAATTGATGGAAGCCAAATTTTAAATTTCTCTTTTTCTTAGGAAGTATTTAAAAATATATGTTATGTTTATATCCTCAGTCGTGCAAGCGATGAAGTTACCTTAAATAATTAAAGCCATTGTATTTCTTAAAATGTGATATTTTAAATTTCTGTGAAGTGATTTAACGTGGGACACCAAAGATGTATAGTTTGTTGTGTGGATTTTTATAAAATAGATTTGTAAAGAAATTTAAAAGATTACATAATATATTAATAAAGCAATGTGTATGTCTTTGAGTAGAACATTTTTAGCGCCTTTTTTATATATTTCTTTTTAATTCCAACAGTCTCCCGAGGTATATGGATGTTCATAATAAGTTTTTCCCAATTCTTGTACGTTATGCAATTAATTAATAATTTTACATTCTATTACGATGTCGAGAAGATAGACAGTAGCTTATCGCACGAAGGCACGCTAGGACATACCATGTCGCTACATTTCATAGCGTAGATAACATCTACGTGTGGAATCTCTGATACAATGATACTACTCAGTATATATCACCACCACACCAAACACTTTATTTTTGCACTCGACGCGCGTTTCGCTAACCATGTTAGCTTCATCAGGAGCGATGATTGACTAAAGCTAAACTACAAATCTACCTTATTTATACTTAGCCTATCCCTTGAATTACTCAGGCGGAACTAATGGCATAGGCAAGGCCATCAGTTTCGGTCAAGTAACCAGTGGAGGGGGCTATAAGGAATAGGCCCTCTGTCTTTATTTAAATTACTTTTACATTTTATAATTTCCATACTTCCGTATGCGTTCAACAATCTCCTATCGGATCGGACATTTTTTATTAATCTTAGATTATCTAATGTTACAATATGATCAGCTTCAAGGGCATGTTCGGCAATGCTATACTTTTTTGTTCTACTGTATTTTAAGTGTTCTAAATGTTCTTTAAATCGTGTTTTAATTGACCTTTTAGTTTGCCCAACATACTTTTTGACATAATCATTACAACTAATTTCATAAATTCCACTTTTCTCACAATTAGGAATCTTATCTTTGGGATTTCCTAAGCTATTCCTTAGATTGTCTGATGACTTATAGATTAAGGTGAGGCCTACCTTATTAAATACCTACCTATTGAGTCCCTTGCTATATTTCGGATTATATGGTATGGAGACATACTTGGTGTTATTTTCTTAGCATGTAAAAAAGGTGGAATTCTGAATATTAAACCTAAATTTATGTCTATTTATTAGCTTATTTACTAAGTCACACCATTAACTCTAGTTATATTTCTAATACAATTCCTTTCTTTATTAAAGTTTACTCTATTCAGAGGGAAAGTGACCAAACGATGAACTAAAAAATGCAATGAGACTAATTTGTCTTGTTTGCAATGAAATGCATCATTAGGAATATATCACGTAGTAACAGACCAAGTATGTCTCCATACCATATAATCCGAAATATAGCAAGGGACTCAATAAGGTATTTAATAAGGTAGACCTCACCTTAGTCTATAAGCCATCAGACAATCTGAGGAATATCTTAGGAAATCCCAAAGATAAGATTCCTAATTGTGAGAAAAGTGGAATTCATGAAATTAGTAATGATTGTGACAAAAAGTATGTTGGGCAAACTAAAAGGTTAATTAAAACACGATTTAAAGAACATTTAGCACACTTAAAATACAGTAGAACAGAAAAGTCTAGCATTGCCGAACATGCCCTTGAAGCTGATCATATTGTAACATTAGATAATATCTAAGATTAATAAAAAATGTTTCCGATAGGATATTGTTGAACGCATACGGAAGTATGGAAATTATAAATTGTAAAAGTAGTTTAAATAAAGACAGAGGGCCTATTCCTTATAGTCCCCTCCACTGGTTACTTGACCGAAACTGATGGGCTTGCCTATGTCATTAGTTCCGCCTGAGTAATTCAAGGGTTAGGCTAAGTATAAATAGGGTAGATTTGTAGTTTAGCTTTAATCAATCATCGCTCCTGATGAAGCTAACATGGTTAGCGAAACGCGCGTCGAATGCAAAAATATAGTGTTTGGTGTAGTGGTGATATATACTGAGTAGTACCTAGATAACATGACAATGTTTGGTATTTTGCGACACAACCACGACAGCAGCAAATATTTGAGAACCATAACTCAAGGTATATTCGTAGCCAACAAACCTCAGCGCTTATATATATATATATATATATATATATATATATATATATATATATATATATATATATATATATATATATATATATAATATATTAACATTCCGGGTTTCAATCTGTTCGTCTAAAAATCAATTTGCACAACGTTTCGCCAAAATATCATTTGGCATTTTCAAGTGCTCCGCGGGCGGCACTTGAAAATGCCAAATGAGATTTTGGCGAAACGTCGTGCAAATTCATTGTCAGACGAACCATACGTGAAAACATCTATTGTAACATATATATATATATATATATATATATATATATATATATATATATATATATATATATATATATATATATATATATATATATATAAATAAGTACAGTAACATCACCGTAGACCCAGTACAGCAGCGAAACTCAGGGGTAACCGTATAGGAAAATCGGGTCCCAGTTTTCAAGAGGTCACGTGGCAGCCCGCCATATTAAAAAGGGAACCAGCGAGCGAGAGATTTTCAATAGAAATAATGTTACTGTGCATAGTTTTATCATTCGAAATCATAGATATTATACAAATGTTTGAAAATTTTTAGTTTAATAAAATGTCAAGTTAATGCAAGCATGAGTAATATAAAAAAAAAACAAAAAGAATGGAGCGCTTTGTTAGAAAATAGATGAATACAAGTAAAAAACTGGACGGGAAGGCACTTTCATAAAAAATGTTGCGGACAAAACGCGCAGTCTCTAAAATATGGCATATCCTAGTTTAAAAGACCATTCTTGTACCTCCGGTACTTTTACTGTGAGCGCAAAACTTATTAATGTTCTTGGTCCGATATATGTTTTTCTAATAATTATTATTTGCTATTCATATGTTATATAAAGATCTTCAATGACATACATATTTCTTCCCCTACTTATTTTACTAAGATAGAAGATATTTCAAGTTATATTAGAAATAAAAGTTTGAATTTAAAAGTAGAAGTAAACATCTTAATTTTTATAAAGTGAGTATGAAATGAACGAATTTATTGTATATGTTAAAATGTGCTATACTTACTTTATTTTAGTTCACTAATTTCATTTTAATGTTTTTTTATTAACTGCCATTTTTCAGGCAGTTTTAAAAATCAAAGCATAACACATTTAAATACAATAATATAATAACAGATATGTAGGATTTCTAACAACCTTTATTACAAATCTATTTTCACTTGAATTTATATTTTATCTTTTTGTTAACAAAATTAACTTATACGTTAAAAGTAAACACTTATTGCCAATTTAAATCTATCCTTAGAAAAAAATACACGCATTATGTTTGCCAACAAGTGAGGTTTTCTTAAATTTACAAGAATCATAAAAGTATCTCCATGCTTTGTTTCTTAGAGTACCTAATAGTTAAAACCCGAAATACTCTAAATTTTTTCTAGATTAGTAAATTGATATGGCCCAGCCCTATTTCAATTTTCTTTTTCATTCCATTTCATTCCATAGAAATGAAAATGAGAATAGAAGGAGGGCTACAGAGAGTCTTAAATCAGTCAACCTTCATTGCATAGTCAATTTTATCATTTTCCATGAGAAAGGAGTTCTCAAGATGGTGTGAACGGTAACATTGTAGTTTCTGTCAAATTTCATCCGTATTTTTGATTGTCACCAGTTAATGAATTTTTGAAAAGAAAAACATCACTCAAGATAAATTGAAGGTCTAAAAGTTTCCAAAAAGAATGACAGGTCCTAGAAATGCATGTTGGCCAGTATGGTGCGTATATTTTCTCGAAAGCATTTGGCGATACGAGTTTATTCTACGTGATACATTCGTACATCTTGACTACCTTTGTTGAGTAAAATTTTCTTTGCTATTCGACTGTGACTGATTTACAATTATTTTGTCTACGGGTAGGTATAACGTCATCGAGGGATTTGTACCTCTTTTAAGTCAAATATGCTTTCAAAAAATTTATTATTCAGATGCTAAATTTGCATTCAAGAAGGATGTAATACATTTTATAGTCATTTTCGGCTAGAAAGTTTTTTAAACTGCATATGTTTAGAATAATTGTATTTATTGTATGTATTAAGCTATGCTCTGCCCTAGGCAAAGTTCCTTTTTAATTAAAGAAACTGGCACCAGACAGTGAGATTGTCATTTTTCCTTGTATGTTAACTGTTTTGTGATGAGTTCTATTTACTCAAAAAAAAATCTGTCTTTACTGCAATTTTCTAATCGTTTCATCTTGCATCTGGCGCCAGCTTGAAAGACCTCAACTTTTTATTCGTTTTTTGTGGTCAAAAATATTAATTGTGATTTGTTAATTTAATTTGAATATAATATATTTTTCTTTTTATAATTATTAATACGCATTTAGATGCATATTTTTAATTAGTTTTATTATTTCCATTAAATGGAAAAAAAGATTGTATTTGTCTGAATGTTTTATTGAATTTTGTATGCATGCTAAAATAAAATATTATACCGGATATCAAAGTAACGTCAAAATTATCATTTTCGTTTTTATGATACAATGTATTCCTGGCCCTGCTTATTGTTATTTATAAAGGACCCCGTACATTTTAAATGTAAATCTGGCTTCCGTTAAATTTGCTATTTTTTTTTATTTTGTAGTACTCACCATGCCGATTAAAAGTCTTCCAAATTCTTCACGATTTTGAGATATCTCCAGTTTTTTACCCCATATTTTTGATAAAGTTGCAGGTAGTGGCCAAAAGTAAAGGGCACCAGTAAGTCGATTCTGCCGCTTTCGATTGGTTTGAAACTGTTAAATTCGAACAAATTATTGAATACTAACTTGTGGGCCAGTGGGCAACAACCGCCAAACTAGCCTCCACCCCCAATGGTCATTATTAGGGGATGGAAAGGGGAAAAATCGACTAATTTCGATTTACTTTGATTTTGCTTAGCACGGCTCGCTAAACACTTTTATTAATCGTACGTAACATCAAAGTCCAACTTTCGGGCCAATGGGTAACAACCGCCTAACTACCCTCCATCTCAGTGACCATTAGGGGATGAAAAGGAGGAAAATCGGCTTATTTCGATACATTTGGACTTTGCGTAGTATAACTTATTAAAAACTTTTTTTAGGCGAAATAAATATCTGATATTTAATTCTGAACCAATGTGTAACAACTGGCAAACTACCCACGTTAAGGCGTTGAAAAGGTGGTAACTTGAATCGTATATCATTAGTTACTCTTATAACTAGCGATGATAAGTCAATTTTTTCTCTTTTCACCGCTTAATAATGACCACTAGGGGTAAAGTAGTTTTGGGGTTGTTACCCATTGTCCCAAAAATAAGAGTTCGATTTTCCCTGCGATTAATAAAAGTTTTTAGCGAGTCGTAGTCAGCAAAGACAAATAAATTAAAATAAGTCGATTTTTCCCCTAGTCATCCCCAATAATGACCACTGGGGACGGAGGGTAGTTTGGAGCTCGTTTCCTATTGGCCCAAAAGTTAGAGTTCCATGTTATCTTCGATTAAAGTTTTTAACAAGTTGTATTCGCCAAAGTCCAAGTAAATCGTAATAAGCCGATTTTTCCCTTCTTCATCCCCTCATAATGACCACTGGGGGTGGAGAGAAGTTTGACAGTTGTTACCTATTGGTCCAGTAATTAGTATTCGATAATCTATTTAAATTTAATAGTTCCAAATAAATTGCAAGCGGCAAAATCGACTTATAATGGTGCACTTCATCAAAAATATGAAGTAAAAACTGGAGATATCTCAAAATCATGAAGAATTTAGAGGTTGCACCCACTGAGACTTTTGATCGACATGGTGAGTACTGCAAAATAAAAAAAATAGCAAGCCAGATTTACATTTAAAATGTTGTTATTACTTGTTATTAATATTCTTTGTTTTTGTCAGCAAGTGGAAAAACAGCGTAGAAGATACGTTTGTTTTTATATCCATTATAATATTTTGTAAAATTTATTATTGGCTTTTACAAAATATTTTGTACAATTAGAAAAGAAAATATTAAGTTTATTTTGCAAATTATTTTTTTTTAACAAATAATAGATATAGTAGTTTCTTATGAAGATTCTTAATTTTTTAACTTCTGTTCTAGTTATATGAACAGAAAATATTTTTTTGTCTAACATTATTTTAAATATAGCATAACAATATGTTTTTTACGAATTAGGAAAAAATCCTGTTTTTAATTCAAATAATATATTTTGCAAATAAAATACTTAATGACTAGTGGCCTGTAGAAATATAAGGTAAGTTAACATGTTGTTGATAAAAGATTATAAAAGCCAGATCATATTAGAATTTTTTTAATTATTAGTATTTGTAGTATCTTACCAGGCCTCCTCTTCAGACCTTTTGCGGTTAATAAATTTTTAATATTTCTACCGACATTTTGAAAAGTAATTCTGGCAGTGTTATCATAAGGCCTCATAATACCCTGTAATAAAATTTATTAAATATAGAAAAGCATAAATAAATTAACAAGATCTAAAGCAAACTTTTTCAGAAGTAAGTATTTTATCGAATCATCTTCTTGTATTGAAACAATTGTATGTATTATTTATTTGGTCATGCTTTCATGTGGCGTTGTCGCTTCATCTTTTACTAGGTCGTTTTATGCTTCTTCTGCTCCAGTGTTGATTTGTCTCTGGCTCTTTTAGTTATTCTGTAATCCGCCATCCTTTTGGTCTGACTATTCCATTCTCTTTTTCAATTTGATATCTATTAATTTAATGCTACGGTGCATACCCTGAAACTCTTAGTAATAGTCTCATCTTCGTCATTTTTAGTGTTCCGTACGGAACACTTATAAGATCACTTCGGTGTCTGTCTGTCTGTCTGTCTGTCACACCCGATTTTCTCCGAAACTATTTGACATAGAAAGGTGAAATTTGGTAATAATATAGGAATTGATGGCCTCATCAGAGCCATGTAGTTTTGAGAATTAAATTTTGACTTAAGGGGTTAGTTTTCGGGGGGTAAAGTCGGAAGTGGAAAAAAAATTTTTTTACTAGGTCATCGAGTGTGGTGTCAAATGAAAGCTTGTGAAAACACGAGTAAAAAACCGTATATATTATATAATATTATACTTGCGCGCACTTTTCTTTGTATTATTTTTAAAAATTCGCGAAAAAAACATTGATATATATTATATTTGGTGGCCTTCTCGATTAGTATTCTCAATGTGTGCAAGTGTTCAATCGTACTGAAGCCTGATCTGAATCCAGCCTGTTCTATCGGTTGGTATAATTCCATTTTGTGTTCCAGTCTGTTTGTTATGATTCGTGGGAACAGCTTGTAAACTTGGGAAAGTAAACTAATTGGCCGGTAGTTTTCTAGGTTTTCGGGGTCACCTTTTTTGTATATTAAGATGACTATAGCGTTTTTCTCCAGTCTTCTGGTATATTTCCACATTTTGAGGCATTCATTAAAAAGATCTTTTAATTCATTCATTAGGGCTTCACCTCCTTCACCTCCGCTTCACCTCCGCATTTTAGCATTTCAGGTATAATATCATCCTCTCCAGCCGCTCTTCCACTTTTCATCTGTTGTAAGGCTTTCCTAACTTCATCCATTTCTATGTCAGGAATTTCTTCTGAGTTGACATTAATTACTCTTTTGTCTGTTGATGAGTTGTCCTTTTCAACTACTACATTTTGGACTTTTGAACTGTAGAGGTCTTGATAGAAAGTTGTAATTCTGTTTCGGATATTTTTCTTGTCATTGATTATGTTTCCTTCTTGGTCCTTCAATTTAATTATCTCACTTTTACAGGCGTTTGCTCTTCTAAAAACTTTTAATCCTTTGTTTTTCTCTATAAGATCTTTAACCATGTTTTCCTTGTATTTGTTTATGTCTTGTTTAACCGCTTTTCGTACTGTCTTATTCAGTTCTGCATATTCGACAGTTAATCTCTTTCCTTCGTGTATCAGTTGTCTTCGTTGTTCCAACATTCTTTTTGTTTCTTCACTAAGCTTGTTATTCTTTCGCCTAGTAGGTTGGGGAGATATTTTTTCTGCGGTGGTCTTGAGTGTTTCAATTATTTTTCTGTTTCTTTCATCTAAACTTGCTCCTGTAGTTAATGTGTTGTTATTAAGGTTGGCTGTAATCTGTTTTTGGTATTGTTCTACGTTTTCTTTTAGTGTTTGTCTTTCTGTTTTATTTGTTTTCTTGTTGTGTAAACGTTTTCGTTCGAGTTTTTTGTTAAAAAACACCTTTGCTCTGACCAGCCTATGATCACTACCCGTTGCAAATCTGTTTAGGACCTTCACGTCTGTTACTGTGTTCTTATGTGTTGATGTTGATGATTTATAGTATATTTACTATTTTCATTTATCTGGTTTTGAGTTTTTGATGTTTCTAGTCATGTTTCCATTATGTATATGAGTATAGATGCAAGTGTAGTCTTGTACATTTGTGTGATTTGATTTAAATTCTTAGTCAAATACTTTTACAAATGAAAAGAATCCAGAAATCTTAAAATCTCTTCAACATTTCGATTTTTAAAACTTTCTTTTTATTCAATAACTAATATGTATTATAAATTTACTTTGTATTTTTACGGGCCTTTTTTTTAAATTCCTACTAATTAAAATATGCCATCTTTAGCCATGTTTTTGCTTATTTTTTTTTATTTCTCTCAATTGTTATTATTAACAATACTTAGTTTGTAAGTTGATGCTTCCGTAATAGAATGGAAGAAGGTGATGATTAAAGGATATATTTTATGATTGTTTTAATGAAAGGATATTTAATATTGTTAATATAAACGTGTAAAAGTGAGATGTATTTTATTTCATTAATAAAGATTATATGATAAAAGAAAATTTTGTTTTTTTTTATCTCTCCTCTTAAATTATTTTTAGGAGCAAACCCTGATCTGCATCAAAAATTCTCTATTTCTACGAACTCTTCACCATTGGTGTATCATTTGAAATGTATACTTACAGTATTTACCTTATGACGTTAATTAGCTGATATGGTGACACATCGTCTTTTTTACGTGACAAACTTATGGAAAAAATTGGCCACTGGGCTCACCAGAGTTTTTGTATCTTCTTCTAATAATGTTTCTTACATTCCAGACATTAGCGATTAACAAAGCTATTTTAACTTTATTAGCAGCAATACCTAAAAGCTGTATTGAACCGAGACCGAAACAATCTCGTAGGTTTTTCATCCAGGAGTGACGTCTTCTGCCTGGCCCTCTTTTTGTTTCAAGCTTGGAGCTTGTTGGAGAATCTCGAGCGGCTGCTCTTTACATATCCAAGGCATTCGACCGTGTTTGGCACGATGGACTGTTGGCTAAGCTACACACAATGTGGTATGTCTGAAAAGTTTTGTTTGTGGCTCTCATGTTTCCTCAGAGAGCATTCTTTACGAGTGGCGGTCAACGGATTTCTTTCTAACACCTTCACTATCAACGCCGGTGTGTCCCAAGGCTCCATACTGTCTCCTAGTCTCTTTCTTATTTGCATTAACGATCTGCTGGAAAAGACCGGGAATCCAATCTACAGCTTTGCAGATGACAGTACGCTTATCTCTTCATTCACTTTGAACGCTCGGATATCGTCTACTCAGACGAATATAAGCAGACAGCAGGAGTTCGTTGAACTTAACAAAGACCTGGAAGGGTGACAATAATCAAGTGGAATTTAACGCTACAAAAACCCAGGCGGCAGTTTTTTTCTAAAAATGTTAACGTTGCTGAACCTGACATAATAATGTCGGGGCACTCCTTTTCCCTAGCATCGTCACGAAATTTGTTGGGCGTTAACAGGTTGACTGCCGACCACTCCGATCGGAGTGCGTCGGGTCTCTTCGCCAACGCCGTCTACTCCGATCGGAGTTCGACATGCGTTCTTACGAAACGTTTTTGTATTCCATCGGCGTTGTATATGAAACTAGTGGTGGCGTTGCTTAAAAACGCAAGTTCTAACAGGTGCTTAAGTGGTTCCACGGATTTGCTTTTGGTTTGGTTG
The DNA here is from genome assembly GCA_019049505.1 of Pachyrhynchus sulphureomaculatus. Taxonomy (NCBI): domain Eukaryota; kingdom Metazoa; phylum Arthropoda; class Insecta; order Coleoptera; family Curculionidae; genus Pachyrhynchus; species Pachyrhynchus sulphureomaculatus. The sequence goes on from CM032449.1 coordinate 209,385,265, forward strand.
TAATCTAATCTGCCGTACAATATGGACAATCAACCTGGGCCTTCTGGTATTAAAAAAAGACATTGTAGTGATGAAAAAAAGGTATATGATAAGAAAAAGAAGCTGACACTGAATTATTGTAGCTATTGAAAGAAAGCGGAGGTAGTAGTGACGAACATTACGTACCAGACACAGACGATAGTGATGTAAATTCAAGCTCCGAGTCCGAAGAAGAGAATTTTATAGACCCTATTCGGCCACATCAAACACTTCCTAGCTTTGATGAGATAAAATGGAACGACAGAGGTGGGTTAAAACAAATTTTGTTCCAGAAAACCCAGGAATTATTGGTGCTAATTCCAGGACAGGGTGCACCTATCGATTTTTTTTTTGAAATGATCATTGATGATGATTTTTTACAAACTATTGTAGAACGAACGAACTCTTATGCAGTCGAGGTTTTGCTGCGCCCAGAAACAAGTACAAAATCACGTATTACTAATTTTAAAGATCTTACTCTTGACGAACTAAAAATTTTTTTGGCCTTGTTACTTCACACTGGCACAATATCCTTGAGCCGCCTTAACGATTATTGGAAAACTGATCCGGTATTTAATCTACCTGTTTTTAGAAAATATATGTCAAGGAATAGATTTTTGCTTATCTTGAGGTGTTTGCATTTTACATCTCCAGATATGGATCCGGCAGATCGGCTAGGAAAGATTAGATTTGTGGCAGATTTTTTTAACAACAAGATGGGAGAAATTTACTATCCTGGAAGAGAGTTGTCTTTGGATGAAGCTATGGTACTTTATCGGGGTCGTCTCCAGTTTAAACAGTATATCAAGAATAAGCGTCATAAGTATGGTATGAAGTTATACATGCTGACAGAGCCTAATGGACTTATTTTGAAATTTCGTGTCTACGAAGGTGCGACAGATGTTTATGGTGGAAGCGGACATACTGAAAAGATTGTTTTACATTTATTGGAGGAAAAATTGGGTGTGGGACATGCTGTTTATCTAGACAATTTTTACATTAGTGTTAATTTAGCTAGGAAATTACTTCAACAAAATACATACTGCACTGGTACGCTGAGAGCTGAGAGGAAAGATAATCCGAAAGAGGTAATGAGTGCAAACTTAAAACGTGGTGAGAATAAATCTATGTTTTGCAATGGAGTGCATGTCGGAAAAAGGCGCGATAAACGCAATGTTCAATACATTTGGAAGCGAAATGGGCATTTTCAAAAACAAAAGAAATCAAGAATCTGAAAAACCTTCCGCAATCATTGGATATAATGCTTTTATGTCCGGTATAGATAAACAGGATGATGGCATATTATCCTTGCAGCCGTAAAACCATTCGGTGGTACAAAAAGTTATTCATGCATGTGCTGCAAATGAGCATGATAAACGCCTATTTTTTGTACAATAAATATTCGCGGTCTGACCAGTTACGATTATATGACTTCCGATTGGATGTCATAAGAAATTTACTAGCCAGACGACCAATTACTAATTTGCCGCAAATTCCTCCAGGCCAAATAAATGTCCACAGCATTAGCAAAGTAGAAAAAATTGTTAGTGAAAAAAAAGGAACTAAAGAAACAAAACGGGTAAGCAGAAAGGAATGCAAAGAATGCAGGAAAAATAAAATAAGAAAGCAAACAGTGTATGAATTGAAAATGTGCCCTGGACAACCAGGTTTTTGCCTTAATTGCTTTGAGGATTACCATAAAAAGTTGATAGTTTAATCAATTTCCACTGGTTTATTTATGATTTTGTGGACGCGTTTCGCTGTCGGTGCAGCTTTGGCGAATCTACATTTAACACTGTGGAGTGTTAAAGGTAGATCCAAGTAGAAGCTACAACCATCCGATATTTGATAAAATTTTGGCAAAAGGTGAGCAACACCGACACGTAAGTAGTTGTGCCATCGCCAAGGATCTAAACGAGCAGCTTTAAATGATTCGGAGAAAGCCGACTACCAAAAGAAGATTGATGTTTGGGAGGCAAATAATTTGACGCTAAAACATTTAAACTATTGATTTTCCATCTGCGAATCTTTAGAGAAACATATCAAAATCAAGCTATTTCTGAAACAGTTGATCACGGGCGAAGAAAAGTGGATCAGTACGATAAAAACAATAGGATGGCGTCCGGCGATTGTGGGGGCCACCCTAGTATCTGGTCGTGGGCCCACGCGAGCCGCTTCGCGATGTATTTTCGGCCAGTAAAGATTTCTTCAACGTGCTTCGAAATTTGACATCATGAGCAGTAAGATGTTGCCTAATGGTCTCAGGAGACACATTCAAACCCGATTTTTTAATTTTTCCGCTCCTTAACGCAGCGTCAATTTCAGGTCCTGTGAAAACAAAGACACGATGCGTTTTTCACCTATTGGAGTGACTTTGCTTCTCGAGCTAAGTTTTGGCAAGTCGTCTTGTTCACAAACGATACCGACTTTTTAATATATTTAGTAGCCACGGAATGTGTCATTTTAGGCCCTTTTGGATGGGAACAAAGAAAGACTGCCTCGAACCGACGCGCAAATAAGTTACTCATTTTGGATTTTACATGATTTCCACGAAAGTTCGGAATCGACTGATACTTTTACTAAAATGCGTCGTAGACGAAGTTTCCCTCCGCTGAGTTTTTGTTGAATTGGCATCTACCGAAAATGAATTATTGTGGACACGTTTCTACTTGACAGATTGTACTTCTAGAGTCATACACGCTACCAATGTTAAAGATTAGAATTTTGTAAAAACATCGCTTTGAACTCTAGGTGCATTTTGTCACAACGGTTTGCATAACTTATAGTTCGCTTGATCGCAAGGAATTTCTGTTCTTTAGGCGACTTTATCTCTTGCGTGCTCTAAACGTAGATAAATTTGATTTTAAAGGGTGTCCCAAAATTCACGCAGGATTTGAATTTGGCGCCATTTGTATGGTAAAGTGTTGCCAACAAAACAAAAAACACAGCGTGACAGCTGACAATGCAGGGTTATTAAAAATGAAGCACTACACGAAAGAATAACGTGTTTTCATTGTTGAGCAATATTTTAAAAATAATGAAAGTTTGGCAGCTATAGTTCGGAATTTTCGTACAAAATATGGTTGGAATAGTGATTTATCACTGTGAAGAGATTAACTGAAAAATTCAAGGAGACTGGATCAATTAGTGATCTTAAACGCTCTGGACGTCCTTCAACAAGTCGTTGGACACGAAACATTGAAGCAGTTCGTGAGAGTGTTGCTGAGAATCCAGAAACATCAATTCGGCACCGTGGTCAAGAATTGGACATTTTGAGGGGCTCTCTACAGCATATTCTAACGAAAGATTTGCATCTTCATGCTTACAAAGTTCAATTGACTCAAGAACTGAAGCCTACTGACCACGCACTACGAAGAGAGTTCGTTGAATGGATGATCATGGAACAACAAGTGGATACTGATTTTTCGAAGAAAATCATCTTCAGCGATGAGGCTCATTTTCATCTTGATGGCTTCGTTAATCGACAAAATTGTCGCATTTGGGGTTCAGACCGTCCACACGTGGCTGTTGCGAAATAAATGCATCCACAACGTGTCACTGTTTGGTGCGGATTTTGGGCTGGAGGCATCATTGGACCATTCTTCTTCGAAAATGCGGTTGGCCAGGCAATAACAGTTAATGGTGATCGTTATCGCGATATGATAATCCAGTTTTTTGTGCAAGATATGGATGTGAACGACATGTGGTTTTAACAAGACGGTGCCACATGCTATACAGCCCCCGAGAAACAATTTAATGACTGCATGAGTCATTTCCTGGTCGTGTAATATCCCGTTTTGGTGATCAGAATTGGCCGTCCAGATCATGCGATTTAATGCCGTTGGACTTTTTTCTTTGGGGTTTTTAAAAGTCTAAGGTTTATGCCAACAAGCCTACGACCACCCAAGACTTGAAGGAGGAAATTAAGTGCTGTATCAACGAAATTCAGCGACATTTATGCAAAACGGTCATGGAAAATTTCGACAAAAGAGTGCGTATGTGCCAGCAAAGCCGTGGAGGCCATTTACCTGATATGTTATTCCATACATAACCATATACTGCATACTTTATGAATCAAAAAAAAATACAATTTTTAATTAAAAACCTGTGTTTTCTGTCAAAATTACTTCTTGCGTGCATTTTGGGACACCCTTTATATCTCCCAAATAAAACAAAACATTTTAAATTTTATTTTCTTACAATTTACGAATGATACAATCTTTTGCCGTTAAGATTCTAAATTAGATTTTTTTTGTTAAAAGCAAGCAATATTTTTGAACATTTTCTTAGCTTCATTTGTATCGTATAAGTTGCAATAAGAAATTCTCAAAAACGTAATTGCCACTACAGTGTAATTGGAGATTGATTTTAGAAAAAAATACATACATGTAATAAAAGCTTACAAATTATGCTAATACAATTTTGGCTCAAGCATAGATAGGAACTAAGGAAAATTATTTATATATTTAACTTAATTTATTTTTTGTCACTGCATTTACGGTCGCTGGCTGCACATCCACAATTGTCACCTGGAATTAAACAAAATATTGTTAGGATATTATACGCGGACCCGTTTTTATAAACGACCACTAGATGGCGCTATTGAGATGTGACATTACTATTGTTGTATAATTTGCCATTTGTTATTGTTGAAACAGTGGTGGCTCAGAAATTGGCAAAGTAGTTTGTTTGGAGTGAGCGTTTTAAAAAAAACAATTCTCTCACACATCACGACAAACAGTTGTATATTTGACGGAGAAAAACATCAAATTAATGTTTCATATCCCGTATGCACCTGATTTGTCGCCTAACGACTTCTTTTTGTTTCCGAATATCAAACAAAAAATACGTGGACAGCTGTTTTCATCATCTCAAGAAACCGTTGAATCCTTCCAAAACCATGTTGTAGAAAACATGTTTCGAGAATTGGTCCGAACGCATGCAAAAGTGTATAAATCTGAAATATTTTGAGTCTTTTTGAAAACTTAAAAGGTAGCCCTTGTAACTAAGTTCAATTTCACTGGTCAACAAAATTTCAACTTTTTTTTGTTACACGGATTATGTATGATTCATATTTTAAATTTAGTATAAGATGGAAACAATAAAATAAAAGTAGAATTTGTATCATCACATCAGGTTTTATTGTAATATTTTTTTGAAAAAATGTATCAAATATTAATATTTTATAGTGATAGTATAGAAAAAAAAAACATTTTTATGATTTTCTTGGGAATTTAGCTTCTGGAATATCCCTCTTCAGTGTCCAACAGTAATCTGCAACATGTCTGGACTCTATTTGCCTTGGTATCTCTTCTCCATGGCTGAAATATCCTGATGGAAACGTTCATCATGCTCATTGCTTACTGCTTCCAGATTTTTGGGGAAAAAGTCCAAATGATAATTCAAAAAATGAATTTTGAGTGACATGTTACATCCTAGTGCTTTATAGGTCGTCCAAGTTCACTGATCAAGTCTTTGTAGTTTTCAGCTTATTGTTTCGAAGAAAATTTTTAACCACATTTTTGAAACATGTCCAGGCGGGTTTTTCCAGAGAATTTAATTTTTGTTCAAAGATAGGGTCTTTAATTAATTTTCTAATTTGTGTTCCAACCAATATTGCCTCTTTAATATTAGCATCATCAATTTTAGAGATTTTTTCAAATATAAATATCCTTCGCCAGCTTTGTTCATCGCTTTAATAACGTTTTTGATAAGACCTAGTTTTATGTGTAGTGTTGGCAATAGTACGTCTTCTGGTTTCACAAAAGGTGGAGTAAGTGAGCTACGTTTTGACCAATCTTTTTAATATAATGATAATTTCTATGTCTACTGTCCCATTCACAAAGGAAACAGCAGTTATTTTGTGTAACCAAGTTGTAGCCCCAATAAAAATCCTCCCTTCCACCTTCAAATCTCCACATATTTTTCAAGAATGCATACAATATTTTATTTTCTCTAAAAGTAGCTTCATGTTATCATATGACTCTTTCATGTTAGTGGCATGGGCTACTGGGACAGACGGAATTTTGTTTCCATTATGCAAAAGAACAGCCTTTAGACTTACTTTTGAAGAGTCTATGAATAGCGGCAAGTCTGTTTTGGTATAACTGGTGTTCCCTAATAAATTCATTACAGAATTAATGTCATTACAGTAAACAAGGTCACCCTCCTGAGAGAAATAACTTCTGAACTCATCATCACGATTGTGGAAATAGCAAATTCTCGTTTCTGAATGAAGTAAATTCCATCCTTTCAATCTAGATGCTTCAGCTTGCTTTTTGGATAAACTCAAATCACGCACAAGTCGTTTAGATCTCCTTGTGTTATTAAATCTGGTGTAAAAGAAGTGCTAGGTTCGTAAGTGTAATCTCTCATGTCCTCTTGAGTAGGAGGTAAGCTCAACGACACGTTGGTTCATCTGATTGTACACTTTGTGGAGGTGTTGTTACAGGCATCACTTCACTGTGGGGGACCGGTCTCCTTGCACATGGTAAGTTTGGATATTTGTTTGCTCGTTTAGTTTTACTACTGAATCCCTTAATTGCAGCCAAGTAAAAATAACAGTCTGATGTGTGATCTCTTGGTTCAGCCTACATCATTGAAATTGCGAAGTTCATGTGACATGTTCCGTTAGTCCATCCAGTCAAAAAAGTAACACAGGATGCACAACATATATGGGGAACCCATAATTTATCTTGGTGGCGAACTGGAAATCCGAAATATTCAAAATAACATTTCTTGACCAATTCTGTAAAATTTCTCCGCTGACTAGTGAATGTAAGTTCACCACACACGTAACAGAATCGATCAGGAATATTGACACAAGTTCTCGGCATGTTATTGAACGCAAATTACTCAAATGAAAACAAAAAATAATTATTATTTCCAAGATGGCTTAAGTTCAAAACAATGTTCTTAACGATCTCCTCTTATAATGTAATTTAAGTGACTGTCACTATTACAAAAAAACTGAGAGTGATCGAACAAAAATTTTTGCGAGTTTTTAATTGGGGTAGATAGGTACACATACTAGCTTACGTGTAACAAAAATCATGTTGACCAGTGTTTTTAAATCATTTATATTGATTAGCCATATACCAAAAAAAAGAAAGATGCACGAACTAAGTTTCTGCTATTGGCACCACCACTTGGTGTTTGAGCGTCCAAGACTTATCATCAGCAAACCTATAGGCAGGAATTTTTTATTCTTTTCAGTAAAGGTAAAAAACAAAAAGTACTGGAAGCAATTTAAACCAGTAAGGTACACGAATTTAATAGTGAATATACCGGAACGAAATCAATCAGTTATAAAGATCGACCTCTGAGGAAATATGAGAACTATAAACGAAACCATTAGTTGTACCATAAGATTAAAGCTTAACCAACAATCCGGCATATCGACCAAAAGTTTGGGATATATCTCTCGCATATATCGATTTTGTCCAATTTTGTTGTTCCAAAGATGTTAGTAGATCTTTTGTTCATCTTTATATTGATTGAAAATTCTGTAAAAGGTGTTTTACTTCATTTATGGAAAAAAGGATTCCTACATTGGCACAGCTAATTTATGCAAATATTAAAGTATAGTTTTAAATTATAAATAAAAAAAACGGTCAAGTGCAAGTTGAACTTGCACAATTAGTGTTCCGTACGTTGATTGTTTTTAAAATAAAAATTTTTGTTAGGGTGGTATAAAATGATCAGTGACTTCACAAAACACACCCCAAATGAGTTTTTAACAAAGTTTGTTTCCAATCTTTACTGAAAACTGGTGACCTTGAAATTTTGTTTTTTTTTTATATACCAGATAAATTATTAAAGGTAATGTACTCGTGATAATTTTCGTTCAATCTATACACCGTGGAGAATATTCCAGAATTTTTTCAAAATTTTTTGATCAGTACTCTTCGAGATAAGGTAGGGGACAGCGATTTTTTAAAAGTAATACGAAGAAAAGTGTGCGCAAGTATTACATTATATATATATATATATATATATATATATATATATATATATATATATATACATATATATATATATATATATATATATATATATATATATATATATATATATATATATATATATATATATATATATATATATATATATATACTTTTTACTCGTGTTTTCACAAGCTTTCATTTGACAACACACTCGATGGCCTAGTAAAAAAAAAATTTTTTCACTTCCGATTTCACCGCTCAAAACGAATCCCTTAAGTCAAAATTTATGTTACGGTGGTATAAAATGATCAATGACTTCACAAAAACACACCCCAAATGTGTTTACAACAAAGTTTGTTTCCAATCTTTACTGAAATCTGATGACCTTGAAATTTTTGTTTTTTTTTATATACCATATAAATTATTAAAGGTAATGCACTCGTGATAATTTTCGTTCAATCTACACCCCGTGGAGAATATTCCGGAATTTTTTTCGAAATTTTTTGATAAGTACTTTTCGAAATAAGGCCCGGGACAGCGATTTTTTGCGAATTTTTAAAAATAATACAAAGAAAAGTGCGCGCAAGTATAATATTATATATATATTTTTTACTCGTGTTTTCACAAGCTTTCATTTGACACCACACTCGATGACCTAGTAAAAAAAATTTTTTTTTCACTTCCGACTTCACCCCCCAAAACTAACTCCTTAAGTCAAAATTTAATTCTAAAAACTACATGGCTCTGATGAGGCCATCAATTCCTATATTATTACCAAATTTCACCTTTCTATGTCAAATAGTTTCGGAGAAAATCGGGTGTGACAGACAGACAGACAGACAGACAGACAGACAGACAGACAGACAGACAGACAGACAGACAGACAGACACCGAAGTGATCTTATAAGTGTTCCGTACGGAACACTAAAAAGGTACTAAATAAATCAGAAACCGCTGATAGTTAGCTCTAACCGACCTGGTTAATGTATTAACTTTCTCTGTATCATATGGGTAGAGATATTATTAAAATTTTAGATTTAACCCGTTAATTTTGAGTCAATTTTAGGATATGTATAAATTATAAATGACACAAGAATTATATATACCTGATTTTTCAGCACATTTGCAGTCAGCACCGCATTTGCAATTGGGGCCACATGATTTACTATCTTTGCACGTATCTGAAAATTAAGAGTGAAAATTTTAATTGCAAGTTAACTGATAAAATAAATATATATATATATATATATATATATATATATATATATATATATATATATATATATATATATGTCCATTTTTTTTTTTTCCTTTCTTTCTTGAACATGTAGCAATTACGAGTATATTCTTTTTATAATTTTAACGTTCATAAAATTAAAAGACTTGTTTTATATTGTAGTATATATTTGTGACAAAACGTTTCGATTATACATTCTAGTCTTCTTCAGTTGTTTAATCTGTTATATATTTTAAAATGCTATACACATATAAATTAAATATAAACTAAAACGATACATGAGAACATCACATGGAACATTTTCCATGGACAGTTATGTTTTTTTTTTTTTTTTTTTTTTTTTTTTTTCATTTGAATTTGGTATTCTGTATATATATATATATATATATATATATATATATATATATATATATATATGTGTGTGTGTGTGTGTGTGTGCTGCTACTGCAGCAAGATTACAGTATCAAGTAGCAGCAGCAACGGAAGCATAAATGCCGAATGAGATTTTGGCGAAACGTCGTGCAAATTCATTGTAAAAACCTCTATTGTAATATATATATATATATATATATATATATATATATATATATATATATACATATATATATATATATATATATATATATATATATATATATATATATATATATATATATATATATATATATATATATATATATATATATATATATATATATATCATTTAGCCATTATTTCGGTCCTAGGTTGGGACCTTCATCAGGGCACAAACTAAAAAAAGAGAACGAAGCGACAATTGAAGTAGTACGGGCAAATAAACAAAAGTATTAGTTATTTTATTTTAATATGTTGTTGTAGAAAATATATATATATATATATATATATATATATATATATATATATATATATATATATATATATATATATATATATATATATATATATATATATATATATATATATATATATATATATATAGTAATGAAACTGAAAAGACCACTTACATGGGGAGGTGATATAAATATAACAAAAATGGCCATAAAACCAGTTACATAAATGCGACTAACAATTAAGTAAATCTTACACCAAACACTAACATATCAATTCAGTAAAAAGGCATTTACAAAAGGGGTGCTATTAAAAACCTTGGATGCTAAAATCAATTACAAATTAATTCAATTTTAATTAACCACCTGTGACTTGCAATTTGTATGACACATTTGACACAACGCTGACAGAAAACAGCCATCTGACAGAAGCAAGGGATCATTTTAGCTACAGGGCCAAAGCCCATCGAAAACAATCAGGACAGGACCGGCTTTAGTACGAAATATAAATATATATCATGAAATTGAAAAGTCAATAAAATGGAAAAAAGTACAAAAGAAACACGTTTAAGTCCGGTATGGAAATTAGGATAATATGACGAGCTGGAATTTAGAATAGAGAAAACAGTTTAGAGAAGGACCAAAAGATGAACAAAACATTCCAAACGTTGATAATTAGCGACCATATTTAGTGAGAAGAAGAGGATCAAAAAGGCCAACCGGTAATTAGTAAAGTGGCAGGAGGGGACAATAAATGGTGAAACGTAAAGACTAAAAAGACGAAAAGGAAAGAATTATGCAACAGATGACAATCCAGAGGTATCCAGCGGTCCGTCTGACTGGGGACCCGGAATTGACCGGCGGCCTTGATTCGCTGGAACATCGAAGAACGGTTGGCGACTTGAGTCTGTTCTACAAGTATTTTCATGGAAAGTGTTCGAAGGATGTAGCCCGCTTAATTCCTTCCAAAGCGGTGCATGTTAGAAATACACGTCGCGCTGGTGCTTCGCATCCGTATGAGGTTCAGCTTGTTACTCCGCGTACGACACTTTTCAAGCAATCTTTTATATGGAGAACGTCATCCCTTTGGAATAATTTGCCCAGCGCTGTGTTTCCCACAGAGTACAATTTGCAGCGATTCAAGAACAACGTGAATCGCTTTTTTTTTTTTTTATTTTTTTTTTTTTTTTTTTTTCCGCACTCGTGCCGCTCCTGGAGCGCTTTAGGGACTTCCCTGCAGCACGGGTGCTAGACCAATAAAAAAAAAAAAAATTGTGTTGAGGCGACAAATCGTATGAAAGGAGAGAGTACATGTTACTCAAGCCATCAAGGTCCGATCTTTTGTTAATGTTATTAGGATTCTCATTGATGTAACACATTTCAAGAAATTCTCTTTTAGAAAGCTGTTTTGAAGAATGGAGAATTTTAGGTTCATTGAAATTGGAAGAAGGTCCATTATCAACGGAGTGGCTTGCCAATGCACACCTATGTGGATGACACCTGGTATCACTTTTATGTAATGCAATGCGACGATTAAGGGACTGTGAAGTCTGTCCAATATAAACAGAGGGACAATCACGACAGGGGATTAGGTACACCACAACTGACATGGTGAGAATGGATAGAGAAGCCTTCAACTTACTGAAAATACACTTATTCTTAAGGAAATAATATTTAGGAATTTTGACGTTAGGAATAGCATGCCGAATATGAACTAGCTTATTAGTAAGACCAGGAATAAAGGGAGTAACGAGAAATTTGTATCAATATGACCAATAGGGGGTGTAGGTATAGGGGGAGGTGGTGGAGGGGATGCAGAATTTTGTTAGATACGGCAATGAATATATACATGTATATATGTCGTTCTCATACCATTTATTCACAGTAGATCCCAAGATCAAAGCATCCATAATGTTTTGAGTAAATACTAAAAAAAATTTTGGTAAATCAGCTTCGCAATCAAATGAATTTTCCGTAACACAAAATAAATAGACTGATGATGTGACTTTTAATTAGTAGGTTCAAAATGAGGTTCTTCTTTTTTCTAACTTTCTGTGGATATATGTCTATAAATGATGTTTTTTTTTTTTTAAATAAAATTCATTTAACTAACAAAAACAAAAATAATAAAAATAATTTGAACAATCTATTTTTTTTTTAAATTAAATTACCTTAATTAGTGTTCCGTACGGAACACTTATAAGATCACTTCGGTGTCTGTTTGTCTGTCTGTCACACCCGATTTTCTCCGAAACTATTTGTCATAGAAAGTTGATATTTGTTAATAATATAGGAAATGATGGCCTCATCAGAGCCGTGTAATTTTGAAACTTAAATTTTGACTTAAGGGGTTAGTTTTGGGGGATGAAATGGGAAGTGAAAAAAAAAAAATTTATTAAGTCATCGAGTGTGGTGTCAAATGAAAGCTTGTGAAAACACGAGTAAAAATAATATATAATGTAACACTTGCGCACACTTTTTTTTGTATTATTTTTAAAAAATAGCGAATAATCGCTGACCCCCACCTTATCTCGAAAAGTACTGATCAACAAATTTTGAAAAAATTCTGGTATATTCTCCACGGGGTGTAGATTGAAAGAAAATTATCACGAGTGCATTACCTTTAATAATTTATCTGGTATATAAAAAAAAAACAAAAATTTCAAGGTAATTAGTTTTCAGTAAAAATTGGAAGCAAACTTTGTTGAAAACTCATTTGGGGTGTGTTTTGTGAAGTCACTGATACACACTAATTGTGCAAGTTCAACTTGCACTTGACCGGTTTTTATTTTTTATTGTAACCAAAGTGGGGAATATATGAACCTCCACCCGTTTGTTTATATAAAACAGCCCCTATTAAAAACTTTGTTTATCGGGGGAAGCTTATAAAGATTTAGCGTGTTCTTTTTTTATGAAAAATTTCGTCCCACCTTCCCCGTCATCGTTTTTAAGTTTACTATGTTGGGAAGGGAAAAAGCTTTTAAAGTTCCTGTCCAAGAAAACATTTTTTCAAAAGGTTCTGATCCCCCCCCCCCCTCCTTTTCAGATTGACCCTTATTCTTTATAAGCAGTTTCGCATTTGCTATTCTCCGTTATTCATTCCAGAAACCATAGATCCACAGCCACTTGAACCTGGTTATGCTACTGCGACGCGGTAGTGATGAGTACTAAAAGTACACGATAAGGACTTGTCTGCTACCACAGAAGACGAACTATTCATTTGGTGCTACTGCTATTAAGTACACTGCTTGATTGATATTTGTTGTTATTGCAAAAAAAATCATTTTATATAATTTCTTTTACTTTCTTTATAAAGAACCCAGTCAGCATCCAAATCATAAAGATTTCAGTATGAAGTCTTTTAAAAAACTTCTTATAGAAGTTCTAACATGACGTCTTAAGTAGCTCATTTTTATGAGCTCAGAATTCCGAGTTCTTAATGAACTCATGAATGCGAAATCAATTTTTCGATGTCTCAATGAATGTCTTTTGTTGAGCACTTTCTAAACAGTTTTTTATGAGCTTATAAAGTATTCTTTTTTCTTACTTTTAACTGAAATCAGATTAGTAACTCATTCGGAAGTCAAAATACAGACGTTGAATTAAGTACTTGACACATGGATTTATTTTCAATGCGCAGTTTGACACCTGCGCAAAATTTCTTATTTTATCTATATTTGTTTTGATCGTGCATTCTAACCTATATAGTTTCAATAAACATATGCTGTTTATCATATAACTGAATTACTGTTTTTTGTAACGTAATCGATCTAAATTTGATTAATTTAAATCAATTTATCTTTGTTTAATAGTCATTATTGTTTTCTATTCACGTTGAATGTGATGGTAAGTACGAGTATAATCTTGCAGTGATGTTGGAGTTTTAATTCCTTAATATGTTTTTAATTTTTACCTGTGCATAATATATTTTTTTTTTTTTATTAATTAGAATTGAATGATATCAAGAAAGCCTTTCAACGAATTATCAAAAAGTCAAAAAAATAGGCGTCTTAAGCAAGTAGCTCACAATGAATCAGTTTCACTGCAACAAGTTTCCTCATCTTCAATTGAATCAAGAGAAGATTGATCTTTTATTATTAATGATATTAAAAATATATCTGATCATGTAGTAATGACTAATAACAACATAACTAGTAATTCTGTCATTATTGAAGACCTCACTCGTAATTCTACTGTCATTAATGATGTTACTGATGATTCTGTATCGTTTAAAAGTCAAGAGCTTGGTAGTGATTACCACGACAACATTGGTGACAAAAATATTCATGATTCTGACTCAATGTATATGAATAATATTCCACTAGCAGAAAGCTTAAATGTTTTATTAAATATAAACGATCCAAATATCAATTTACAACAAAAATTAGCACAGTGGCAATGTCAGTATAATGTTAGTCAAGCTGCATGTGGAGCATTATTAAAAATTCTTATTGGCGTCGATTCAATAGAAGATTTGACAAGTCTTCCCATTGATCCTCGTACTTTATTAAAGACTCCAAAAAATACTGTCATCCGTTCTGTAAAACCTGGTGAATATTCCCATTATGGATTGTATCGAGGATTACTTGAGCAATTAAGAGTAACTGATATCAGTAATCTCAGTACAAATATTCTAATTAATGTTCATATTGACGGATTACCTATATCAAAAAGTTCTAAAAGCCAATTATATCCAATATTGGCTGAAATTTTTCCTAAAGTCGCTACACCTTTCGTTATTGGTGTTTATCATGGACATGACAAGCCGGCTAAATGTGATGAGTATCTCGAAGATTTTATCAATGAATATAAAACTCTGCATGAAAAAGGTTTTGAGTTCAACAACAAGAAGGTTTACGTGACAATTAGGGCTGTAATCGCCGATTCACCTGCTCGAGTGGCCAAAAGAAGACTATAAAGGTTGAAAAAATGTCTTTCGTGGAGCATTTGAGAGGTAAGTAAACGATTTTAAGCTGAAACAAGTTGATCTTTACATTGAAATTCAATATTAAATAACTTTATAACTTTAATGATTATTCTTTCGAAAGAAGTACAATTTTTTCACTAAGCTAAAAAAAAATATTCATGAAGTATTTTTTTATCAGATATGTTAACTTGCTTTTGAAAACTTGAAAAAATAAATTCTTTACAGTAATATTTATATGACTAATTATGATTTTTAATTATTTCTAGACACGGTGGTTTCCAACTTTCGATCTTCGCTTGACGATTGCAAGCAAGCGATAATGTCCTGGTTGCAACACGCAAATGACCGAGTAAAAATTGTAGCCGGCAAACATAATCCTCAATAACTTTTGAAGTTTTTTTTTTTCTTTTTTTTTTTTTAAACTGTCATTGTTTGGTTTATTTTGTTCTTTTTTCGACAGTTATTTGAGTTATATTATGGAATAATACAAGTTACCAATATACTGTCGATAATTACTCATATGATTAAAATATAGAAATAAAATTGGATTTTATTCTGAACAAATCGTTGAAATTCTTCAATTATATTAAGCACTTGCATATATCGGTTTTGGACATTTTATTAAAAATAGAATCTTAAATAATAATTATTGTTAAACATTTCAAATGCATGAAATATTTTAGTATTGTTGTAAATTGACTTATAGCGTATACATAAAAATCGATTTAAATATTTAAAATGTTTAGATAATTGAGAAAATTACATTTCAGAGGATTCAAAAATGTATATAAAATGTCAATAATCTATATATTTACCCTGCCAATCAAGATCTAGAATAAGAATTCTAAAAAAATCATAAACTTCATTATTTCAAACATTTTAGAGACCTCAAAAAGAAAAATTCATTACGAATGAACTCATTTTAAAAAACTCATTTTTTTAGAAGACCTCTTGAGAGCTCTTTTTCATGAGATCTTAATGTCGACGTTAGGTGGCGCATTCAACTTTTGAGGAGGTCTTAAAAACGTCATTCAGACGTAGGATCTGAAGTCCAAATCATAAATCTGAGCTCATACGGACTGACTTAAAACGTCATTTTGCTATCTGGGAAGTATACAATGTTAACTATATGTGTTCTAGATTTTATGTGAAGACTGGCAAAACCTGTTTATTGTTGGTCCTTGATATTTATATACTCTAGAAAGTTATTTAAAACACTTTCATTGTACCTGTAAATTTATCTATAGCTTTTATTCAAATATTCATTCACTTAACTTTGTTACTCTCCTTTAATTATTTGTCAAAAAATAAAAATATTCACCGGTAATTTATAATCATTTTATGATTGTTGTACTATTATTTCCAAAGATCAACTTACCCTTGCAAGAATCACAAGGTGAAGGCATTTTAACGTCGTAATAAATTACACTAATTCACTTGTTATAAGCTTTAAGCCGGAATGTATGTTACCGGTCACTTTTATAAATTCCTTCCTTCTAAAACAACTGCATGTCGCCTGTGTACCGCTTAATTCATTGATCCATGAAGGAGGAAACTGGAGGGAGGAGATTCGTGAGCATAGGCGTAGAAGGCTACAAATTGATCTTAAAAATATATTGTTTTTTTTTTTCTCGCTAGACCTCTGATATTACCAATTTTACAATAAAATGATACTGATCATCGAATGTGTTATCAAGGCTGAAAAAAAAATTGTATGGTGTTTCTTTTAGAACATAAAGTTTGTGTTTTATGTCAAAAAATCCGGTAAAAAGTTCTTGCAACACGCAACAAATTCTGTATTTAACATTTTCTCGTAACTAAGTTGGCACTGTGGAATCTTTGACACAATGACACTACTCAGTATATATCACCACTACACCAAACATTTTATTTCTGCACTCGACGCGCACACTTTACAGGTGTGTTCCTGAAAGCTATTCTACACGTGTGTTCCGGGTACTACTTTTACAGAAGTAAAGGGTGATTCATTTAGAGGTACTTTTTTTTAAAATAAAAAAAAAAATGAATAAAAACAATTTTATTTTATAATCTTTATTATCATATAAAAGAACCATTCTTTACAATTATTTCTTAAAGATAATTTCTTTCAAATGTTGTCCGCGACTACGGTTAACAACGTCCATTTTGAAGTACCAATTTTCAATGACGCGTGTGAGTATTTCGAGTGGTATTTGGCCAATGACTCGAGTAATATTGGCCTCCAATGCCTCAATTGTAGCTGGCTTATCCATGTAGACTTTAGACTTTACATAACCCCAAAGGAAAAAGTCAAGAGGTGTGATGTCACATGATCTAGCCGGCCAATTCACTGGTCCAAAGCGTGAAATGATCTGTTCGCCGAATTGCTGTCGCAGTAAAGCCATGGTTTCACGGGCTGTATGGCAAGTGGCGCCATCTTGTTGGAACCAAATTTCGTCGAGACCACGGGCTTCAATTTCTGGCATCAAATAGTCTGTTATTATGGCGCGATAACGGTCACCATTCACAGTAACATTCCGGCCGGCCTCTGTTTTGAAGAAATATGGACCGATTATTCCACCGGCCCATAAACCACACCAAACAGTTGTTTTTTTCTGGATTTAATGGCAGCTCTTGAACCTCTTCAGGTTGTTCATCACCCCAAATACGGGCATTTTGTTTATTCACGAACCCATTAAGCCAAAAATGGGCCTCATCGGTGAACAAAATTTTTCTCGAAAACAGTGGATCTTCTGCAAGCTTGTCAAGAGCCCAACGACTAAAACGGAAACGATTCGGAAGGTCGGTCGGCTTCAGTTGTTGCACTAGTTGAATTTTGTATGCTTTTAAAGAAAGATCCTTACGTAAAATACGCCAAGTTGTTGAATATGACAGGCCAAGCTGTTGAGAACGGCGACGAATCGACACTTCACGGTCTTCGCGTACACTCTCCGCTACCGCCCCTATATTTTCTTCACTACGTGCTGGATGTGGTCTATTCGGTCGAGCATTATCCAATAATGAAAATTGGGTCTCAAACTTATTGATGGTAGAGCGAATTGTGCGTTCGGTAGGCCGATTATGTGGACCATAATTTGCTCTAAGCGCCTGATACACATTCCTCGTAGAACGCCCATTTTCGTAATAAAGTTAAACAATTTGTAGACGCTGTGCCGGGCTAAGTCTTTCCATTATGAATTGTCAAACCCTACTGAACAGGAATGCCACTTCAGTTGACACGACGCATGCGCAATGCGCAATTAAATCCCTATCACAAAAAGTACCTCTAAATGAATCACCCTTTATATCTGAGACCAACTTTTATACAGTAACATTTTAAAGCCGTTCTCCAAATTCAAAATAAGTTGTATTCGAGAAACTATACACCAACCTTCAAACTTTTAATTTAGAGACTATCTGTGAACGTGTGCATTTTCATCACATAAAAGGTTAGTTATTTAGGTTAATTAATCTTAAGGGTGTAATAACTGTAAAGATGTCTCTCTATGTTTGTTAATATACTTTACTTTATTTTAGCGTAGTGTCTCACTGAACTTCCGTTCTATTTTATAGGTCGTATAAGTTGTACTACTCAGTATATATCACCATTACACCAGACATTTTTTTTGCACTCGACGCGCTTTTAGCTTCATCAGGAGCGATGATTGACTAAAGCTAAACTACAAATCTACCCTATTTATACTTAGCCTAACCCTTGAATTACTCAAGCGGAAATAATGGCATAGGTAAGGCCATCAGTTCCGGTCAAGTAATCAGTAGAGATGACTATAAGGAATAGGTCCTCTGTCTTTATTTAAACTACTTTTACATTTTATAATTTCCATACTTTCGTATGCATTCAACAACCTCCTATCAGATACATTTTTAATTAATCTTAGATTATCTAATGTTACAATATGATCAGCTTCAAGGGCATGTTCGACAATGCTAGACTTTTCTGTTCTACTGTGTCCTAATGTATTTTAAGTGTGCTAAATGCTACATTTAGCTTTAGTCAATCATCGCTCCTGATGAAGCTAACATGGTTAGCGAAACGCGCGTCGAGTGCAAAAATAAAGTGTTTGGTGTAGTAGTGATATATACTGAGTATTTTCTTGTAACTCTATAATGAATTTTTATGTCTGTATGTAGATCAAAAAGCGAACACGGCGGCAACATTGCACTTCAACAGAATTTTCGAACGACAAGTCGTTATTAAATGTACAGCTTAACGCATAAAAAAGCTACGTTTATGGTTGAAAATCCTTTGAGAATTTCTAAAATCCAAATATGTTAATAATTGGCACATAATACTGTTTAACACAAGCTAAGGTTTGAAAGAGCAGGTAGTAATGTTTTGATCCAATTTAAACAATCACCTCTAAGTAGTGTTGCTTAACTTATAGAATCATTTGTCATGGTAAGTAGAATTTAAACTCTATATTCAATTTCGTTTGTGAGATGTCCTGGAAATAATTCCAGGTCCTTTTTGTCAGACGCTAAGGCCACTAGTCAAAATTTCACCAAATCCACAAATGGAATACCTGCCATAGCATTCAAAAAATGCTCAAGCGAACTAATTCCAGTTTTCTGTATACTTTTCAACCGACCATACAGAAAGGGAACATTTCCTTCCTGTTGGAAATGCGCTACAGTTCAGCTGATATTCAAAAGAGACCTTAGCGAAAAATTACCGACCAGCTGCATCTTATATTTAAAAGGATTTAATATTATTAGCAATCATCATTATGGCTTTCGTAAGCAACGATTAACAGGAGATCTTCTGATGTACGTAAAATATGTTTGGAACAATGCAATTGAATATTTTGGAGAATTCCGAGAGGTTGCACTTGATATATCCAGGGCATTCGACCGTGTTTGGCATGACGGATTGTTGACTAAGTTACGCTCTTATGGTATGTCTCAAAGATTTTTTTTATATTTCTCGGAGTTCCTCAGTTCTTTACGAGTGGCGGTCGACGGATTTCTTTCTAATACCTTCAATATCAACACCGGTGTGCCCCAAGGCTCCATACCTACTCTCTTTATTATTTACATTAACGATCTGCTGGGAAGAAGCAGAATCCAATTTACAGCTTCGCAGCACTCTAGCAAGAGTTTAGTTGTGTTATATTTCGATTGTAGGGCTCGTGCTTTTCCATGAATCACGGTCCGTTGCATGGAACATTTGCTTTATTGGGCCTGCTCATCGATTAGGAAACCTTCCTTTTGAGCTTTTTTCATTTATTTTTCCCTCCACCATAAGTTTTTCTTGATCATTTCTTCTGGAGATATGCCCAAAGTATCGCAAGTACGATTACTTTATTTTGGTCGATAGGCGATTCTTGATATTTAGTTGATTTAGCATGAAGATATTAGTTCGATGTTGTGTCCAAAATATTCTCTACGATCTTCTGTATAGCCATATATATATATATATATATATATATATATATATATATATATATATATATATATATCTATACGTATATATATATATATATATATATATATATATATATATATAATATATATATATATATGTATATATATATATAGATATATATATATATATATATATATATATATATATATATATATATATATACATATATATATATATATATATACATATATATATATATATATATATATATATATATATATATATATATATATATATATATATATATATATATATATATATATATATATATATATATATATATATATATATATATATATATATATATATATATATATATATATATATATATATATATATATATATATATATATATATATATATATATATATATATATATATTTATATACAATACATTTTGTTCGCTTTGCTTGCTGTATAACTTACATGATAGTTAAACGTCAATTTGGAATCAGAAATCACCCCTAAGTCCTTTATCTTATCCTCATACAAGAGTGGGACATTCTCAATATTATATGTACACTTTATCGGCTTCAGTTTTCTAGTATAAGAAACAACAGTACACTTACTTACACTAAAGTAAATCTTATTGTCAATTGCCCATTTTGTAACATTGTCTATATCATATATATATATATATATATACGAGGCTGGTTTGAAAAGTCCGTGCAAAAATAAAAACTACTTATGTATTTGATGTAAACCTTTTTTATTTTTCGACATAGTCTCCTTTTAGGCTTATACACTTCGTCCAACGATGTTCTAGTTTGTTGATCCCTTCCGAATAATAGGATTTGTCCAAGTCTGCAAAATATCCATTAGTGTCTGCAATCACCTCCTCGTTTGAATAAAATCTTTGTCCCGCCAGCCATTTCTTCAAATTGGGGAACAAATAGTAGTCCGAGGGAGCCAAGTCTGGACAATAGGGGGGATGTGAAACGAGTTGGAAACCTATTTCCATTAATTTTGCGACCACAACTGCTGAGGGTGTGTGCTGGTGCGTTGTCGTGATGGAAAAGGACTTTCTTGTGGGCCAATTGCGGGCGTTTTTCTTGCAGCTCGGTTTTCAAACGGTCCTATAACGATAAATAATATTCACCTGTAATAGTTTTACCCTTTTCCAGATAGTCGATGAGAATTATCCCTTGCGAATCCCAAAAGACAGATGCCATAACCTTTCCGGCTGAAGGAACGGTCTTCGCCTTTTTTGGTGCAGATTCCCCCTTGGTAACCCATTGTTTAGATTGTTGTTTGGTCTCAGGAGTATAGTAATGTATCCATGTTTCATCCACAGTGACGAAACGACGCTTAAAGTTCTCCGGATTCTTCTGGAACAGCTGCAAACCATCCTTGCAACACTTCACACGATTCCGTTTTTGGTCAAGCGTGAGCAATCGCGGCACCCATCTTGCGGATAGCTTTCTCATGTCCAAATGTTTATGCAAAATATTATGTACCCGTTCAGTCGAGATGCCCACAGCACTAGCAATCCAACGCACCTTAACTCTTCTGTCATCCATCACCATATCATGGATTTGATCAATGATTTCTGGAGTCGTAACCTCCACAGGCCGTCCAGAATGTTCAGTATCACTTGTGCTCATATGGCCAGTCCGAAAATTTTGAAACCACTTATAAACTTTTTTTTTTTTTTTTTTTTATTGGTCTAGCACACGTGCTGCAGGGAAGTCCCTAAAGCGCTCCAGGAGCGGCGCGAGTGCGGAAAAAGCGATTCACGTTGTTCTTGAATCGCTTTAAATTGTACTCGGTGGGAAACAAAGTGCTGGGCAAATTATTCCAAAGGGATGACGTTCTCCATATAAAAGATTGCTTGAAAAGCGTTGTACGCGGAGTAACAAGCTGAACCTCATACGGATGCGAAGCACCAGCGCGACGTGTATTTCTAACATACACCGCTTTGGGAGGAATTAAGCGGGCTACATCCTTCGAACACTTTCCATGAAAATACTTGTAGAACAGACTCAAGTCGCCAACCGTTCTTCGATGTTCCAGCGAATCAAGGCCGCCGGTCAATTCCGGGTCCCCAATCAGACGGACCGCTCTTCTCTGAACAGAATCCAACAAATGCAGTGTATGTTTGGGAGCGGAGCCCCAAACGTGGTAGCAGTATTCCATAGTTGGTCGAATTTGAGCTTTGTAAAGAATTAACAGTTGTTGTGGGGTGTAAAGCTTTCTGGTTCTAAATAAATAATATTCCCAACTTTTCAGCAACGTTAACATTTTAACTATCGGATTCAGCAACGTTAACTTTTTTAAAAAAAAACTGCCGCTCGGGTTTTTGTAGCGTTAAATTCCACTTGGTTACGGTCACCCCAAGATAGAATTTCTTCCAGGTCTTTGTTAAGTTGAACGACCTCCTGCTGTCTGCGGATATTCGCCTGAGCAGCCGATGTCCGAGCGTTCAAGGTGAATGAAGAGACAAGCGTACTGTCATCTGCAAAGCTATAGATTGGATTCCCGGTCTTTTCCAGCCGATCGTTAATGTAAATGAGAAAGAGAGTAGGAGACAGTATGGAGCCCTGGGGCACACCAGCGTTGATAGTGAGGGTGTTAGAAAGAAATCCGTCGACCGCCACTCGTAAAGAACGCTCTCTGAGGAAACATGAGAGCCACAAACAGAACCTTTCAGACATACCATAAGAGCGCAACTTAGCCAACAGTCCATCGTGCCAAACACGGTCGAATGCCTTGGATATGTCAAGAGCAACCGCTCGAGATTCTCCAAAGCGTTCAACCGCGTTGTTCCAAACATGTGTTACATAAGTCAGAGGATCTCCTGTTGATCTATGTTTACGAAAACCATATTGGTGATCGCTAATAATATTGAATCATTCAAGATATTTTAGAAGATGCTCATTGATAACCTTTTCCATGACTTTCGATATTATTGAAAGCAGTGCAACTGGTCGGTAGTTATTTGGCAACTGTTCTAATCGAAGGTGCAGAGTCACCATAATGTTTATCAAGCTTCTCTTTAGTCTCCTGAGGCGTTTTGCCTTTCATAAAGTAATGTTTAATCACCACACGAAATTCTTTTTCGTCCATTTCTTGAAAATCACTCGACTTCCTTGATTCACACGAATGCCAAACACAAAGAAATAGACCAGTATGGCTGAAACTTGGTGTGCGTTCATTCAAGAGATGCTACTAACTAAACATGACCTCGATACGCGCCGGTGGTGCCATCTCTCGGACTTTGCACGGACTTTTCAAACCAGCCTCGTATATATATATATATATATATATATATATATATATATATATATATATATATATATATATATATACTCGTATATGTATTTCCTAAAGGATGCATTTCAATAATTTTTACACGTTTCGAGGGTCGAAGATCACGAAAAATTATACGGTTTTCAGATTCAAATATTCTAAAATGGACTTAGAACACAATTGTTACACAACTCTTAGAATACTCGACTCCGAGAACCCTGGACAGGACGCATAATACGATATACAAACCGACTTGTCTGACCGCGTCTTCCATCTCATTAACCCCTTATACGTTTGATCATAAATAATTGAAAATAAGGAAAAAAATAACACAATTTTCGGACTTCTTGACTTCAAAAACCCTGGAAAGCACGTGTATCACGATATTTCCGGAACAGCCCCTCTAACGCCATCTTTCACCCTTTTAACGCCTTATGTGTTTGATTATGAATAAATATGCATAGAATTTGTTCAGGTTAGTTCAGGTTCAGGCATCAACAAAAACCAAGAAAACTTGGTATAAGAATTTAGAAAATAAACATTTTTCGACCCTACCCTCTAAACTGTTTCCCCATTCATATGTCAAGTACTGTATGTGTTCCGAATTTGTTTTGTGTTTCGTGATCTAAGGACCCTGAAACATGGAGAAATGCAAAAATCTCGGAGTGGGATTTTTTAACGAATATTTTAAGCCCTTCTCAACACAGTAAACTAAATATCGATAACCCCTAAGGAAGGAGGCGGAGGGTGATTTTTCACAAAAAAGAATCCGCACCAACAAGGGAGCCCTAAAAACTTATACTCAATTTAGAAATCGATGACCGTGGGTAGACATTTATTTCTAAAATATTTGCAGTATTTCATTTATTGTGTAAAGTTCTTTTTTAAATATCAGAAATTTTTTCATCAAGCCACTGATTTTTAGGTATCAATAAAAAATGAGATTCGTGCGATAGTACGTTTCATTTATTAAGATTGAAATACTAACTATACATTCCCAAGCAAATCATTTTATTTCATATCGGTGAGCTGGCCAAATAATTTTATTAAAGGCTATTCTTATATTTATTGAAGCGTTTTTTTCTTTTGTATCTTTAATTATCATGTTGTCTGTTAAAACATAAAAAATATTCGATTTTTTTTTTAAATTACCCAAACTTAATTATTTAATTTTATTAACTTTTGTATCTTTAATTATCATGTTGTCTGTTAAAACGTAAAAAATAGTCGATTTTTTTTTTAAATTACCCAAACTTAATTGACTCTACTTCCTACCGTTTATGACATCCCAATGCTATAAGAAAGATTTTATTTTTTATCTATCTAATTCTAAATTCTAAAAGATCAAATTAGGAAAAGCATGCGGATCAGACGGAATAGACCCGGAAATGATTAAATGGATGGGAGAGGAGGGCAGAACGTGGTTCTGGGAGATGTGCAGAACAACATGGACTAACGAGAAAATCCCCAAAGAAGGAGAGGAGAATTTGATAGTTCCCATACACAAAAAAAGGAAATGAATTCGAATGCGAAAATTACAGAGCGATTTGTCTGGCGTCCTCAGCATTTAAAGTATATACAAAAATAGTAGAAGGAAGGATTAGAAAATTCGCGGAACATAAAATAGGCGAAGAACAGACAGCATTTAGAGGAGGGAGACGAACAGCGGATAATATCTTCGTAAGAAGAAACCTGGCTATAAAAAAAGAACGAGGCTAACGAGAATTGTTTATTACGTTCATAGACTTGAGAGCAACGTTCGAGACGGTGGAGAGGTCAGTAATATGGGGAATAATGGATGAGATGATATCCCCAAGGAAAATGATTAGAATAGTTAAAAGCATTTACAATACAGTTTACGGCTTAGTAATACTGAATGGGAAAAGATCTGGAAAATTTGAGATGAGAAAAGGAATAAAACAAGGAGACAGTCTTAGCCCACTATTATTTATATTAGTAATGGACAAAATATTGAAAAATACAAGAAAAAGAACAACAAGACTCCAGACAACCATAGGATACAGGCAGATGCTGCCGATCCAACTCGATGAATGCTATACGCAGATGATATAATGCTGTTCGCGGACACAAAGGGAAAAATGTAGACACTGATTGACATTTGGACGGAAGAGAGAGAAAAAATGAAGATGGAGGTTAATATAGGAAAAACTAAACAAATGATAATAAATCAGAAAACACGAATGGATGCAGAGGGGATAAAATGCAAGGGACAACAAATAGAACGAGTAACAACATATGAATACTCAGGAGTTTTGATATCAGATGATGGGAAGATAGATCTGGAGATAGCAAACAGGGTAAGGAAAACCACAAAAATATACTATGCTCTGAACAATAAACTATTTGGGAAAAAAGAGATCGAAACAAAAGTGAAACTCCAGATATACATTAAACTAGTAGTACCAACGCTATTATACAGATTTGAGACCTGGATGAGTATAAATAAACACGAGAGTGCGATGATAGCAGCAGAGATGAAAAACCGGTCAAGTGCAAGTTGAACTTGCACAATTAGTGTTCCGTACGTTGATTGTTTTTAAAATAAAAAATTTTGTTAGGGTGGTATAAAATGATTAGTGACTTCACAAAACACACCCCAAATGAGTTTTCAACAAAGTTTGTTTCCAATCTTTACTGAAAACTGGTGACCTTGATTTTTTTTTTTTTTTTATATACCAAATAAATTATTAAAGGTAATGCACTCGTGATAATTTTCGTTCAATCTATACCCCGTGGAGAATATTCCAGAATTTTTCCAAAATTTTTTGATCAGTACTTTTCGAGATAAGGTAGGGGACAGCGGTTTTTTAAAAGTAATACGAAGAAAAGTGTGCGCAAGTATTACATTATATACGAGTATATATATATATATATATATATATATATATATATATATATATATATATATATATATATATGTATATATATATATATATATATATATATATATATATATACATATACATATATATATATATATATATATATATATATATATATATATATATATATATATATATATATATATATATATATATATTTTTACTCGTGTTTTCACAAGCTATCATTTGACATCACACTCGATGACCTAGAAAACAAAAAAAAAATTTCACTTCCGATTTCACCCCTCAAAACGAACTCCTTAAGTCAAAATTTATGTTACGGTGGTATAAAATGATCAGTGACTTCACAAAAACACACCCCAAATGAGTTTTCAACAAAGTTTGTTTCCAATCTTTACTGAAATCTGATGACCTTGAATTTTTTTGTTTTTTTTATATACCATATAAATTATTAAAGGTAATGCACTCGTGATAATTTTCGTTCAATCTACACCCCGTGGAGAATATTCCAGAATTTTTTCGAAATTTTTTGATAAGTACTTTTCGAGATAAGGCCCGGGACAGCGATTTTTCGCTAATTTTTAAAAATAATACAAAGAAAAGTGCGCGCAAGTATAATATTATATATATATTTTTTACTCGTGTTTTCACAAGCTTTCATTTGACACCACACTCGATAACCTAGTAAAAAAATTTTTTTTTCGCTTCCGACTTCACCCCCAAAAACTAACCCCTTAAGTCAAAATTTAATTCTCAAAACTACATGACTCTGATTAGGCCATCAATTCCTATATTATTACCAAATTTCACCTTTCTATGTCAAATAGTTTCGGAGAAAATCGGGGGTGTGACAGACAGACAGACAGACAGACAGACAGACAGACAGACACCGAAGTGATCTTATAAGTGTTTCGTACGGAACACTAAAAATTAAGAAAAATAGTAGGAAAGACAAGGATGGATAGAATAAGAAATGAGGACATCAGGCAGCAACTATACCAAGAAGACATAGAAGGGAAGAAAAACAAGAGAATATTGAACTGGCTTAGACACGTAATAAGAATGGACAACAACAGATTGGCGAAAAAAGCAATGGAGTCAAGGTCAGGAGGGAAGAAGAGGAGAGAGAGACCGAGAAAGACATGGATATAACAGGCGGAGGAGATAGGAAGGCGAAAGGGAAAAACACTAAATGAAATGAAATGCTGGCCGGTGACCGGAAAAACTAGAAGAGATGGGTGGAAGAATGAACAAGGAAAGTCCGACGCCCTCATGAGCAAAAGGAATAGAAGAAGAAGAAGATCTATCTAATTCGTTGATAACCTCTTTCGCTAATATTTTTAAAAAAAAAAAACGTTCTAGAACAGCATTTACGCCTACAATATATGTTGCTTTTCCGCAAGGATATTATGATAAGTTATACTTTGTGATCCCTATAATTAGGTTATAGCAAAAGTTAAAGTTATCTTACTTGCTGCCAAACCAAAATGTACAATGCTTTAACGTGGCTTTGGACTCTGTTATTTGAAAATATCTCTCTTGCTAAAGAGCTAGAACACAGTGATCTCTCTTCTGTTTTCTAATGATTAATTACTCAAGTGCCTAAATTGTCATTCTCAAAGTGTTTAATATCTACAACAGTACCTGACTTAAGGACACTGATGGACAAAGCTATGCAACTGAATCATTTCCAACTAGTTATGACTTTATGTATCTTTTCGACGTACCAGATCTAATCCTTATAGGGTTATGTACGGAATAACATATCGGGTAAATGGCCTTCACGGCTTTCCTGGCACATATGCACTCTTTTGTCGAAATTTTTCATGACCGTTTTGCATGAATGTGGCTGAATTTCGTTGATACAACGTTTAATTTCCTCCTTGAAGTCGTGGGTGGTCATAGGAGTGTTGGCATAAACCTTAGACTTTAAAAAATCCCAAAGAAAAAATCCAACGGCGTTAAATCGCATGATCTGGACGGCCAATCCTGATCACCAACACGACCAGGAAATGGCTCATGCAGTAATTGAATTGTTTCTTGGGCTGTATGGCATGTGGTACCGTCTTGTTGAAACCACATGTCGTCCACATCCATAACTTACAATTTAGGTACAAAATACTGGATTATCATATCGCGATAACGATCACCATTAACTGTTATTGCCTTGCCCACCGCATTTTCGGAGAAGAATGGTCCGATGATGCCTCCAGCCCAAGATCCGCACCAAACAGTGATACGTTGTGGATGCACCAAGATGGAAATGAGCTTCATCGCTGAAGATGATTTTCTTCGAAAAATCAGTATCCACTTGTTGTTCCATAATCCATTCAACGAACTCTCTTTGTTGTGCGTGGTCAGTAGGCTTCAGTTCTTGAGTCAATTGCACTTTGTAAGCATGAAGATGCAAATCTTTCGTGAGAATACGCTGTAAAGAGCTTCTCAAAACGTCCAATTCTTGACCACGGTGCCGAATTGATATTCTTGGAGTCTCAGCAACACTCTCATGAACTGTTTCAACGTTTTCAACTAATTGATCCAGTTTTCCTGAATTTTTCAATTAATCTCTTCACAGTTGATGAGGTTAAATCACTATTCCGACCATATTTTGTACGAAAATTCCGAACTGTAGCTGCCAAACTTTTATTAGTTTTAAAATATTGCTCAACAATGAAAACACGTTGTTCTTTCGTGTAGCGCTTCATTTTTAATAACCCTGAACTGTCAGCTGTCACGCTGTGTTTTTTTGTTTTTTTGGCAACACTTTACCATACAAATGGCGCGAAATTCAAATCTTGCGTGAATTTTGGGACAACCTTCATAAAAGCAATAGCTTACATGATGGTTTTGGTCCGATAAGTCATTATATATTTTTTCTATATACAATTTTTTGCTACAGCTCTAACAGATGCTGAAATAACATATACTAGTTTTTATTTATATGAGATGTGTAAAAAAGTATTTATTTGTTTAATAAAATGGCAGAAGGATCTGAAGGAATATTCGATATTATAAGAAATTAATCATAACATCGCTATCGCACAGAAATTACTGCGTATACACTGAGGACATTAACTCAAGAAAGACTGATGTTAGCAAGACTGGAGAAAATACGGTTATCTGTAAAGAAGGTCAACTTACTCCTTGGTAAGTATGTGAACCCTTGGCAAATATTCTATGTTAAAATGGCGATGATTTTTCTCCATTACATTCTTTGCATACGTAACAGGTAGTTAATATAATAATAAAAATGATATTATAGACTTATTAACTGGATTATGATATGATTATGACAAAAATATGAAACGAATTAATTCATTCACTACCATTTACTTAATGATTCAAACTAAGTCATCTTGTACATCTTTATTCAAGTATGTATAAAATCTGAAGTTCAACAGTGTGCTTTATTTTATATATACTGATATTAAGATAAAAATATAAATATAAGTATATAATTTGATTTTTTAGTTCATAAATAAGTTATTTCTAATAATAAATAGTTATTAATTAAATATTTACATTATTTTAGATAAACTAAAATATTAATTTTACAAATTCCGATAAAATGAACAAAGTTAATTCTCATCCCATCTGGTGGTACTGCCACTCATCACCGAAACAATTCTAAGCAGGACCTTAGGATCGCATTGGCAATACACGTAAGAAGTTAGCGTCATCTCGCGCTGCGATAGCCTAGTTCGAGATAATCAGAATAATTACTGCAAGGATTATTTATTATTGTTGTATTTTTGACAGAATCATGCAAATAATTCTCGTTAGATGTCAGTCAGTATTACTATTATTTTTTTATTTTATTGTTAAAATTAATTTTACTATCTTTGGGTAAAGTTTTTCATACTTACATTCAAAAATTATTCCATTTACTTTATTGCAAGTGAAATGAGTTAATGCTTCAATATGAACAGTCGTTTAGGTAAAAGTTCGTGGCTGTAAAAGCAAAATGTTGCTGAAAAATAAGTTCTGGTTTTAAAAAGTGAACTCGTACAAGAATGACGATTTTACTAAATCTACTTAAAGATCAAAGTTTGAGGGTTTATAATTAATTTAAATATAAAACACTGCACTGACTTAGCCGTTACTTGATGGAGATACATAATAACTAGGAGTAAAAATTTAAACCTGGTTATAAGAGCTAAATTAATTAACAATATTCACCATAATACCTAAAACAAGTTTAGTAAAGGAGACCCATCCACATCCAATTGATCATTGAGCAATAAAACTGAAGATTCTTTCTGATTAATCTCTATGTGTTCTAAACAATTCAGTAATTTCCCTTTCTTTTCATTATGTAAAATTCTGAAATCCTTCATGGAAAGTATTATTTTCATCTGTTAAATGTTTAGCGTAGCGAGATATATTATTTTTCATTCAATAACTTTGTTTATGTTCCTTTATTCTTTTATAAAAAGATCTGCCTGTTTGTCCTATATAGGTTTTATTACAAATGCCTCAGCTTAATTCGTAAACTCCTGTTTTATTTTCTGGTTTTGGTGTTTTTATTTATTTGTTATTTTTAGGGTTTTGCTATAATGTTTTAATTTAAAAAGGAGTAGCATAATATAATATATCTTTTATATTTCTCTCTTTTCCAAAATTCCTCGCCTATTTTACTGTTTTCGTTTTAGAATTCTGACATGCTCAAAACCAAAAACTGTTGTGTTTCTTAGCTATGAAGTTTCAGAGAAGTTTTATTTTTATTATCGTAATTGTGGCCATTTATTCTATTCTTGAGATGTTGAGTAGTCCGATATATATGCTATTACAGTCATTGCAGGAGATCTCATGGATAACGTACGTTTTTTGTCTTTAGACATATTTGAGTTCAATTTTCTGAAATTGTTCTTAAGAACCTTTATAGCTAACACACAGGTGTATAAGTATGAAATGTGGATTTTTTTTAAAAAAAACATGTAAAATTCGGAAGAATGACAAAAAGTGCTTTATTCAAAGTATGCTCTATTGCTTGTTATACATTTTTCCCATCTTTCGGGCAACTTGTGAATACCACGCCAGTAAAAATCTTCCCCTTTTACTGCGAACCATGCATCGAGCCATTTTTTCACATCTTCGTACGAACCAAAGCGCTGCTCAGCAAGTGCGTGACCCATCAATGCAAACAAGTGGTAATCGGAAAGAGACAAGTCTGGTGAGTAAGCCGCCTGGGGTAGAACTTTCCAGCTTAGTGCTTCCAACGTGTCGCCAACTGGTTTTGCCGTATGTGATGGAGCATTGTCATGAAGAAAAATGACTTTCTGTTGCTTCTTTCGGTATTCTGGCCTTTTTTCAAGCAGCGAACGGTTCAAATCGGTCAATTGTTGTTGGAAACGTTTTGTATTAACCGTTTCCCCCAGGTTTTAACAGCTCATAATAGACCATGCCCCTCTGGTCCCACCAAATACAGAGCATCGTCTTTCTGCCGAAGCGATTCGGTCTTGCGGTCGATGTGGATGGTGCGCCTGGGTCTACCCATGATTTTTTGCGCTTGGGATTCTCAAAATAAATCCACTTTTCATCCCTTGTAACTCTACGATGCAAAAACGATTTCCTTTTGTACCAAGCGAGCAAAATGTCACACGTGTTTTTGCTCTTTTCCATTTGCCTGTCGTTCAACTCAAGTGGTACCCATCTACCGGTCTTCTGAATCTTTCCCATCTCTCGTAGCCAATTGGAAACAGCTTGTTGACTAACGCCCAATTGCTCGGCGAGTTGTTTTTGTGTTTGCGAATCATCTTCGTCCAACAATGCTTACAATTCCATATCTTCGTATTTTTTTGGCGGTTTTTCACGTTCCTTGTCTGCAACATCAAAGTCGCCACTTTTGAAACGCCGAAACCATCGTTCGCACGTATCTTCCGATGAAGCATGTTCGCCATAAGTTTCTCGAAGTAATTGGTATGATTCAAAAGCATTTTTCTTCAAATGAAAACAAAAAATTAATGCTGCCCGCGAATGCTCTTTGTTCGGTATAAATTTCGACATATTGAACACAACAACTCAACACTATGCACACACTTTTCCAATTTATCACTCGTGCGCGTCTGACACTTGTTGATGACACAACAAAATAGCGCAGTGTCGAATCTTTATAGCACAAACTGCATTGGTGCACCATCTGTTGTCTGAAATCCGCACTTCATACTTGTACACCTGGTTACTTTTTAAAAATATATTCAAGTACTTTGGAGAGAAGTGGAATGTAAAATAGTGTAGTTCTTTTGATTATTATTGCGTGTTTGGTTACTGTGTTAATATCTATAATCTCATAAATAACCATTTCAAAAAATAAACTCACAAATATTACGATCATATGTAATTCTCTAATTTACTTAAAAAGATCTGTGGAATTTTGCATTTACCAATGAATTCAATATTAATAGCATCTATATTAACATAACTTCCTGTTGAACTTGGCTTGAAAGAGCCATATGCTTATATAAGCTTCACTATCAATGCTAGTATGCCTCAAGGCTCCTTTCTGTCTCTTCCTATTTTTCTCATTTACATTAACGATATGCTGGAAAGAATCAGAAATTCAATTTAAATCTTTGCAGATGACAGTACACTTATCTCTTCATTTGCTTTGTGCGCTTATATCCGCAGATAACAGGAAGTCGTTTAATTCACTAAGTATAACTAACGCTATTTAAGGCTACAAAAACCCAAACAGCAGTTTTTTCTAAAAAAGTTAACGTTGCTAAACCCGACATAGGCATATTGGGGAACTCCATTTCTCTAAAATCGTCAGTCAATTTGCTGACCGTTAATTTGGGAGCAAAATGTTTTTACAACGGAATATTATTTTGAACTAGAAAGCTTTAGACTTCAAAATAACAGTTCGTTCTTCACAAAGCTTCAATTTGATCAACGATGGAATACTGTTTCCAATTTGGGGCTTTGCTCTCAACCATAAACTGTATTTGTTGGATTCTATTCAGAAGATAACTTTTCGCTTGATTAGAGACCCGGAACTAACCAGTAAACCTAATTCTTTGGAATATCGAAGGACGGTTGACTACTTCAGTCTACAAGTAATAGAGACAGAATGAACTCCTGGAATACAAGGAATCTGGTGGGTCTTGGAGGGTATTGGAAAGAAACCCATCAACTACCACTGGCAAACGGAGATCCTTGAGGAAATTCGATAGTCATAAACATAAACTTTTAGATCTACCATAAAAGTGCAGCTTACCCAACAAACTGTCATACCAAACACGGTTGAATACGTTTTAACTATCATATGTATATATTCGGATATATATATATATATATATATATATATATATATATATATATATATATATATATATATATATATATATATATTTATGAGTTGAGGGAACTAAGAAAGGAGAATGAAGTATTGAAAGAGGAAAATAAGATAATTAGAGAAAATATGAGAACTATGCATTTGAAGATGAGTAGGCTGGAAAAAGATAACGTAAGTTATAATATTGTAATATCGGGAATGAGATTTGAAGTGAATAACCAACCAGATCTGAGAATGGGTGTAGAACATTTTATGGAGGGGAGTATAGACACAAAAGTACAGATTAAAGATGTGATAAAAATAGGAGCAACTGTATACAAGGTAGAACCTGGAAACCCGAGAGATAAAGAAGCTGTGATGAAAAATAAAACAAACAGAGAAATCTAAGAGAGAGAGTTTACATAAACAATGATTTAACAAAGGATGAACGGGAAATTCAAAAGAAACTGAAGCATATAGCAGAGAACGAGAGAAAGAATGGAAAAAGAGTGAAAATAGGAAATCAAAAAATCATATTCGAACAAAGAGCACTACGACCATCAAGTCAAAAAACTGAGAAAAAATAGAGAGATAGGTAGATTGACGAAGCCCCTGGCAAAGATAAAGGATACGGAAGAGGGGATTAATGAGAGGAATACAAATAAGAAAATAATCAAAGAAACAGATAGGAAGAAAGAAATGGAAAATAATTATAGAGTTATTAGACAGAGAACACAGAATAATAGGGGTATAAACGGAAAAGAATAGGAACTGACAGAAGAACAACAAAATGTACTATGTAGGAAACACAGAAACAGAACGAAAGGAAATGTACGCAAAAAAAATTAGAAGGATAGGTCATAAAAGAAGAAGACAAAATTATAGAAAGATGGAGGGAATACTATAAAGAACTATCAGATGGGAATGACATAGCAAACACAAACCAACATAGAGACATAATACCGGAACAAGATACCAAACTCACACAAACAGAAGAGACTAATACAGAAGAAGCAAAAGAGGCAATTAGGCAATTTAAACAGAATAGAAAGATATAGAAGGAAATATGAAAAAAATATAGAATAACTCAACTCCACGGGGCTTACACTCCTAAAAAAGGGGTGGTAGAAAGTCATAAGGATTAAATAAGTAAGTAAGTATATATATATATATATATATATATATATATATATATATATATATATATACTGTGGATTATAGGCCAATGTCCCGACAATGCAAAACTTTTTAAGATAAAAGAGTGTTTATATATATATATATATATATATATATATATATATATATATATATATATATACATACATACATATATATATATATATATATATATATATATATATATATATATATATATATATATATATATATATATAAACACTCTTTTATCTTAAAAAGTTTTGCAGAAAGCTATTTAAAATTCAGTAGTTATTGTCGGGACATTGGCCTATAATCCACAGTATATGAACACCGTGGTTTATATACTTAAAATTATCACCATAGATTTACCTTTGTTCAAGTAACAAGCCTCGACAACATGTGTCATAATAGCAACAACAGCAATGATTCTACAATAGTGAAATCTGAGCAATATTTTTATTTGGCACGTACACAATTTATGATTTAGAATCTTCAGGTGGTTCTAACTACACTGCACAACTATTACCAGTCAATCTTCTTAGGGTAGCTTGAAAATATATTTTGCATGGCATAAATTACTATATGCACAGCTTTAATTGTGTGCACACAATTATATAAGCTATGATGTACGTTTTTTGTGTTAAATTTGAGAAATTCAGGAAAGTTGACCAGTCGTGGTTTTTGAAATACATATTCGAATATTTTCAACACAATTATTAGATTATAATACTAGCATAGATAAGAGACGCTGATAGTTTGTTGAATAAGATGCGCTTTTATGGTAGCTTTAAAAATGTATGTTTACGGCTTTCGAATTTGCTCAAAGATCTCCATTTGTCAGTGGCATTCACCAACGCCCGTGTAGTCCAGGCTTCCTGTCTTCCCATCTTCTCTTTCTCTTTCCAAATGAACGATCGGCTTGGCAAGATCTAAAATCTATTCTATTATTTTGTTCAGAACAGCACGCTTATTTTCTCGTTTATCTTAAATGCGTGAATACCAACTGTCCATCCAAATATCTTCGGATATCAGAAAGTTTTACACTAAAACATATACAGTTGTATTGTTCGTACCTAGCTTATTCTGTGGTGTGAGAAAATCAAATTCATTATTTACATTCTAACTACATATTTAAGGGGAAACTACTTAGTTTAAGGATTTTTTTTATATAATTTCTTTCTTTTCGTTACTAAATAATATAGCTAATATGGTTGACTCAATTCAAGACCATCTATATGTTTTAAAATAAAACAATTCAATTTACTTTTTTATAATTTTTATTTTAAACGTAAACTAAATAAATGATATTTGCAATAAATATAATAAATACAGCGTATTGTTTTGAAAAAACACAATACTTAGTTCAGTTCAAAAATTATTAATTAATAAATGGATATGCCGTATCTTCAGCACAGCCACATTCATTTTCTCCACGCAATAGTCTAAAATATCCATTTTCACCCCAGTCACTTCCCCAAGAGTTTTTTACAATCCAGAATTTTTTTCCATTTTCAACTCCGTAACCAACACTTAGGACAGCATGATTTAAATAATAGGGAGAACACAGTTCACTTTCAAAGATACCTAAAAAAAAAATTATATGTATAATTAATAGATTAAAATTAAAATTGAATTAATTTGTAAGTGCAAAATTCCGTTGATCCAGCCATGCACTACATATTAACGAGTTAATAGCTGCGTAATTTTTTGGAGTAAAGTTCGCCAAACTATACGGTAAAAAGAGGAAATAAAACAAAAAAAATACATTTACTTGGTAAGGTGCAATATATTAGTGAGCCTAACCTCAAATGAATTTAATTTAACTGACATTGCCTGCCTCATTTGTGTTAAAATATGTGCGTTATTTTTAATCAAATTATGAAATTACATATGATCATAAACAAAATGTTGGTAGGGTTATAAACTTGACAATCCCTAAGGATTATAGTATAAATACAACCATTTTAAGACGGGTACATGAGATTAGGAATCTTGGTGTGCAGCGAGTCGGTAGGTGTTTGGGTTTTATTGATAGATATAGATATGTAATGTGTATAAATTATTGTATTGCTCATACGATATTAACCAGTTGGAGTGTCCAAAAAAAAATTCTTACGTATCTGTTTTTTTAAACTGAAAATTCCTTTAACTGAGGGACATACCAACTATGACCTGGTAAAAAGATTGTTAAATATGTGCAGTCTTCAGGACAGACGAATGCAAGCTGAACTACATTTCTTATTTAAGCTACTTACTTAGTAAATTATCTTTTCATACCGTACATCGTACCCGCGCCAGGTCATTATTTTACCCAGCTAATGACACCAGAAACTATGGCTTGCATAGTCCAGTATTTAGAATGCACCGTAATTTTGATAAATATAATTTGCCAATTGATGGCCCAGTACACCGATTCAAAAATATGGTCAAGCAACTGACCTCGCTATAGAGTTTCTTTAATTTTCGGGTAGTTTGGTATTTTATTATATGTCTAGTACTGTTTACCTTTAGAATGATTTATTTAGATTTGTAATACCATGCATTCTGACCTATTAGTTTTAGATTTAGCTTTAAATATATTGTTCATTCACATTGTTTTTTTTCTCTTGCATATTGTCAATGTTTTTTGTAAAAAAAATGGTGTTACCGTTGATAATAAATAAATAAATAAATTATAGTGCGATAGCTACTTTTAATTGTTAAATGTTATTTCTTTCTCATTTGAGTACATTTGAATAAGATAAGTATGTTTGAAAGTCCGCTGGTTGACGAGTATGGCAAGCTGGAACTAAAAATTGATTTAATTTCGTCTAAAGAACATTTTGTTTAGAAATATTTTTGAGTATAACAGCAGTATTGTCTGAGTTTAAAGCTTCGGTTACTCATTTGATTTGCTTTAAGTTTAATAAACTGCCGGCAGGATGAAGTATATGTGCAATTACAAAAACTACTAGAAGTCTTAATTATTCAACTCAAATATTTTTGAACAATGTCCAAATTAGAGAGCTCTGACAAAAAATTATATTAAGTAATTTTCTCACCTCCTGCGTATGACGAGAGATAGGATGCATCAAGAGCAATTGATACTGGTCCTATATTGGCAACACAGTCAAGCAGGCCATCTTCATCCTCTTTGTCATTGACCTTGTAACCAGAAACTTTAGCAACAACTTTAGAAGCAGAGTAAGTGCATACGCCATCCTTAGCTGCAAAAGAATTATATTTTGTTATTGATAATCCCATTCTCTATCTTTTTCTTACCACATCTCTAATAAATAATTAAAAATGAATAAACTTATCTAAGTTTATTCTTGGAATGAGTTTTAAAATTATGCTATGAAATGGAATCACGGAGAACCACGCCAAAACAGGGTATAACTTGTTAGAATGCGTTTAATGAACAGCAGCTTCATAAACCTGTTAAAAGGTTAGGTTTTTAGATATAATTTTGGCTTTATTCTCAGACGAATACTGATTACGTCTCAGTATAAGAATAATATCCATAAAATAGTCGCCGGATGAATTTGAAAATTCATCCGTTAATTATACCAAGTAACGCCAGATTTATATCGTTTGATGTACAAAATCTTTTTCCTAGTATACCACCATCAGACGTTATAATTTTGGTTCAAAGAATACTCAATAAAAATAATGTTAACCCAATAATTAAACAAGAAATATTAGACATCTTAACATTGTGTTTAGATCAGAATTATTTCGAATTTAACGATAAGATTTATATAAGTAAAAAAGGTTTAATACTGGGAAACCCTCTTTATGGACCATTTAGAAGAACAAATCAGTAATTTTCATCTTTTTAAAAATTTCTTTTATTGGTACCTGTATGTATGACATATTGACTTGCTTTACCGGCACAGATCGACAATTAAAACTATTTCTAGATTATTTAACCAACTTCATAATAATATTACTTTTACAATAGAAATAGAAACAAATAAATTATTCGTAGATTTAAAAATATCAAACAAAATGAATAAATATATTCTTCATAAAGTGTACTACTCAGTACATATCAGCACTATATCAAACACCTTATTTTTACACTCGGCGCGCGTGTCGCTAACCATGTTAGCTTTATCAGGAGCTATGATTGATGAAGCTGACATAGTTAGGGAAATATGCGTCGAATACAAAAATAAAGTGGTGGTGGTGTATATTGAGTAGTGTCATTGTGCCAAAGATTCCAAATTTCCAACATAGTTCATAAAGAGTAGTTTGCGCATTTTTCAGGTATAAAAAAAAACTAAATGGCATATTGCACAGCGTATAGAAATTGTTAAATTTTATTATCAAAATAATTATTCTATTCGGGCCACGTGTCGCGTATTACGTGAAATTTATGGTCAAACTAGTCGACCTACACAGCTTACTATTCATAATTTAATTCAAAAATTTGAGTAAAATGATAGTGTTTGTCGTGCTAAGAATCCAGCCCATCAAAGACGTAGACGTATTGCTGAAAATAGCGATGCTCTGAACCAAACTGTGAGTGAAAAATCCAGAACAATCAATTATATGTCGTTCTCAAGAATTTGGACTTTATATAAATCTTCCATAAACTAACGTACTCAGATATAACTATACACGCTAATTCTAACCATCCGTTCACACATAAAATCTAGGCTTATAATAGTTTCATCTATAGACTAATAAATCAACCAATAACGGGAAGAAAATTTTCAGAAAGAATTAAACATTATAAAACAAACTAGTATAAACAATGGGTACAGGAGTGACTTTGTAGATAATATTTTAAGGACAAAACAATTTAAAAAAGCAATAGGACTGGTGTACCCGTATAA
Source organism: Pachyrhynchus sulphureomaculatus (assembly GCA_019049505.1). Taxonomy (NCBI): domain Eukaryota; kingdom Metazoa; phylum Arthropoda; class Insecta; order Coleoptera; family Curculionidae; genus Pachyrhynchus; species Pachyrhynchus sulphureomaculatus. Next base: position 209,424,991 of record CM032449.1, read on the forward strand.
ACAACTAAACAAAGATAAGTTTCATACACTCACTTATACCGGTAAATTGACTAATAAAATTCGAAATTTTTTCCATAAAAATCAAGTAAATATTACTTTCCATACCAAGAACACATTAGCTCGACATATTAAAAATAATAAAAGTAAAACAAAAAAGAAAATAAAACGGGGGTTTACGAATTATGCTGTTGCACTTGCAATAAAACCTATATAGGGTAAACAGGCAGATCTTTTTATGAAAGAATAAAGGAACATAAACAAAGCTATAGAATGAAAAATAACAGATCTCATTAATTTAACAGGTGAAAATCATACGTTTAATGAAGATTTCAGAATTTTGCATAACGGAAAGAAATGGAAATTACTGAATTGTTTAGAACAGGTAGAAATTAACCAGAAAAATCCTCAGGTTTATTACTCAACGATCAATTAGATGGGGGAGGGTCACCGTTATTGAGGTAAATATTGTTAATGAATTTAGCACTTGTAACTAGGTAAATTATATATTCTGTAACATATTTTATAGTTAATTTACATCTCGCTCCAGAAGAAGACACCGTGTGTCAAGACAATTGTCAGCAATAATAAACATAAGTAGTGATCTTAAACAGTTGTTTAAATTTTTTTTATTCCCAGTTATTATGCATCTGCATGAAGTAACGCCTAAGTCAGTGCAGTATTCAATATATTTTCCTGAATATAACTTCGTTATTATATTGACCAGTCATTTTTGATCCAAACTGATAGGTGTCGGTTACTTACCAATATATGGGTAATCTTCTTCGGTTTCAAGACCTTCGTCTCTACAATAATCAAAATCATAGTATCCTCCACTACATCCATGACTGACGGTAGTTGCACAGTCAACCAATTGTTGTTCAGAAAGAGAAACAAGTTTTCCAGATTTACGGTAATAGGCAGCTTCAGTTGAACCAGTCTACATTGAAATAAAACAATCTTTTAGTAGATACTCTCTAAAATTTTTTTCAATTATAAAGGGAAGGTACTGAGGAATACGGTGCGAATAAGCTTAACCAAAATTTTAGAGAGCAAAAGTTAATTAAGCTGCATGACATTTATTCACCTGGAACCGCCGTTTTAACACGAAAACTGAAAAAAATATACAGAAAAATATGGCCACAAAGCTTAATCATAATATTCAATAATATTCAATATTTGACAACCGTAAATAGAAGTAAAGATCAAAAAGAAGCAAAAATTTGCCAATGTGGAAGGAAGAAACAGCTTGTTGCTCGGAAATTTTAACCTCTAAATATAATAGATAATACTAAGTTGGGAATGTGGAATCTTTGGCACAATGATACTACTCAGTATATATCACCACTACACCAAACACTTTATTTTTGCACTAGACGCGCGCTTCGCTAACCATGTTAGCTTCATCAGGAGCGATGATTGACTAAAGCTAAACTACAAATCTACCCTATTTATACTTAGCCTAACCCTTGAATTACTCAAGCGGAACTAATGACATAGGCAAGGCCATCAATTCCGGTCAAGTAACCAGTAGAGGGGACTATAAGGAATAGGCCCTCTGTCTTTATTTAAACTACTTTTACATTTTATGATTTCCATACTTTCGTATGCATTTAACAATCTCCTATCAGATACATTTTTTATCAATCTTAGATTATCTAATGTTACAGTATGATCAGCTTCAAGGGCATGTTCGGCAATGCTAGACTTTTCTGTTCTATTGTATTTTAAGTGTGCTAAATGTTCTTTAAATCGTGTTTTAATTGACCTTTTAGTTTGCCCAACATACTTTTTGTCACAATCATTACAACTAATTTCATAAATTCCACTTTTCTCACAATTAGAAATCTTATCTTTGGGATTTCCTAAGATATTCCTCAGATTGTCTAATGACTTATAGACTAAGGTGAGGCCTACCTTATTAAATACCTTATTGAGTCCCTTGCTATATTTCGGATTATATGGTATGGAGACATACTTGGTGTTATTTTCTTCGCGTGTAAAAAAGGTGGAATTCTGAATATTAAACCTAAACTTATGTCTATTTATTAGCTTATTTACTAAGTCGTCGTCATAACCATTAACTCTAGTTATATTTCTAATAGGATTCCTTTCTTTATTAAAGTTTACTCTATTCAGAGGGAAAGTGATTAAACGATGAACTAAAAAATGTAATGAGGCTAATTTATGTTGTTTGCAATGAAATGAATCATTAGGAATATATCCATCTGTTACTGTGTCCTTCCTATAGATATCAAATTCTAATCTATTATTATTTTTAATAATTAAAATATCTAGAAAAGGCAATTGTCCTTTGTTCTCAACTTCGTAAGTGAATTTAATGGAATCATACCGGCTATTTAATTTAGAAACAAAATCATCAATATTTGCTTTATTTGTATCAAAAATCGCGAAAATATCATCCACATACCTATACCATACCCTTGGGAAATATTCGAATTCTTGACTGGCTTCGATTTCAAACTTACTCATGAATAAATTGGCTATGAAAGGTGATAAGCAATTACCCATAGCTGTTCCTTCTTTCTGAACATAAAATTGATTGTTATATTGGAAATAATTTTGTTCCATACAAAGTTTAGATAATGTTAAGTATTCACGAATAATTTCGTCTTCAGGAACTCGTAAACATTGTAGAAAATCATTCATCTCAATCCTTTACACGAAATGAAATTCACATCTTAAACAAAGGTCTTAACTTTGCAGTACCTCCTCCTACAGATAATTTATCAGAAATAGTTGCTCACATTGAAAGTTCCATTAGTACACTTTCAGAAAATAGTAAATCATTTGTTAGGGAAGCATGCCGCAATCAAATATCGAAAAACATGGTTAACAACACAAATTCTAATTCACGAAAAAACATAAAAGTAGTTAAAGGATTGAAAAAGAAAGATGTCTTCTACTTAAAAGCGGATAAAGGAAATAAGGTTGTTATATTGGATAAGAAAGATTATTTTGAACGCGTAGATAATCTTATCGAATCTGGCCCTTATGAAAAGGTAACAAGAAATTCATTACCGAGAATGATATCAGAGGTTAAAAATTCTTTAAAAAATGTAAGAACCTTGTCTCCGACTCGCTAAAATTTAAATTAAATGTGAGTAATCCGACCATACCAAAATTATATTGCTTACCCAAAATTCACAAACCTGGAAAAGCAATGCGACCCATTGTTTCATCGGTCGGATCACCCACATATTTAATATCCAAATGGTTATCAAAAGAACTTGAGAAGTTACCATTAAATACTTTCGCAGTCAAGAATTCGTTAGAATTCATTAATAAAACAAAAAATCTAGTTCTTAATGAAGGTGAAGTCTTAATTTCTTTTGATGTTAGTTCTTTTTTCCCAAGTGTGCCAATTCCACAAGCTTTACAATATCTCGAAGAATTACTTAGAATGAATGACTTTGACGACGAAATTATTCGTGAATACTTAACATTATCTAAACTTTGTATGGAACAAAATTATTTCCAATATAACAATCAATTTTATGTTCAGAAAGAAGGAACAGCTATGGGTAATTGCTTATCATAGCCAATTTATTCATGAGTAAGTTTGAAATCGAAGCCAGTCAAGAATTCGAATATTTCCCAAGGGTATGGTATAGGTACGTGGATGATATTTTTGCGATTTTTGATATAAATAAAGCAAATATTGACGATTTTGATTCTAAATTAAATAGCCGGTATGATTCCATTAAATTCACTTACGAAGTTGAGAACAAAGGACAATTGCCTTTTCTAGATATTTTAATTATTAAAAATAATAATAGATTAGAATTTGATATCTATAGGAAGGACACAGTAACAGATGGATATATTCCTAATGATTCATTTCATTGCAAACAACATAAATTAGCCTCATTACATTTTTTAGTTCATCGTTTAATCACTTTCCCTCTGAATAGAGTAAACTTTAATAAAGAAAGAAATCGTGTTAGAAATATAACTAGAGTTAATGGTTATGACGACGACTTAGTAAATAAGCTAATAAATAGACATAAGTTTAGGTTTAATATTCAGAATTCCACCTTTTTTACACGCGAAGAAAATAACACCAAGTATGTCTCCATACCATATAATCCGAAATATAGCAAGGGACTCAATAAGGTATTTAATAAGGTAGGCCTCACCTTAGTCTATAAGTCATTAGACAATCTGAGGAATATCTTAGGAAATCCCAAAGATAAGATTCCTAATTGTGAGAGAAAAGTGGAATTTATGAAATTAGTTGTAATGATTGTGACAAAAAGTATGTTGGGCAAACTAAAAGGTCAATTAAAACACGATTTAAAGAACATTTAGCACACTTAAAATACAATAGAACAGAAAAGTCTAGCATTGCCGAACATGTCCTTGAAGCTGATCATACTGTAACATTGGATAATCTAAGATTGATAAAAAATGTATCTGATAGGAGATTGTTAAATGCATACGAAAGTATGGAAATCATAAAATGTAAAAGTAGTTTAAATAAAGACAGAGGGCCTATTCCTTATAGTCCCCTCTACTGGTTACTTGACCGGAATTGATGGCCTTGCCTATGTCATTAGTTCCGCTTGAGTAATTCAAGGGTTAGGCTAAGTATAAATAGGGTAGATTTGTAGTTTAGCTTTAGTCAATCATCGCTCCTGATGAAGCTAACATGGTTAGCGAAACGCGCGTCGAGTGCAAAAATAAAGTGTTTGGTGTAGTGGTGATATATACTGAGTAGTATAATAGATAATAGTATGAATTATGAAGTATCCCAAAGCAAGCATTGAAATACAATATAAGAAAGTAGCCAAGTTCTGGTTAACAGAATCTAAATTAATTTTAATACAAAACGAGAACAATGTACACAACATTCAGCAAGTGATAGATGATGATGAAATGAACATCAAAGTTAGAAGATTTGGCTCTATTGGCAATAGATGTAAAGAACTGGATTAAGAATCAAATAAAAATTTCGCAGGGAGAATATAGCAAAAAAATAGCTATTTAGATATAGGAATAAGCAAGTCTGCAATTTATTGCCCACACAATGAGAAAATAACAGGCCAAGTGCAAGTTGGACTTGCGTAATTAGTGTTTCGTACGTTAACGCTTTTAAAATCAAAAATTTTGTTACGGAGGTATAAAATGATCAGTTACTTCACAAAACATACCCCAAATGAGTTTTCAACAAAGTTTGTTTCCGACCATTGTTGAAAACTGATGACCTTGAAATTTTTGTTTTTTTTATATACCAGATAAATTATTAAAAGTAATGCACTAGCGATAATTCTCGTTCAATCTACACCTTGTGGAGAAAGTTCCAGAATTTTTCAAAACTTTTTTATCAGTACTTTTCGAGATAAGGGAGGGGAACAGGGATTTTGGTAATTTTTTAACATTAATATAAAGAAAAGTGGAAGCAAGTATTACATTATACATATTTGTGAACTCGTGTTTTCACGTGTGACACCCCACTCGATGACCTGGTAAAAAAAATTTTTTTACTTTCGATTTAACCCCTCAAAATTAATCCTTGAGTCAAAATTTAACTTTCAAAACTACACGGCTCTAATGGTTCCATCAATTCCTATATTAGTGCCAAATTTCAACTTTCTGTGTCAAATAGTTTCGGAGAAAATCGGGTATGACAGGCATACAGACAGAGAGAGAGAGAAGGACAGACAGTCAGACGGACAGACACCGAAGTGTTGTTATAAGTGTTCCTTACGGAACACTAAAAAGGCGTATAAAAGCATTCGACATGCAGTAATATATTAAATCATGTTTAGATAAACTCGTAGCTGTTTGTGGCCAATATGGCAGAAGGTAGACAGTTAACGCTGACACAGAATCTTCAATTAGCTAGAATTGTGTGTGTTGGTACATAAACATTACCAGAAAAATTACACAGCATTAAAACTTACTATGGAAAAAGCCCAACAAGATCCACAACTTCCTTGATCTTTAACTCCAGTTACTTGGCCTTTGCTTCTCCAATCAACGGACTCTGGAACTGAAAGTCCCGTTTTGATGTGTTTGGTACCATTGAAATTTGGTTTGTAGGATGAGCTAAGAGCGAGCATAGCTTTGAATTCTTCGTGAGTCATGTCAGTGAATTTATTAATGCCTAGAAAGTAAAAGAATTAACTAGGGGATTGGGGGGATTAAAAGTATAATGATAAAGTAACACCGTTTTAATAATTTTTAAATGTGTGCAGAGTTTTAAAATGTAAAAAGTGTGTTGTGTATATGACTCTTGGAATGTTTTAATTATTGACAAGAAAATAAAAATCTTTCAAAGTCTACATCCTAAGGGTACTCGATACATATTGACATTGTTACTGGTTGCATTAATGAAATTAAATGTTTTGAAAAAGATCAATAGATTGATCGAAACGTAAACATACATGTAAAATGAAGTTTTAATTCACATAACCTTAAAGCCAAGAAAAAATCATTACCATATAAATATAAAAAGAGGGTTAAAGAAAAAATTGTTTTTTAAAACATGTATATATATATATATATATATATATATATATATATATATATATATATATATATATATATATATATATATATATATGTATGTATATTAGACTGACCACAAAAAAAAAATATATTTGGCAGTGCTACCAGCTAAAGATCTTCTATTATGTGTTAATAAAGATCTCTGAAATTTTGGTCGTCCAAAAATATTAAGGTTTAGGTGGTGTTAAAATCGATTTTACTGATAACATCAGTGTCAGGATTACAAGATAAGAACATAACTGTACGTTGAAAACATTACTGTTTGAGGTTTCAGTTGCATAAATATGTAAAACTGGCAATTACTTAGAGCACTTGCGACGACGGACGACTAAGTAAATCCAAGTTATGAGCAATTAAAAGACGTTTAAAATGGATAAATAAGCCAAAATTTCCACCTTAATGGTTACTTTATGTTGCACACTTAAGAGTGAGCATAGCTTTGAATTCTTCGTTAGTCATGTCAGTGAATTTATTAATGCCTAGAAAGTAAAAGAATAAACTAGGGGATGTTTAAAGCTTTTTTAGAGATGCAGGCTTAGTATACTAGCTATTTTTAAATTTAACGTATACAAAACAAAGGCCCAATCCCCTCTTTCACTCCTTCAAACTCCTCAAACTCAAAAGGTGAGAGGCGGAACGACAACAATGGCCCAAATGCTCAGACGCAGTAAGCCGGACAATGCTTGTTCGGATCTCAGCGTGGGGGCTGGTTTGGGGGCGTCGACATGCAGGGATCATAATTTTAAAATAGATTTTGCAACATACAGGTTTAAACTCGAACATAAATTCAGTGCACCGACACCTACAATCAAATAAATCTTATGTACTCGCTCTCTGTGAAATCAAGGTCAGTTCATCGATCAGCACAGTCAACTATCTTTATCCTGGGTACGATTTCTATTCTCGATTTAGGCGTAACTTTGGAATCTGTCTTTTTGTCAGAAGCGATCTCTCCTGCCAACGGGAAGAGGCTCTGGAACCCCCAAACTTTTATGTTATGTGGTTAAAAATAACGACTCAACAAATCACAAGGTTCATTTGTATTCTCTATCGACCACCAAGTGATACTAACATTTTTCGCTTCTCTTGCAGACACCATCGATCAATTACAAATTAACTATCCAAATGCCGAAATTGCCATCCTGGGCGACTTTAATGTCCACATCAATTGGCTTAAATATTCAAATACGACCAACGAACAAGGTCGTGAAGCTGATCAGTTGTGGCTTAACTCAGTTTATTGATGAACCATCACGGATCCCTGATCGAGACGGTGAGTTCGCTAGTCTTCTTGATCTGTTTTTAAACACCAATCCGGAGATTTACACGGTCACCGTAAATCCGCCGTTAGGTTCTTCCGACCATAAACTGCTTTCGACATCGAGTATCCTACCAATCAGTGATAGAGAGGCGCCTAAGCTATGCAAGATTTGGCACTAAAGATCTGCTAAATGGGAAGATCTCATGGAATATTTTCGAACTTACCTTTGGTTAGACGTTTGTTTTCGATCTGACGACTTATCTGACTGCGCCAGGGAGGTTTCCGATGTTATTTTGGCTGGTATGGAAGCTTACATTCCTTTTTCGAAAAAATGTCCTTCTAACGGCAATTCTTGGTTTGACCGAAAATGTAAAGAAGCTATTGCTTCTAAACATCTTGTCTGCCGATAATGGCGTGTAAATCCTAACACCATAAATCGTAACACCTTTGTTCGTACCCTGAACAGACCGACGAAACCAAGGAGGCACAGAATCAACGAATTAGAAACAAACTTCTCACTTGTCCCAACAATTCCAGGTCCTTTTGGTCAGTCACTAAGGCAATTAGTTAAAATTTTACCAAATCCACCATACCACCACCCGCACGGCCAGATAATTCTATTGAAAAAGCAAACTTGTTGGCTGAACTCTTTGCTTCACATTCTACTGTCGATTTCCAAGGAAAAACACCGTCTACTATTCCCATAGTGCAGTCAAGGATGCCCGATATTGTCTTGAAACAGCATATCATTAAACGTATTTTAATGAAGCTAGACACCAAAAAAACTTCTGGCGCTGAGGGAATACCTGCCACAGTTCTCAAAAACTGTGCGATGGAACTAACATCAGTTTTCTGTAGACTTTTCAACCTATCCTACAGAAAGGGAACATTTTCTTCCTGCTGGAAATGTGCCACAGTTCAGCCGATACCTAAAAAAGGCAAGAAGACCTTGCCAAATAACTACCGACTAGTTATTTGGCATATGTTTTCAATAATATCGAAAGTCATGGAAATGGCAGTTGTTTCGCGAGATTCGAAAAATTTGCGGAGTATGCAGAAAATCTCGTCGACAGCATGCCTCGAAAACCCTAGGCGATTATTGATGCAGGAGGCGATTGGACAACTTACTAAGGTAATTGCGCCGTTGTTAGTACACTAAAGGATACGTTGATGGTAAATAATGTTCTTGAAACACATTTTTTTCGAGAATACGCAAGGTCACGTTCTTACTTGAGAGACTGTATGCATCTGATATAGATAGATTAGAAATGCAAATAAAACTTCTAAAGATTTATACATAAAAAATAAAACAATGCACATGTACTTGACTGATTACCGACTACTGATTGATCCTTTATTTTTATTATTGTTGGTTTCATCTCCTCCTTTAAGTGGCTAACGTCTGCATTTTTTATAATTTTGGATAAAATATTTTTTTACTTTATTGATACATTTAAGGATCATTAAGGTCATTATTTTTATAACGAATTTCTTACAAATAATATACACTATAAAATAATACGTTATTTACCTTGTTTATAAGATATAAGACCTCTTGCATAGAGAGCATTGTGTTCTTCAATGGCACGGACGTTATCTTTGAAGATATTGAAACGATTCAGTTCTTCAGCTGGGTTTCTGTAGGTCTTGCCATGTTTCAACTAAAGGAATACATAAGATATATTATTTTCTACTTTCAAACTAGCTCAATTTAATTAAGACTAATTCAGACTGTAAGTTGATACAATCAAATGCTTTTAAGAAATACGTTGTTGTTGTTTTAGTTGGTCAGAGCGCATCGACAGCTAAGGTCATTTAGCGCTCCATATTAGATGTGTTTGACTGTTATATAGACATTTTTTGATCTTTAAGGTATGGAGAGCCTTGGAGAATAATTAAAGCATTAAGGACCAACAATAGAGAGAAGACTTATATAGAATATATCCCAGAAAGCGAGTGGGAGGAATATTATAAGAAGCTGCTAACAGAAGACAGACAAGAATTCCAAGAAGAGAACCCTGAAGAAGAACAGAATAAGCAAAAAAAGAGATAGAACTAAGCTATGAAGAAGTAAAGAAGACAATAAAAACACTCAAAAATAATAAATCTGCAGGGCCTGGAGGTGTGGTAAATGAAATGATTAAGTACGGGTCTAATAAATTACATCGAATGCTGAGAAACATATTTCACAGAGCGATAAATGGAGAAAAAATACCAGAGGAATAGCCAAAAGCCTATATAGTATCTATATTTAAAAAGGGAGACCGCAGAAAATGCACAAACTATAGAGGCCTAAGCATAATATCGAGTATGGGACGTTTGTATGGAAAAATTATTTAAAAAATCATAGAGGAAACTATAAAAGGAAAAATTGGAGAAGACTAAGCAGGCTTTACAGCCGGAAAATCATGTATATACCACATATACACTATAAAACAAACAATGGAAAAAAAACTGGCAAATAATAGAGAAGTTTATCTAACCTTCGTAGACATAAGAAAGGCCTATGACTCAGTACCAAGACAAAGATTATGGAACGCAATGAAAGAAATAGGCATTGACAAAAAACTAATATACGCAGTAAAAGCTCTCTCTACGAAAACAACACAGTGAACATAAAAATAGGACATAAAATAGGGAAGAGACTCTAAACATCAAAAGGCCTATTACAAGGATGCTCTACATCAAAATATACCTCGAACAAACATTAAAAAAATGGAAGCAAAAATGTAGTGGAATGGGAGTCCCAATACGAGAAGATTACTTATATACTCTAAGTTTCGCAGACGACCAAGTAATCATAGTGCAAGATGAGGAAGACCTCAGTTATATGGTAAGAAAAGAATACACTAAAGCAGGATTAGCAATAAACTTTGATAAAACGGAATATCTAACAACAAAGGAGGGAAACGTGGAGAATCTAGAAGTCGATAACGAAACAATAATCAAAGGAACCGATAGATTTAAATATTTAGGAACCATCATTTCAAAAAACGCAACATCAGAAGAAGAGATTAAAGCTAGATTAGGACATGCATAAGTCAATTAAATTCGATCCTGTGGGACAAACACACTACAAAAAGAAACAAAACACGCATATACAAATCAATAATACAAAGCATAATGACATACGGGTCAGAAACATGGACGATCAAGAAAAGAAATAAATCTAAAATTAACGCGGTAGAGATGGAATATTGGAGAAGATGTTGTAGAGTGACACGTATGGAGAGAATAAGAAATGAAGAAATAGGAAGCAGAATGAACATCAAACAGAACGCAGTAAACACCATTGAAGAAAAACGATTAAAATGGTATGGACACATAAGACGGAGCTAAGATAATAGGTGGATAAAGAAAATAACGGAGTGGAGCCCTATAGGGAGAAGAAAAAGAGGAAGACCCAGACAATCGTGGAGAGACTATGTGGATGAGGCTATGGAGGACAGGGGTCTAACAGATAGAGACTGGGAAGATAGAAACGAATGGAATCAAAGGCTGAGAGAAGGAAGACAGCGTCAGCTGTAGAAAATCCTTTATATATATATATATATATATATATATATATATATATATATATATATATATATATATATATATATATATATATATATATATATATATATATATATATATATATATATATATATATATATATATATATATACATATACAGTCCCTGGCCAAATTATTAGACGCACTGCAAGATTTCATGTAAAATATTAATTACCGAGTGATATTATACCGTTTTATTATTTTAAATTGATTTGTTTTTTATTTTTGTATTATCCAATCAATTACCTATTTATTTGACATAAATAAAACAGCATTAATTTAGAAAAGCATAAGTTTATTAAGTTTTAAAGAAAAGTGAAATTAATGTTAGTAAAAGTCAATATTTAGTTGAGCCACCTTTAGCCGCTATCAAAGCTTTAATTCTGCGCGGCATGCTATCAATGCAAGATTGCACTGTCTCCTGCATTTGAGGATGATGATTCCACACATGAATAATCTTTTCTAGGAGCTGGGTTTTGTTGGTAATCACATCTTTAGCCACTTCTCTTTTCATCAGCTCCCACACATTTTCAATGGGGTTCATATCAGGGCCAATCCAACAGAGGGATATTTTTTTCTGCCAAAAAAGCTTTAACAGACCGAGCAGTGTGGCAGGGAGCTCTATCTTGCATGAAAGTGAATGGTTCCACATTTGGAAACCATTCTCTGAGCTGCGGAATCAACCGATTTTGTAATACTTCTTTGTACTGATCTTGCCTCATTATCCCTTTGACGACGTACAGACGTCCAGTGCCCTTGCCGCTGATGACTGACCAAATCATCACTTTGGTGGGATGTTTAACCGTCGGGACGACACAATCAGGATGAAACTTTTCTTCATGACGACGACGCACATACTGAGCTTTATTCTGC
>CM032449.1:209437310-209560212 GCA_019049505.1 Pachyrhynchus sulphureomaculatus
CCAGCCTACTCATCTTCAAATCCATAGTTCTCATATTTTCTCTAATTATCTTATTTTCCTCTTTCAATACTTCATTCTCCTTTCTTAGTTCCCTCAACTCATATATATATATATATATATATATATATATATATAAATATATATATATATATATATATATATAATATATATATATATATATATATATATATATATATATATATATATATATATATATATATATAAATATATATATATATATATATATATATATATATATATATATATATATATATATATATATATGTATATATATATATATATATATATATATATATATATATATATATATATATGTATATATATATATATATATATATATATATATATATATATATATATATATATATATATATATATATATGAATTGAGGGAACTAAGAAAGGAGAATGAAGTATTGAAAGAGGAAAATAAGATAATTAGAGAAAATATGAGAACTATGGATTTGAAGATGAGTAGGCTGGAAAAAGATAACGTAAGTTATAATATTGTAATATCGGGAATGAGATTTGAAGTGAATAACCAACCAGATCTGAGAATGGGTGTAGAACATTTTATGGAGGGGAGTATAGACACAAAAGTACAGATTAAAGATGTGATAAAAATAGGAGCAACTGTATACAAGGTAGAACCTGGAAACACGAGAGATAAAGAAGCTGTGATGAAAAATAAAACAAACAGAGAAATCTAAGAGAGAGAGTTTACATAAACAATGATTTAACAAAGGATGAACGGGAAATTCAAAAGAAACTGAAGCATATAGCAGAGAACGAGAGAAAGAATGGAAAAAGAGTGAAAATAGGAAATCAAAAAATCATATTCGAACAAAGAGCACTACGACCATCAAGTCAAAAAACTGAGAAAAAATAGAGAGATAGGTAGATTGACGAAGCCCCTGGCAAAGATAAAGGATACGGAAGAGGGGATTAATGAAAGGAATACAAATAAGAAAATAATCAAAGAAACAGATAGGAAGAAAGAAATGGAAAATAATTATAGAGTTATTAGACTGAGAACACGGAATAATAGGGGTATAAACGGAAAAGAATAGGAACTGACAGAAGAACAACAAATGTACTATGTAGGAAACACAGAAACAGAAACGAAAGGAAATGTACGCAAAAAATTAGAAGGATAGGTCATAAAAGAAGAAGACAAAATTATAGAAAGATGGAGGGAATACTATAAAGAACTATCAGATGGGAATGACATAGCAAACAAAAACCAACATAGAGACATAATACCGGAACAAGATACCGAACTCACACAAACAGAAGAGACTAATACAGAAGAAGCAAAAGAGGCAATTAGGCAATTTAAACAGAATAGAAAGATATAGAAGGAAATATGAAAAAAATATAGAATAACTCAACTCCACGGGGCTTACACTCCTAAAAAAGGGTAGAAAGTCATAAGGATTAAATAAGTAAGTAAGCTCGTATATATATATATATACTGTGGATTATAGGCCAATGTCCCGACAATGCAAAACTTTTTAAGATAAAAGAGTGTTTATATATATATATATATATATATATATATATATATATATATATATATATATATATATATATATATATATATAAACACTCTTTTATCTTAAAAAGTTTTGCAGAAAGCTATTTAAAATTCAGTAGTTATTGTCGGGACATTGGCCTATAATCCACAGTATATATATATATATATATATATATATATATATATATATATATATATATATATATATATATATATATATATATATAAACACTCTTTTGCAGAAAGCTATTTAAAATTCAGTAGTCATTGTCGGGACATTGGCCTATAATCCACAGTATATGAACACCGTGGTTTATATACTTAAAATTATCACCATAGATTTACCTTTGTTCAATTAACAAGCCTCGACAACATGTGTCATAATAGCAACAACAGCAATGATTCTACAATAGTGAAATCTGAGCAATATTTTTATTTGGCACGTACACAATTTATGATTTAGAATCTTCAGGTGGTTCTAACTACACTGCACAACTATTACCAGTCAATCTTCTTAGGGTAGCTTGAAAATATATTTTGCATGTCATAAATTACTATATGCACAGCTCTAATTGTGTGCACACAATTATATAAGCTATGATGTACGATTTTTGTGTTAAATCTGAGAAATTCAGGAAAGTTGACCAGTCGTGGTTTTTGAAATACATATTCGAATATTTTCAACACAATTATTAGATTATAATACTAGCATAGATAAGAGACGCTGATAGTTTGTTGAATAAGATGCGCTTTTATGGTAGCTTTAAAAATGTATGTTTACGGCTTTCGAATTTGCTCAAAGATCTCCATTTGTCAGTGGCATTCACCAACGCCCGTGTAGTCCAGGCTTCCTGTCTTCCTATCTTCTCTTTCCAAATGAACGATCAGCTTGGCAAGATCTAAAATCTATTCTATTATTTTGTTCAGAACAGCACGCTTATTTTTTCTCGTTTATCTTAAATGCGTGAATACCAACTGTCCATCCAAATATCTTCAGATATCAGAAAGTTTTTACACTAAAACATGTACAGTTGTATTGTTCGTACCTAGCTTATTCTGTGGTGTGAGAAAATCAAATTCATTATTTACATTCTAACTACATATTTAAGGGGAAACTACTTAGTTTAAGGATTTCTTTTATATAATTTCTTTTCTTTTCGTTACTAAATAATATAGCTAAAATGGTTGACTCAATTCAAGACCATCTATATGTTTTAAAATAAAACAATTCAATTTACTTTTTTATAATTTTTATTTAAACGTAAACTAAATAAATGATATTTGCAATAAATATAATAAATACAGCGTATTGTTTTGAAGAAACACAATACTTAGTTCAGTTCAAAAATTATTAATTAATAAATGGATATGCCGTATCTTCAGCACAGCCACATTCATTTTCTCCACGCAATAGTCTAAAATATCCATTTTCACCCCAGTCACTTCCCCAAGAGTTTTTTACAATCCAGAATTTTTTTCCATTTTCAACTCCGTAACCAACACTTAGGACAGCATGATTTAAATAATAGGGAGAACACAGTTCACTTTCAAAGATACCTAAAAAAAAAATTATATGTATAATTAATAGATTAAAATTAAAATTGAATTAATTTGTAAGTGCAAAATTCCGTTGATCCAGCCATGCACTACATATTAACGAGTTAATAGCTGCGTAATTTTTTGGAGTAAAGTTCGCCAAACTATACGGTAAAAAGAGGAAATAAAACAAAAAAAATACATTTACTTGGTAAGGTGCAATATATTAGTGAGCCTAACCTCAAATGAATTTAATTTAACTGACATTGCCTGCCTCATTTGTGTTAAAATATGTGCGTTTATTTTTAATCAAATTATAAAATTACATATGATCATAAACAAAATGTTGGTAGGGTTATAAACTTGACAATCCCTAAGGATTATAGTATAAATACAACCATTTTAAGACGGGTACATGAGATTAGGAATCTTGGTGTGCAGCGAGTCGGTAGGTGTTTGGGTTTTATTGATAGATATAGATATGTAATGTGTATAAATTATTGTATTGCTCGTACGATGTCCATATTAACCACTTGGAGTGTCCAAAAAAAAATTCTTACGTATCTGTTTTTTTAAACTGAAAATTCCTTTAACTGAGGGACATACCAACTATGACCTGGTAAAAAGATTGTTAAATATGTGCAGTCTTCAGGACAGACGAATGCAAGCTGAACTACATTTCTTATTAAAGCTACTAAATGGGTATATAGATTGTGAGTACTTACTTAGTAAATTATCTTTTCATACCGTACATCGTACCCGCGCCAGGTCATTATTTTACCCAGCTAATGACACCAGAAACTATGGCTTGCATAGTCCAGTATTTAGAATGCACCGTAATTTTGATAAATATAATTTGCCAATTGATGGCCCAGTAAACCGATTCAAAAATATGGTCAAGCAACTGACCTCGCTATAGAGTTTCTTTAATTTTCGGGTAGTTTGGTATTTTATTATATGTCTAGTACTGTTTACCTTTAGAATGATTTATTTAGATTTGTAATACCATGCATTCTGACCTATTAGTTTTAGATTTAGCTTTAAATATATTGTTCATTCACATTGTTTTTTTTCTCTTGCATATTGTTAATGTTTTTTGTAAAAATGGTGTTACCGTTGATAATAAATAAATAAATAAATTATAGCGCGATAGCTACTTTTAATTGTTAAATGTTATTTCTTTCTCATTTGAGTACATTTGAATAAGATAAGTATATTTGAAAGTCCGCTGGTTGACGAGTATGGCAAGCTGGAACTAAAAATTGATTTAATTTCGTCTAAAGAACATTTTGTTTAGAAATATTTTTGAGTATAACAGCAGTATTGTCTGAGTTTAAAGCTTCGGTTACTCATTTGATTTGCTTTAAGTTTAATAAACTGCCGCAGGATGGAGTATATGTGCAATTACAAAAACTACTAGAAGTCTTAATTATTCAACTCAAATATTTTTGAACAATGTCCAAATTAGAGAGCTCTGACAAAAAATTATATTAAGTAATTTTCTCACCTCCTGCGTATGACGAGAGATAGGATGCATCAAGAGCAATTGATACTGGTCCTATATTGGCAACACAGTCAAGCAGGCCATCTTCATCCTCTTTGTCATTGACCTTGTAACCAGAAACTTTAGCAACAACTTTAGAAGCAGAGTAAGTGCATACGCCATCCTTAGCTGCAAAAGAATTATATTTTGTTATTGATAATCCCATTCTCTATCTTTTTCTTAACACATCTCTAATAAATAATTAAAAATGAATAAACTTATCTAAGTTTATTCTTGGAATGAGTTTTAAAATTATGCTATGAAATGGAATCACGGAGAACCACGCCAAAAACAGGGTATAACTTGTTAGAATGCGTTTAATGAACAGCAGCTTCATAAACCTGTTAAAAGGTTAGGTTTTTAGATATAATTTTGGCTTTATTCTCAGACGAATATTGATTACGTCTCAGTATAAGAATAATATCCACATAAAATAGTCGCCGGATGAATTTGAAAATTCATCCGTTAATTATACCAAGTAACGCCAGATTTATATCGTTTGATGTACAAAATCTTTTTCCTAGTATACCACCATCAGACGTTATAATTTTGGTTCAAAGAATACTCAATAAAAATAATGTTAACCCAATAATTAAACAAGAAATATTAGACATCTTAACATTGTGTTTAGACCAGAATTATTTCGAATTTAACGATAAGATTTATATAAGTAAAAAAGGTTTAATACTGGGAAACCCTCTTTATGGACCATTTAGAAGAACAAATCAGTAATTTTCATAAAAATCAAGTAAATATTGCTTTCCATACCAAGAACACATTAGCTCGACATATTAAAAATAATAAAAGTAAAACAAAAAAGAAAATAAAACGGGGGGTTTTACGAATTATGCTGTTGCACTTGCAATAAAACCTATATAGGGTAAACAGGCAGATCTTTTTATGAAAGAATAAAGGAACATAAACAAAGCTATAGAATGAAAAATAACAGATCTCATTAATTTAACAGGTGAAAATCATACGTTTAATGAAGATTTCAGAATTTTGCATAACGGAAAGAAATGGAAATTACTGAATTGTTTAGAACAGGTAGAAATTAACCAGAAAAATCCTCAGGTTTATTACTCAACGATCAATTAGATGGGGGAGGGTCACCGTTATTGAGGTAAATATTGTTAATGAATTTAGCACTTGTAACTAGGTAAATTATATATTCTGTAACATATTTTATAGTTAATTTACATCTCGCTCCAGAAGAAGACACTGTGTGTCAAGACAATTGTCAGCAATAATAAACATAAGTAGTGATCTTAAACAGTTGTTTAAAATTTTTTTATTCCCAGTTATTATGCATCTGCATCAAGTAACACCTAAGTCAGTGCAGTATTCAATATATTTTCCTGAATATAACTTCGTTATTATATTGACCAGTCATTTTTGATCCAAACTGATAGGTGTCGGTTACTTACCAATATATGGGTAATCTTCTTCGGTTTCAAGACCTTCGTCTCTACAATAATCAAAATCATAGTATCTTCCACTACATCCATGACTGACGGTAGTTGCACAGTCAACCAATTGTTGTTCAGAAAGAGAAACAAGTTTTTTCCAGATTTACGGTAATAGGCAGCTTCAGTTGAACCAGTCTACATTGAAATAAAACAATCTTTTAGTAGGTACTCTCTAAAATTTTTTTCAATTATAAAGGGAAGGTACTGAGGAATACGGTGCGAATAAGCTTAACCAAAATTTTAGAGAGCAAAAGTTAATTAAGCTGCATGACATTTATTCACCTGGAACCGCCGTTTTAACACGAAAACTGAAAAAATATACAGAAAAATATGGCCACAAAGCTTAATCATAATATTCAATAATATTCAATATTTGACAACCGTAAATAGAAGTAAAGATCAAAAAGAAGCAAAAATTTGCCAATGTGGAAGGAAGAAACAGCTTGTTGCTCGGAAATTTTAACCTCTAAATATAATAGATAATACTAAGTTGGGAATGTGGAATCTTTGGCACAATGATACTACTCAGTATATATCACCACTACACCAAACACTTTATTTTTGCACTAGACGCGCGCTTCGCTAACCATGTTAGCTTCATCAGGAGCGATGATTGACTAAAGCTAAACTACAAATCTACCCTATTTATACTTAGCCTAACCCTTGAATTACTCAAGCGGAACTAATGACATAGGCAAGGCCATCAATTCCGGTCAAGTAACCAGTAGAGGGGACTATAAGGAATAGGCCCTCTGTCTTTATTTAAACTACTTTTACATTTTATGATTTCCATACTTTCGTATGCATTTAACAATCTCCTATCAGATACATTTTTTATCAATCTTAGATTATCTAATGTTACAGTATGATCAGCTTCAAGGGCATGTTCGGCAATGCTAGACTTTTCTGTTCTATTGTATTTTAAGTGTGCTAAATGTTCTTTAAATCGTGTTTTAATTGACCTTTTAGTTTGCCCAACATACTTTTTGTCACAATCATTACAACTAATTTCATAAATTCCACTTTTCTCACAATTAGAAATCTTATCTTTGGGATTTCCTAAGATATTCCTCAGATTGTCTAATGACTTATAGACTAAGGTGAGGCCTACCTTATTAAATACCTTATTGAGTCCCTTGCTATATTTCGGATTATATGGTATGGAGACATACTTGGTGTTATTTTCTTCGCGTGTAAAAAAGGTGGAATTCTGAATATTAAACCTAAACTTATGTCTATTTATTAGCTTATTTACTAAGTCGTCGTCATAACCATTAACTCTAGTTATATTTCTAATAGGATTCCTTTCTTTATTAAAGTTTACTCTATTCAGAGGGAAAGTGATTAAACGATGAACTAAAAAATGTAATGAGGCTAATTTATGTTGTTTGCAATGAAATGAATCATTAGGAATATATCCATCTGTTACTGTGTCCTTCCTATAGATATCAAATTCTAATCTATTATTATTTTTAATAATTAAAATATCTAGAAAAGGCAATTGTCCTTTGTTCTCAACTTCGTAAGTGAATTTAATGGAATCATACCGGCTATTTAATTTAGAAACAAAATCATCAATATTTGCTTTATTTGTATCAAAAATCGCGAAAATATCATCCACATACCTATACCATACCCTTGGGAAATATTCGAATTCTTGACTGGCTTCGATTTCAAACTTACTCATGAATAAATTGGCTATGAAAGGTGATAAGCAATTACCCATAGCAGTTCCTTCTTTCTGAACATAAAATTGATTGTTATATTGGAAATAATTTTGTTCCATACAAAGTTTAGATAATGTTAAGTATTCACGAATAATTTCGTCTTCAGGAACTCGTAAACATTGTAGAAAATCATTCATCTCAATCCTTTACACGAAATGAAATTCACATCTTAAACAAAGGTCTTAACTTTGCAGTACCCCCTCCTACAGATAATTTATCAGAAATAGTAGCTCACATTGAAAGTTCCATTAGTACACTTTCAGAAAATAGTAAATCATTTGTTAGGGAAGCATGCCGCAATCAAATATCGAAAAACATGGTTAACAACACAAATTCTAATTCACGAAAAAACATAAAAGTAGTTAAAGGATTGAAAAAGAAAGATGTCTTCTACTTAAAAGCGGATAAAGGAAATAAGGTTGTTATATTGGATAAGAAAGATTATTTTGAACGCGTAGATAATCTTATCGAATCTGGCCCTTATGAAAAGGTAACAAGAAATTCATTACCGAGAATGATATCAGAGGTTAAAAATTCTTTAAAAAAATGTAAGAACCTTGTCTCCGACTCGCTAAAATTTAAATTAAATATGAGTAATCCGACCATACCAAAATTATATTGCTTACCCAAAATTCACAAACCTGGAAAAGCAATGCGACCCATTGTTTCATCGGTCGGATCACCCACATATTTAATATCCAAATGGTTATCAAAAGAACTTGAGAAGTTACCATTAAATACTTTCGCAGTCAAGAATTCGTTAGAATTCATTAATAAAACAAAAAATCTAGTTCTTAATGAAGGTGAAGTCTTAATTTCTTTTGATGTTAGTTCTTTTTTTCCAAGTGTGCCAATTCCACAAGCTTTACAATATCTCGAAGAATTACTTAGAATGAATGACTTTGACGACGAAATTATTCGTGAATACTTAACATTATCTAAACTTTGTATGGAACAAAATTATTTCCAATATAACAATCAATTTTATGTTCAGAAAGAAGGAACAGCTATGGGTAATTGCTTATCATAGCCAATTTATTCATGAGTAAGTTTGAAATCGAAGCCAGTCAAGAATTCGAATATTTCCCAAGGGTATGGTATAGGTATGTGGATGATATTTTTGCGATTTTTGATACAAATAAAGCAAATATTGATGATTTTGATTCTAAATTAAATAGCCGGTATGATTCCATTAAATTCACTTACGAAGTTGAGAACAAAGGACAATTGCCTTTTCTAGATATTTTAATTATTAAAAATAATAATAGATTAGAATTTGATATCTATAGGAAGGACACAGTAACAGATGGATATATTCCTAATGATTCATTTCATTGCAAACAACATAAATTAGCCTCATTACATTTTTTAGTTCATCGTTTAATCACTTTCCCTCTGAATAGAGTAAACTTTAATAAAGAAAGAAATCCTATTAGAAATATAACTAGAGTTAATGGTTATGACGACGACTTAGTAAATAAGCTAATAAATAGACATAAGTTTAGGTTTAATATTCAGAATTCCACCTTTTTTACACGCGAAGAAAATAACACCAAGTATGTCTCCATACCATATAATCCGAAATATAGCAAGGGACTCAATAAGGTATTTAATAAGGTAGGCCTCACCTTAGTCTATAAGTCATTAGACAATCTGAGGAATATCTTAGGAAATCCCAAAGATAAGATTCCTAATTGTGAGAAAAGTGGAATTTATGAAATTAGTTGTAATGATTGTGACAAAAAGTATGTTGGGCAAACTAAAAGGTCAATTAAAACACGATTTAAAGAACATTTAGCAAACTTAAAATACAATAGAACAGAAAAGTCTAGCATTGCCGAACATGTCCTTGAAGCTGATCATACTGTAACATTAGATAATCTAAGATTGATAAAAAATGTATCTGATAGGAGATTGTTAAACGCATACGAAAGTATGGAAATCATAAAATGTAAAAGTAGTTTAAATAAAGACAGAGGGCCTATTCCTTATAGTCCCCTCTACTGGTTACTTGACCGGAATTGATGGCCTTGCCTATGTCATTAGTTCCGCTTGAGTAATTCAAGGGTTAGGCTAAGTATAAATAGCGTAGATTTGTAGTTTAGCTTTAGTCAATCATCGCTCCTGATGAAGCTAACATGGTTAGCGAAACGCGCGTCGAGTGCAAAAATAAAGTGATTGGTGTAGTGGTGATATATATACTGAGTAGTATAATAGATAATAGTATGAATTATGAAGTATCCCAAAGCAAGCATTGAAATACAATATAAGAAAGTAGCCAAGTTCTGGTTAACAGAATCTAAATCAATTTTAATACAAAACGAGAACAATGTACACAACATTCAGCAAGTGATACATGATGATGAAATGAACATCAAAGTTAGAAGATTTGGCTCTATTGGCAATAGATGTAAAGAACTGGATTAAGAATCAAATAAAAATTTCGCAGGGAGAATATAGCAAAAAAATAGCTATTTAGATATAGGAATAAGCAAGTCTGCAATTTATTGCCCACACAATGAGAAAATAACAGGCCAAGTGCAAGTTGGACTTGCGTAATTAGTGTTTCGTACGTTAACGCTTTTAAAATCAAAAATTTTGTTACGGAGGTATAAAATGATCAGTTACTTCACAAAACATACCCCAAATGAGTTTTCAACAAAGTTTGTTTCCGACCATTGTTGAAAACTGATGACCTTGAAATTTTTGTTTTTTTTTTATATACCAGATAAATTATTAAAAGTAATGCACTAGCGATAATTCTCGTTCAATCTACACCTTGTGGAGAAAGTTCCAGAATTTTTCAAAACTTTTTTATCAGTACTTTTCGAGATAAGGGAGGGGAACAGGGATTTTTGGTAATTTTTTAACATTAATATAAAGAAAAGTGGAAGCAAGTATTACATTATACATATTTGTGAACTCGTGTTTTCACGTGTGACACCCCACTCGATGACCTGGTAAAAAAAATTTTTTTACTTTCGATTTAACCCCTCAAAATTAATCCTTGAGTCAAAATTTAACTTTCAAAACTACACGGCTCTAATGGTTCCATCAATTCCTATATTAGTGCCAAATTTCAACTTTCTGTGTCAAATAGTTTTCGGAGAAAAATCGGGTATGACAGACATACAGACAGAGAGAGAGAGAAGGACAGACAGTCAGACGGACAGACACCGAAGTGTTGTTATAAGTGTTCCTTACGGAACACTAAAAAGGCGTATAAAAGCATTCGACATGCAGTAATATATTAAATCATGTTTAGATAAACCCGTAGCTGTTTGTGGCCAATATGGCAGAAGGTAGACAGTTAACGCTGACGCAGAATCTTCAATTAGCTAGAACTGTGTGTGTTGGTACGTAAACATTACCAGAAAAATTACACAGCATTAAAACTTACTATGGAAAAAGCCCAACAAGATCCACAACTTCCTTGATCTTTAACTCCAGTTACTTGGCCTTTGCTTCTCCAATCAACGGACTCTGGAACTGAAAGTCCCGTTTTGATGTGTTTGGTACCATTGAAATTTGGTTTGTAGGATGAGCTAAGAGCGAGCATAGCTTTGAATTCTTCGTGAGTCATGTCAGTGAATTTATTAATGCCTAGAAAGTAAAAGAATTAACTAGGGGATGTTTAAAAATTTTTAGAGATGCAGTCAGTCCCGTTTTGATGTGTTTGGTACCATTGAAATTTGGTTTGTAGGATAAGCTACAAAGCTAGAAATATTTTAATCCCGAAATACACGACACACTGATTAATTACCTATCCATATTTAATTCCTCTAATGTAATCTTTTAGAGCAAATTTTGAAAAAGACCTCTTCCGAAGATCGAAACGTCAATAAATATATAACAAATCCAAGAATTGTTTTAATTATCTAATTCCAAGAATACGTAAATCATAATATATATATATATATATATATATATATATATATATATATAATATATATACATATATATATATATATATATATATATATATATATATATATATATATATATGTATATATATATATATATATATATATATATATATATATATATATATATATATATATGGTAATGATTTTTTCTTGGTTTTAAGGTTATGTGAATTAAAACTTCATTTTACATGTATGTTTACGTTTCGACCAACCTATTGATCTTTTTCAAAACATTTAATTTCATTAATGCAACCAGTAACAATGTCAACATGTATTGAGTACCCTTAGAAAGGTTTTTATTTTCTTGTCAATAATTAAAACGTTCCAAGAGTCATATACACAACACACTTTTTACATGTTAAAACTCTGCACACATTTAAAAGTATAATGATAAAGTAACACCGTTTTAATAATTTTTAAATGTGTGCAGAGTTTTAAAATGTAAAAAGTGTGTTGTGTATATGACTCTTGGAATGCTTTAATTATTGACAAGAAAATAAAAATCTTTCAGAGTCTACATCCTAAGGGTACTCGATACATATTGACATTGTTACTGGTTGAATTAATGAAATTAAATGTTTTGAAAAAGATCAATAGATTGATCGAAACGTAAACATACATGTAAAATGAAGTTTTAATTCACATAACCTTAAAGCCAAGAAAAAATCATTACCATATAAATATATAAAAAGAGGGTTAAAGAAAAAATTGTTTAAAACATGTATATATATATATATATATATATATATATATATATATATATATATATATATATATATATATATATATATATGTATGTATATTAGACTGACCACAAAAAAAAATATATTTGGCAGTGCTACCAGCTAAAGATCTTCTATTATGTGTTAATAAAGATCTCTGAAAATTTTGGTCGTCCAAAAATATTAAGGTTTAGGTGGTGTTAAAAATCGATTTTACTGATAACATCAGTGTCAGGATTACAAGATAAGAACATAACTGTACGTTGAAAACATTACTGTTTGAGGTTTCAGTTGCATAAATATGTAAAACTGGCAATTACTTAGAGCACTTGCGACGACGGACGACTAAGTAAATCCAAGTTATGAGCAATTAAAAGACGTTTAAAATGGATAAATAAGCCAAAATTTCCACCTTAATGGTTACTTTATGTTGCACACTTAAGAGTGAGCATAGCTTTGAATTCTTCGTTAGTCATGTCAGTGAATTTATTAATGCCTAGAAAGTAAAAGAATAAACTAGGGGATGTTTAAAGCTTTTTTAGAGATGCAGGCTTAGTATACTAGCTATTTTTAAATTTAACGTATACAAAACAAAGGCCCAATCCCCTCTTTCACTCCTTCAAACTCCTCAAACTCAAAAGGTGAGAGGCGGGACGACAACAATGGGCCAAATGCTCAGACGCAGTAAGCCGGACAATGCTTGTTCGGATCTCAGCGTGGGGGCTGGTTTGGGGGCGTCGACATGCAGGGATCATAATTTTAAAATAGATTTTGCAACATACAGGTTTAAACTCGAACATAAATTCAGTGCACCGACACCTACAATCAAATAAATCTTATGTACTCGCTCTCTATGAAATCAAGGTCAGTTCATCGATCAGCACAGTCAACTATCTTTATCCTGGGTACGATTTCTATTCTCGATTTAGGCGTAACTTTGGAATCTGTCTTTTTGTCAGAAGCGATCTCTCCTGCCAACGGGAAGAGGCTCTGGAACCCCCAAACTTTTATGTTATGTGGTTAAAAATAACGACTCAACAAATCACAAGGTTCATTTGTATTCTCTATCGACCACCAAGTTGTACTAACATTTTTCGCTTCTCTTGCAGACAGGCTCTGGAACCCCCAAACTTTTATGTTATGTGGTTAAAAATAACGACTCAACAAATCACAAGGTTCATTTGTATTCTCTATCGACCACCAAGTGATACTAACATTTTTCGCTTCTCTTGCAGACACCATCGATCAATTACAAATTAACTATCCAAATGCCGAAATTGCCATCCTGGGCGACTTTAATGTCCACATCAATTGGCTTAAATATTGAAATACGACCGACGAACAAGGTCGTGAAGCTGATCAGTTCTGGCTTAACTCAGTTTATTGATGAACCATCACGGATCCCTGATCGAGACGGTGAGTTCGCCAGTCTTCTTGATCTGTTTTTAACCACCAATCTGGAGATTTACACGGTCATCGTAAATCCGCCGTTAGGTTCTTCCGACCATAAACTGCTTTCGACATCGAGTATCCTACCAATCAGTGATAGAGAGGCGCATAAGCTATGCAAGATTTGGCACTAAAGATCTGCTAAATGGGACGATCTCATGGAATATTTTCGAACTTACCCTTGGTTAGACGTTTGTTTTCGATCTGACGACTTATCTGACTGCGCCAGGGAGGTTTCCGATGTTATTTTGGCTGGTATGGAAGCTTACATTCCTTTTTCGAAAAAATGTCCTTCTAACGGCAATTCTTGGTTTGACCGAAAATGTAAAGAAGCTGTTGCTTCTAAACATCTTGTCTGCCGATAATGGCGTGTAAATCCTAACACCATAAATCGTAACACCTTTGTTCGTACCCGGAACAGACCGACGAAACCAAGGAGGCACAGAATCAACGAATTAGAAACAAACTTCTCACTTGTCCCAACAATTCCAGGTCCTTTTGGTCAGTTACTAAGGCAATTAGTTAAAATTTTACCAAATCCACCATACCACCACTCGCACGGCCAGATAATTCTATTGCAACGGCACCTTTTGAAAAAACAAACTTGTTGGCTGAACTCTTTGCTTCACATTCTACTATCGATTTCCAAGGAAAAACACCATCTACTATTCCCATAGTGCAGTCAAGGATGCCCAATATTGTCTTCAGACAGCATATCATTAAACGTATTTTAATGCAGCTAGACACCAAAAAAACTTCTGGCGCTGAGGGAATACCTGCCACAGTTCTCAAAAACTGTGCGATGGAACTAACATCAGTTTTCTGTAGACTTTTCAACCTATCCTACAGAAAGGGAACATTTTCTTCCTGCTGGAAATGTGCCACAGTTCAGCCGATACCTAAAAAAGGCAAGAAGACCTTGCCAAATAACTACCGACTAGTTATTTGGCATATGTTTTCAATAATATCGAAAGTCATGGAAATGGCAGTTGTTTCGCGAGATTCGAAAAATTTGCGGAGTATGCAGAAAATCTCGTCGACAGCATGCCTCGAAAACCCTAGGCGATTATTGATGCAGGAGGCGATTGGACAACTTACTAAGGTAATTGCGCCGTTGTTAGTACACTAAAGGATACGTTGATGGTAAATAATGTTCTTGAAACACATTTTTTTCGAGAATACGCAAGGTCACGTTCTTACTTGAGAGACTGTATGCATCTGATATAGATAGATTAGAAATGCAAATAAAACTTCTAAAGATTTATACATAAAAAATAAAACAACGCACATGTACTTGACTGATTACAGACTACTGATTGATCCTTTATTTTTATTATTGTTGGTTTCATCTCCTCCTTTAAGTGGCTAACGTCTGCATTTTTTATAATTTTGGATAAAAAATATATTTTTTACTTTATTGATACATTTAAGGATCATTAAGGTCATTATTTTTATAACGAATTTCTTACAAATAATATACACTATAAAATAATACGTTATTTACCTTGTTTATAAGATATAAGACCTCTTGCATAGAGTGCATTGTGTTCTTCAATGGCACGGACGTTATCTTTGAAGATATTAAAACGATTCAGTTCTTCAGCTGGGTTTCTGTAGGTCTTGCCATGTTTCAACTAAAGGAACACATAAGATATATTATTTTCTGTTTTCGAACTAGCTCAATTTAATTAAGACTAATTCAGACTGTAAGTTGATACTATCAAATGCTTTTAAGAAATACGTTGTTGTTGTTTTAGTTGGTCAGAGCGCATCGACAGCTAAGGTCATTTAGCGCCCCATATTAGATGTGTTTGACTGTTATATAGACATTTTTTGATCTTTAAGGTATGGAGAGCCTTGGAGAATAATTAAACCATTAAGGACCAACAATAGAGAGAAGACTTATATAGAATATATCCCAGAAAGCGAGTGGGAGGAATATTATAAGAAGCTGCTAACAGAAGACAGACAAGAATTCCAAGAAGAGAACCCTGAAGAAGAACAGAATAAGCAAAAAAAGAGATAGAGCTAAGCTATGAAGAAGTAAAGAAGACAATAAAAACACTCAAAAATAATAAATCTGCAGGGCCTGGGGGTGTGGTAAATGAAATTATTAAGTACGGGTTTAATAAATTACATTGAATGCTGAGAAACATATTTCACAGAGCGATAAATGGAGAAAAAATACCAGAGGAATAGCCAAAAGCCTATATAGTATCTATATTTAAAAAGGGAGACCGCAGAAAAAATGCACAAACTATAGAGGCCTAAGCATAATATCGAGTATGGGACGTTTGTATGGAAAAATTATTAAAAAAAACCGGTCAAGTGCAAGTTGCACTTGCACAATTAGTGTTCCGTACGTTGATTGTTTTTAAAATAAAAATTTTTGTTAGGGTGGTATAAAATGATCAGTGACTTCACAAAACACACACCTCAAAGGAGTTTTCAACAAAGGTTGTTTCCAATCTTTACTGAAAACTGGTGACCTTGAAATTTTGTTTTTTTTTATATACCAAATAAATTATTAAAGGTAATGCACTCGTGATAATTTTCGTTCAATCTATACCCCGTGGAGAATATTCCAGAAATTTTTCAAAATTTTTTGATCAGTACTTTTCGAGATAAGGTAGGGGACAGCGATTTTTTAAAAGTAATACGAAGAAAAGTGTGCGCAAGTATTACATTATATACGAGTATACATATATATATATATATATATATATATATATATATATATATATATATATATATATATATATATATATTTACTCGTGTTTTCACAAGCTTTCATTGGACATCACACTCGATGACCTAGTAAAAAAAAATTTTTTTCACTTCCGATTTCACCCCTCAAAACGAACCCCTTAAGTCAAAATTATGTTACGGTGGTATAAAATGATCAGTGACTTCACAAAACACACCCCAAATGAGTTTTCAAACAAAGTTTGTTTCCAATCTTTACTGAAATCTGATGACCTTGAAATTTTGGTTTTTTTTATATACCATATAAATTATTAAAGGTAATGCACTCGTGATAATTTTCGTTCAATCTACACCCCGTGGAGAATATTCCAGAATTTTTTCGAAATTTTTTGATAAGTACCTTTCGAGATAAGGCCCGGGACAGCGATTTTTCGCGAATTTTTAAAAATAATACAAAGAAAAGTGCGCGCAAGTATAATATTATATATATATTTTTTACTCGTGTTTTTACAAGCTTTCATTTGACACCACACTCGATGACCTAGTAAAAAAATTTTTTTTTTCGCTTCCGACTTCACCCCCCAAAACTAACCCCTTAAGTCAAAATTTAATTCTCAAAACTACATGGCTCTGATGAGGCCATCAATTCCTATATTATTACCAAATTTCACCCTTCTATGTCAAATAGTTTCGGAGAAAATCGGGTGTGACAGACAGACAGACAGACAGACAGACAGACAGACAGACAGACAGACAGACAGGCAGGCAGGCAGGCAGGCAGGCAGGCAGGCAGGCAGGCAGGCAGGCAGGCAGGCAGGCAGGCAGGCAGGCAGGCAGGCAGGCAGGCAGGCAGGCAGACAGGCAGGCAGGCAGACAGGCAGGCAGGCAGGCAGGCAGGCAGGCAGGCAGACAGCCAGGCAGCCAGACAGCCAGGCAGCCAGACAGCCAGACAGCAGACAGCCAGACAGCCAGACAGCCAGACAGCCAGACAGCCAGACAGCCAGACAGCCAGACAGCCAGACAGCCAGACAGCCAGACAGCCAGACAGCCAGACAGCCAGACAGCCAGACAGCCAGACAGCCAGGCAGCCAGGCAGCCAGACAGCCAGACAGCCAGACAGCCAGACAGCCAGACAGACAGACAGACAGACAGACAGACAGACAGACAGACAGACAGACAGACAGACAGACAGACAGACAGACAGACAGACAGACAGACAGACAGACAGACAGACAGACAGACAGACAGACAGACAGACAGACAGACAGACAGACAGACAGACAGACAGACAGACAGACAGACAGACAGACAGACAGACAGACAGACAGACAGACAGACAGACAGACAGACAGACAGACAGACAGACAGACAGACAGACAGACAGACAGACAGACAGACAGACAGACAGACAGACAGACAGACAGACAGACAGACAGACAGACAGACAGACAGACAGACAGACAGACAGACAGACAGACAGACAGACAGACAGACAGACAGACAGACAGACAGACAGACAGACAGACAGACAGACAGACAGACAGACAGACAGACAGACAGACAGACAGACAGACAGACAGACAGACAGACAGACAGACAGACAGACAGACAGACAGACAGACAGACAGACAGACAGACAGACAGACAGACAGACAGACAGACAGACAGACAGACAGACAGACAGACAGACAGACAGGCAGGCAGGCAGGCAGGCAGGCAGGCAGGCAGGCAGACAGGCAGGCAGGCAGGCAGGCAGGCAGGCAGGCAGGCAGGCAGGCAGGCAGGCAGGCAGGCAGGCAGGCAGGCAGGCAGGCAGGCAGGCAGGCAGGCAGGCAGGCAGACAGGCAGGCAGGCAGACAGGCAGGCAGACAGGCAGGCAGGCAGACAGGCAGGCAGGCAGGCAGGCAGGCAGGCAGGCAGGCAGCCAGACAGCCAGACAGCCAGACAGCAGACAGCCAGACAGCCAGACAGCCAGACAGCCAGACAGCCAGACAGCCAGACAGCCAGACAGCCAGACAGCCAGGCAGCCAGGCAGCCAGACAGCCAGACAGCCAGACAGCCAGACAGCCAGACAGCCAGACAGACAGACAGACAGACAGACAGACAGACAGACAGACAGACAGACAGACAGACAGACAGACAGACAGACAGACAGACAGACAGACAGACAGACAGACAGACAGACAGACAGACAGACAGACAGACAGACAGACAGACAGACAGACAGACAGACAGACAGACAGACAGACAGACAGACAGACAGACAGACAGACAGACAGACAGACAGACAGACAGACAGACAGACAGACAGACAGACAGACAGACAGACAGACAGACAGACAGACAGACAGACAGACAGACAGACAGACAGACAGACAGACAGACAGACAGACAGACAGACAGACAGACAGACAGACAGACAGACAGACAGACAGACAGACAGACAGACAGACAGACAGACAGACAGACAGACAGACAGACAGACAGACAGACAGACAGACAGACAGACAGACAGACAGACAGACAGACAGACAGACAGACAGACAGACAGACAGACAGACAGACAGACAGACAGACAGACAGACAGACAGACAGACAGACAGACAGACAGACAGACAGACAGACAGACAGACAGACAGACAGACAGACAGACAGACAGACAGACAGACAGACAGACAGACAGACAGACAGACAGACAGACAGACAGACAGACAGACAGACAGACAGACAGACAGACAGACAGACAGACAGACAGACAGACAGACAGACAGACAGACAGACAGACAGACAGACAGACAGACAGACAGACAGACAGACAGACAGACAGACAGACAGACAGACAGACAGACAGACAGACAGACAGACAGACAGACAGACAGACAGACAGACAGACAGACAGACAGACAGACAGACAGACAGACAGACAGACAGACAGACAGACAGACAGACAGACAGACAGACAGACAGACAGACAGACAGACAGACAGACAGACAGACAGACAGACAGACAGACAGACAGACAGACAGACAGACAGACAGACAGACAGACAGACAGACAGACAGACAGACAGACAGACAGACAGACAGACAGACAGACAGACAGACAGACAGACAGACAGACAGACAGACAGACAGACAGACAGACAGACAGACAGACAGACAGACAGACAGACAGACAGACAGACAGACAGACAGACAGACAGACAGACAGACAGACAGACAGACAGACAGACAGACAGACAGACAGACAGACAGACAGACAGACAGACAGACAGACAGACAGACAGACAGACAGACAGACAGACAGACAGACAGACAGACAGACAGACAGACAGACAGACAGACAGACAGACAGACAGACAGACAGACAGACAGACAGACAGACAGACAGACAGACAGACAGACAGACAGACAGACAGACAGACAGACAGACAGACAGACAGACAGACAGACAGACAGACAGACAGACAGACAGACAGACAGACAGACAGACAGACAGACAGACAGACAGACAGACAGACAGACAGACAGACAGACAGACAGACAGACAGACAGACAGACAGACAGACAGACAGACAGACAGACAGACAGACAGACAGACAGACAGACAGACAGACAGACAGACAGACAGACAGACAGACAGACAGACAGACAGACAGACAGACAGACAGACAGACAGACAGACAGACAGACAGACAGACAGACAGACAGACAGACAGACAGACAGACAGACAGACAGACAGACAGACAGACAGACAGACAGACAGACAGACAGACAGACAGACAGACAGACAGACAGACAGACAGACAGACAGACAGACAGACAGACAGACAGACAGACAGACAGACAGACAGACAGACAGACAGACAGACAGACAGACAGACAGACAGACAGACAGACAGACAGACAGACAGACACCGAAGTGATCTTATAAGTGTTCCGTACGGAACACTAAAAATCATAGAGGAAACTATAAAAGGAAAAATTGGAGAAGACTAAGCAGGCTTTACAGCCGGAAAATCATGTATATACCACATATACACTATAAAACAAACAATGGAAAAAAAACTGGCAAATAATAGAGAAGTTTATCTAACCTTCGTAGACATAAGAAAGGCCTATGACTCAGTACCAAGACAAAGATTATGGAACGCAATGAAAGAAATAGGCATTGACAAAAAACTAATATACGCAGTAAAAGCTCTCTACGAAAACAACACAGTGAACATAAAAATA
Organism: Pachyrhynchus sulphureomaculatus; assembly: GCA_019049505.1. Lineage (NCBI taxonomy): Eukaryota > Metazoa > Arthropoda > Insecta > Coleoptera > Curculionidae > Pachyrhynchus > Pachyrhynchus sulphureomaculatus. Next base: position 209,458,183 of record CM032449.1, read on the forward strand.
GGACATAAAATAGGGAAGAGACTCTAAACATCAAAAGGCCTATTACAAGGATGCTCTACATCAAAATATACCTCGAACAAACATTAAAAAAATGGAAGCAAAAATGTAGTGAAATGGGAGTCCCAATACGAGAAGATTACTTATATACTCTAAGTTTCGCAGACGACCAAGTAATCATAGTGCAAGATGAGGAAGACCTCAGTTATAACATATGGTAAGAAAAGAATACACTAAAGCAGGATTAGCAATAAACTTTGATAAAACGGAATATCTAACAACAAAGGAGGGAAACGTGGAGAATCTAGAAGTCGATAACGAAACAATAATCAAAGGAACCGATAGATTTAAATATTTAGGAACCATCATTTCAAAAAAACGCAACATCAGAAGAAGAGATTAAAGTTAGATTAGGACAAACGCGGACATGCATAAGACAATTAAATTCGATCCTGTGGGACAAACACACTACAAAAAGAAACAAAACACGCATATACAAATCAATAATACAAAGCATAATGACATACGGGTCAGAAACATGGACGATCAACAAAAGAAATAAATCTAAAATTAACGCGGTAGAGATGGAGTATTGGAGAAGATGTTGTAGAGTGACACGTATGGAGAGAATAAGAAATGAAGAAATAGGAAGCAGAATGAACATCAAACAGAACGCAGTAAACACCATTGAAGAAAAACGATTAAAATGGTATGGACACATAAGACGGAGCTAAGATAATAGGTGGATAAAGAAAATAACGGAGTGGAGCCCTATAGGGAGAAGAAAAAGAAGAAGACCCAGACAATCGTGGAGAGGCGATGTGGATGAGGCTATGGAGGACAGGGGTCTAACAGATGGAGACTGGGAAGATAGAAAAAACGGATGGAATCAAAGGCTGAGAGAAGGAAGACAGCGTCAGCTGTAGAAAATCCTTTATATATATATATATATATATATATATATATATATATATATATATATATATATATATATATATATAAGATATTTGTGGATATTTTCTTTGATTGATGAGAATGATCAATGTTCTGTTTAATTGAATGTGGGATGTTATATTTGTTTCTCAGATGAGAGGAGTGGTTTGCCTCAAAGATGTGTTTGACCGTCAGAGTGGAATTGCATACATCACATTTTAGTACTGGTTCTTTTTTTAGGAGATATGAGTGAGTGTGGTAAGTATGACCTACGGCCAATCTTCTCAGTAAAATATTATCTGATCTTTTATCGTTTAGGTTATGAAGAGGTAGGAATACTTCAGGTTTTATAGGCCATAATTTATTTTCATTCCAGTTGGAATAAATCTCTTTTTATTAAGTAAAGCATCTTTATAAAATCATAACTGTTGTTTTCTCTCGTGAAAAGCGTCCCGTTAGTTGCTGCCCGTTTAGCCTCTCTATCAGCTATGTTATTACCTGTGATGTTCATGTGTCCAGGGATCCACAGGAATGAAATTTCAATATCTCTAAACTTAGCCATATACAGAAGGTCGCTGATCTGACTTAAGTAAGTACTATTGGCTTCATTGGAAGGAATCGGAAGCTATGAGAAATTTTTTTATCCCTTGGGTTGAGGCAATGGAAGACAAGAGCTTCCTTGATGGCAAGCAGTCCTGCTGCGAAAATGGAATTGTAGGGGTGAAGTTTAAGACGCTTGATGCCTCTGTCGCGACTCCCACTCCCTGATCGGATTTAGAACCATCAGTAAATAATATAAATAAAAAATAAAATTAATATAATTTTTAAATTTGCTTGACAAATCATTAAAATGTAATGAATGTACGGCGACAGTTTTTTAAGTATCTCACCTAATTCACTATTTTCTTAGCCTATATATCAAGAAAATATTTTCAATCCTAAACTTAGTTTTTTATAAGGAACAACACAAAATTTGTTACTTGTCAAAATTGCCAAATTACAAAATCAAGTAGCATTTTTCAGTCCGTTTACTAAAATATACAACACTTAATATTTATTTTTAGTAGTTCCCAATATACAGAACATTCAAGTTGGACAACTACGGACTACTGCTTCCATCTTTGGGGCTCCGCTCCCAAACATACATTTGTTCGATTTTATTCAGAGAAGAGCTGTTCGTCTGATTGGAGACTCAGAACTGACCGGCAGCCTTAATTCGATGGAACATCGAAGAACGGTTGGCGACTTGAGCCTATTCTACAACATGGAAAGTGTTCGCCCGTTTAATTCCTCCCAAAGCGGTGCTTGTTAAAAATATACGTCGCACTAATACTTCACATCCGTATGAGGTTCATCTTGTTACTCCTCATACAACGCTTTTCAAGCAGTCTTTTATATGGAGAACATCATCCTTATGGAATAATTTGCCCAGGGCTGTGTTTCCCATCGAGTACAGTTTACAGTGATTCAAGAACAACGTAAATCGCTTTTTCCGCACACGTGTCGCTCCTGTAGCGCTCTAGGAACTTTCTTGCAGCATGTGTGCTAGACCCATCCAAGAAAAAAAAAAGTTATTGAACTAAATTTTAAGTTTTAGTATTTTCCTGCCTGGGCTATCAAAAAAATTCATTTACTAATAAATTTAGTTGTTTGTGAGGAAGCTAAATATGACAACACAACCTTTATCACTTATCAAATTTGACATTTTACGAAGACAACTAGTATATCTTTAAATAGAATCCTTTACATATGAGGACACCAGTTAATAGCATTTTTAAGTCCGTTTAGAAAAATATATAACATTTGATATTTATTTGCAGCCGTTACTCATATACAGGGCATTCAAGTTATCGAACTGAATTTTAACTATTAAGTGGCTCATCCGATTTACTGTTTTCCTATTTGAAGTATCAAAAAAATCTTTTTAATAATAAACCTAGTTTTTGTGAAGAAATCCAATATGATAACACAAAATTTCTCTCTTGTCAAATTTGACAGTTTACGAAGCCAACTTTTTTAGACGATACACTCTACGTATGAGCACATCATTAAATAGCGCTTGTCAGTCCGTTTACATAAATATATTGTTTTTGATATATTTAAGTCGCTACCGATATACAAGATATTAAGGTTATTGAACGGAATTTTAGACAGTACTCGACAGAGAGACATACAGGCAGACCGGCGGAAATGTGACTATATCTTCATGATCTAGGAATCCGGAAACTTATAGAAAAGCAAAAATCTCTTTCTTTTTACGAATACAATACTTTCTTTGAGTAAGAAAATTAAAAAATATATAGTAAATGAATTTGTATTAAAAAATATTTACCTTGAAGGCTTGAAATTGTGCCCCTTGCTCCTCTAAAAGAGTCGCACTAACGGCAACTACCAACAGACCAGCAACAATATAAACTTTCATGTTTTTTGATTGTTTTGATTTAGAACTTGCTTCTACTAACGATTTTGCCAGTATATATACTGTTCTTTTAATTATTAGATAGGCACTTAAAAAGCAAATAAAGCGTCATCAGTATATACATAAATAAACAAGAAAGTAAATAAAAAATATACGTATCTAATAAAAGGATTACAGACGGAAATGATAAAAAACGCATTTCGTACCACTTGGTCTTCTATAACTCAAGGACAATCCTATACATTTCAGTTGACCGTCCCTTGGCCAAGAATGGAAAGTATTTCATTTACTGCTAGCGTGATGTAATAACAAATGATTTCATATGAATTTGCTTATTGAAGGGTGACTTTTTTTTATGGGTCTAGCACACGTGCTGCAGGAAAGTCCCTAAAGCGCTCCAGGAGCGGCACGTGTGCGGAAAAAGCGATTCATGCTGTTCTTAAATCGCTATAAATTGTACTCGGTGGGAAACACAGCGCTGGGCAACTTATTCCAAAGGGATCATGTTCTCCATATTAAAGACTGCTTGAAAAGCGTTGTAGGCGGAGTAACAAGCTGAACCTCATACGGATGCGAAGCACCAGCGCGACGTGTATTTCTAACATGCACCGTTTTGAGAGGAATTAAGAGGGCTACATCCTTCGAACACTTTCCATGAAAATACTTATAGAACAGACTCAAGTCGCCAACCGTTCTTCGATGTTCCAACGAATCAAGGCCGCCGGTCAATTCCGGGTTTCCAATCAGACGGCCAGCTCTTCTCTCAACAGAATCCAACAAATGCAGTGTATGTTTGGGAGCGGAGCCCCAAACGTGGGAGCGGAGCCACAAACGTGGGAGTAGTATTCCATAGTTGGTCGAATTTGAGCCTTGTAAAGAATTAACAGTTGTTGTGGGGTGTAAAGCTTTCTGGTTCGAAATAATATTCCCAGCTTTTGAGAAGCTCTCCTTGCGATGCCTGCAACATGTTCATGCCAGGATATATTTGCTCCCAAACTAACGCCCAACAAATTGAGCGACGATGCTAGGGGAATGGAGTGCCTCGATATAACTATGTCGGGCTCAGCAACGTTAACTTTTTTAGAAAAAACTGCCGCCTGGGTTTTTGTAGCGTTAAATTCCACTTGGTTACTGTCACCCCAAGACAGAATTTCTTCCAGGTCTTTGTTAAGTTGAATGACTTCCTGCTGTCTGCGGATATTCGTCTGAGTAGCCGATGTCCGAGCGTTCAAAGTGAATGAAGAGATAAGCGTACTGTCATCTGTAAAGCTATAGATTGGATTCTCGGTCTTTTCCAGCAGATCGTTAATATAAATGAGAAAAAGAGTAGGAGACAGTATGGAGCCTTGAGGTACACCGGCGTTGATAGTGAAGGTGTTAGAAAGAAATCCGTCAACTGCCACTCGTAAAAAACGCTCTCTGAGGAAACATGAGAGCCACAAACAGAACTTTTCAGACATACCATAAGAGCGTAGCTTAGCCAACAGCCCATCGTGCCAAACACGGTCGAATGCCTTGGATATGTCAAGAGCAACCGCTCGAGATTCTCCAAAGTGTTCAATTGCGTTGTTCCAAACGTGTGTTACATAAGTCAGGAGATCTCCTGTTGATCTATTTTTACGAAAGCCATATTGATGATCGCTAATAATGTTGAATCCTTCAAGATATTTTAGAAGATGATGATTGATAGCCTTTTCCATGACTTTCGATATTATTGAAAGCAGTGCGATTGGTCAGTAGTTATTTGGCAAGGTCTTCTTGCCTTTTTTAGGTATCGGCTGAACTGTGGCATATTTCCAGCAAGAAGGAAATCTTCCCTTTCTGTAGAAAAGGTTGAAAAGTCTACAGAAAACTGGTGTTAGTTCCTTCGCGCAGTTTTGGAGAACTATGGCAGGTACTCCGTCAGCGCCAGAAGCTTTTTTGGTGTCTAGCTTCATTAAAATACGTTTCATGATACGCTGTCTAGAGACAATATCGGGCATCCTTGACTGCACTATGGGAATAATAGGTGGTGTTTTTCCTTGGAAATCGACAGTAGAATGTGACGCAAAGAGTTCAGCCAACAAATTCGCTTTCTCAACAGGTGTCGTTGCAATAGAATTATGTGGCCGTGTGAGTGATGGTATGGTGGATTTGGTGAAATTTTGACTGACTGCCTTAGCGACTGACCAAAAGGACTAAAATCTGCGAAGTTTTAGTTTGGATTCCTGGTCCTTTCCAGCAGATCATTAATGTAAATGAGGAAGCAAGTGGGAGTCAGTATGGAGTCTTAGGGTATACCCACCTTGATAGTGAACATATTAGAGAAAAAATCGTCGACAGCCACTTATAAAGCATGCTCTGGGAGGAAATATAAATAAAACTTCTGACATATACGAGAAGAGTGTAGCTTGGCTACCATTCCGTCATGCCAAACACGATCGAATGACTTGGATTTATTAGGAAATTCTTCAATTGCGTTGTTCCAAAACATGTGGCTCTTTGTTTGCGAAAGCTTAGTTTCCTTGCGCATTTTTTGAGTACTATGGCAGGTATTCCATCGGTGATAGAAGCCCTTTTGGTGTCTAGCTTTATTAAAATACGTATTATGATACGCCGTCTACAAACAATATCGGGCATTCTTGGTTGCACAATGGTGGTGTTTTTTCTTGGAACTTGACAACAGAATGTAAAGCAAGGAGTTCAGTCCACGATGACATGGTTGAGAAAATCGTAAAAACTATCGGATCAAAAAAAATTTTGGTATTAATCTACGACGAAAGAGGCTGTTTTAGAATCGCTTTTGGTAATGTAAAATAAAATACGCATTGGTGAAAATGCTACCAAAGTTCTCCTTTAAAGTAAAATTTGTCAATCAGTGTTTTAGATTTTGTTTTAAGTTCTAAATGATTATTCGTTTTTATTACATAATAGCTACATTTGTATCAAGACCGGATAACAGTAGTTTGTAGTATTAGTAGGTAAGATAGGTAAAAGGAGGTTTAAAAGTTGCTGGATCTTGTTTCGACGCTATCCGTGTGACGTAACAACTTTTTTCTGCAATAATTATTAAATTGAAATGTAATGTTTTGGTTAAGTATAAAAAGCTCTTCAAATTATTCTTCTTCTCCCTGTCCCACGTATTTACATACGTCGGGGTCTCTGTACTATTTCTTCAGTTCATATTGAGGTTGTTATTCTCTGCTAGTCGAAAAATGGGCGCAGAGTCCGGAACTTCAGATCAGGCCCTGATATTTCGGTGCCGCGAGTGCTGCTTTCTATAGGATCCTCGCCGACCCTCCATTTTTCCCTGAAGAATAAGTTTTGGAATCGAGAAGCGGTCTCACCTCTTAGTATATGTCCTAAATACGACACTCTTCTCTGTTTTACGATATTAACTAGTTGCCTCTCCACCCTGGCTCTTTGAAGCTCAAATTCTTCATACATAAAAAATTCTCTACTTGAAAATATTAGAACATCATTTTCCTTTTTTTAATGTTAATTCAAAGGTCAATTGTTTAAATTTCACTCTATCAAGTATGGGTTGTGAATTAAGAATCATTTTTTAAAGATAAGTTTGGAAATTTTTCTTGAGTGTGAGTAGTTGCAAATTTTTTTAGCTTCGCTTAATCTATAAGAAGAATGTTCACAATCATTTTGTCAGCTTAATACATCGATTCGATATATTCACTACTTCCGTACGGAACACTTATAAGATGACTTCGGTGTCTGTCCGTCTGTCAAACCCCCGATTTTCTCCGAAACTATTTGTCATAGAAAGTTGAAATTTGGTAATAATATAGGAATTGATGGCCTCATTAGAGCCATGTAGTTTTGAGAGTTAAAATTTTGACTTAAGGGGTTAGTTTTGGGGGGTGAAATCGAAAGTGAAAAAAAAATTTTTTTACTAGGTCATCGAGTGTGGTGTCAAATGAAAGCTTGTGAAAACACTAGTAAAATATATATATATATATATATATATATATATATATATATATATATATATATATAATGTAATACTTGAGCGCACTTTTCTTTGTGTTATTTTTAAAAAATCGCGAAAAATCGCTGTCCACCCGCTTTATCTCGAAAAGTACTTATTAAAAAATTTGGAAAAAATTCTGGAATATTCTCCGCAGGGTGTAGATTGAACGAAAATTATCACGAGTGAATTACCTTTAATAATTTATCTGGTATATAAAAAAAAACAAAAATTTCAAGGTCATCAGCTTTGAGTAAAGACTCGAAACAAACTTTGTTGAAAACTCATTTGGAGTGTGTTTTGTGAAGTCACTGATCATTTTATACCTCCGTAACAAAATTTTTTATTTTACAAGCAATCAACGTACGGAACACTAATTGCGCAAGTTCAACTTGCAATTGACCGGTTATTTTTTATTTCGTTTTAGTACTTTGAACTCTATAGAATGGGTGGGGAGGAATTTATGGATGGCGAAAATCTATAAACATAATTTTGGTATTCGATTTCGTAAAGAGTGGACCTAGGCTTTAAAACGGCTTTAATAAGAGCGTAGCCACGCCAGACTTGCTCTGACGGACCGCAGTTTGACACTAGCACCTAAAGAAGCACGACTGAAAACTAGAAGAAGCAGAAAGTTGGAAAATGAACATAATCTCAAATTAGAGGAACATCTTTATGGTGCTGGAATAGCTGATTAGAAGTAAAGAAAAAATTTTAATAATTTTTATCGGATTGCCTCTAAATTTTAACTACATGTTTTCGACGCTTGTTTCTAGAGAAGTGCACAAGATTCTAATAATTCATCTAATATTTTTATTTTTAAACAATGTACAAAGACCAATTTTTTTGCTATATCAATATTTTTTAATGATGATGCGTACTCTTGCAAATTTAATGTAGATTAATAGGAAAAAAAATGTTTCAGGTTCATTTGGGGAGCACCTGTGGTGCAAGCCGCCGAGGGATATATTTTTTGCACTGCCATATCGCCACAGCTCCAGCGTCGCCATTTTGTTTCTTTTTTTTTAAAATAAAAATTGTATGGATTATGTCAAATGTTGATGCAACAAATACCTTCATAACAATTTGTATTCTGATGTACAGGGTAGTCCAAATTGGACACTTTTAAAGGTAAATCCCTTTATCTAAAGGAGATAGACGAAAACTGATGTCGATGTCTGAGACTCAATTTTTATGATAAACTCAACGGTGAAAACCGCATATCGATATCTAGTACCGTTTCAGATACACAGGGTGTTTTTCAAAAATCTGCATGTTCGAAAAATGTTTATCATTCTTTTCCTATTGAAAATTTTTGATTTCTGTAAAAACATTCTCAAAGCACTTTTTCACGTGGATTTCAACAGTGTAAGTTACATTTTTTTACAACTAATATTTTAATAGTTATTAACTCAAAAATATGTTTTTTAAATGGGATACCCTGTCTATTTTTCCTTATTCGAATAGAGCTTTAAATTACCATTCTAAAAATATATCACATTTTATATTTTGCTTAAATCTGCTTCAAAATTTAAAGGTTTTTTAGTTTTTACGCGAGTTTTAAATGCATATTTTGTGAAGTAGACTTCATAACAATTTTTATTCTGATGTACAGCTTAAAAAAAAAAAAAAAACCGGTCAAGTGCAAGTTGAACTTGCACAATTAGCGTTCCGTACGTAGATTGTTTTTAAAATAAAAATGTTTGTTAAGGTGGTATAAAATGATCAGTGACTTCACCAAACACACCTCAAATGAGTTTTCCAATGTTTACTGAAAACTGGTGACCTTGAAATTTTTTTTTTTTTTAAATACCAAATAAATTATTAAAGGTAATGCACTCGTGATAATTTTCGTTCAATCTATACCCCGTGGAGAATATTCCAGAATTTTTTCAAAATTTTTTGATCAGTACTTTTCGAGATAAGGTAGGGGACAGCGATTTTTTAAAAGTAATACGAAGAAAAGTGTGCGCAAGTATTACATTATATATATATTTTTTTACTCGTGTTTTCACTAGCTTTCATTTGACACCACACTCGATAACCTAGTAAAAAAAAAAATTTTTTCACTTCCGATTTCACCCCTCAAAACGAACCCCTTAAGTCAAAATTTATGTTACGGTTGTATAAAATGATCAGTGACTTCACAAAACACACCCTAAATGAGTTTTCAACAAAGTTTGTTTCCAATCTTTACTGAAATCTGATGACCTTGAAATTTTTGTTTTTTTTATGTACCATATAAATTATTAAAGGTAATGCACTCGTGATAATTTTCGTTCAATCTACACCCCGTGGAGAATATTCCAGAATTTTTTCGAAATTTTTTGATAAATACTTTTCGAGATAAGGCCCGGGACAGCGATTTTTCGCGAATTTTTAAAAATAATACAAAGAAAAGTGCGCGCAAATATAATATTATATATATATTTTTTACTCGTGTTTTCACAAGCTTTCATTTGACCCCGCACTCGATGACCTAGTAAAAAAAAATTTTTTTCACTTCCGACTTCACCCCCCAAAACTAACCCCTTAAGTCAAAATTTAATTCTCAAAACTACATGGCTCTGATGAGGCCATCAATTCCTATATTATTACCAAATTTCACCTTTCTATGTCAAATATTTTCGGAGAAAATCGGGTGTGACAGACAGACAGACAGACAGACAGACAGACAGACAGACAGACAGACACCGAAGTGATCTTATAAGTGTTCCGTACGGAACACTAAAAATTATCAAAAATCAGCTATTTTTTGGGAGTCCTAAGTAGTGTTACTCCTTAAGGTGTCTATTTATGAAAAATTAATGTGAACTTAAAATAAATTATGTTGAGGTTGTTATTATTATATTCACTATATAAATAATAATATCAAGGCGATATAAACGTATTGTATAATAATAAAACTCTAACTCAACCTAACCATAAACAATTCTTGATACATCTGAATTGTCTTAATAACTTAAGAGATAAAACCAGCGTTGTTTTGAGGGTACGCTGATTTTTTGGCTGCCAATATCCAGATCTCACAGCTCTTTTTCGATTTACTATTCTACTCTGTAAGAATAGAGATGTTCTGAGATAGAAAGTATATTTATGATCGCAATATTTTGACTTTTTACTCTCTTTCTCATTTACATTAACTATCTGCTGGAAAAGACCGGGAATCCACTCTACAGCTTTGCAGACGACAGTACGTTTATCTCTTCATCGACTTTGAACACTCGGATATCGGCTGCTCAGGCGAATATCCGCAAACAGCAGGAGGTCGTTCAACTTAACAAAGACCTGGAAGAAATTCTATCTTGGGGTGACAGTAATCAAGTGGAATTTAACGCTACAAAAACCCAGGCGGCAGTTTTTTCTAAAAAAGTTAACGTTGCTGAACCCGACATAGTTATGTCGGGGCACTCCTTTCCCCTAGCATCATCGCTCAATTTGTTGGGCGTTAGTTTGGGACCAAATATGTCCTGGCATGAACATGTTGCAGGCATAGCACGGAGAGCTTCTCAAAAGTTGGGAATATTATTTCGAACCAGAAAGCTTTACACTCCAGAACTGTTAATTCTCTACAAAGCTTAAATTCGACCAACTATGGAATACTGCTCTCATGTTTGGGACTCCGACTTATTATTCCTATAAATTTACAAATTCAAGATGACGTGGAATATTGCCTGTTGCTTATAAGGACCTCTTAAGGAGTAATTTTTTATAACATTTTTTTTTTCTTTTTAGTGTTCCGTACGGAACACTTATAAGATCACTTCGGTGTCTGTCTGTCTGTCTGTCTGTCTGTCTGTCTGTCTGTCTGTCTGTCTGTCTGTCTGTCTGTCTGTCTGTCTGTCTGTCTGTCTGTCACACCCGATTTTCTCCGAAACTATTTGACATAGAAAGGTGAAATTTGGTAATAATATAGAAATTGATGGCCTCATCAGAGCCATGTAGTTTTGAGAATTAAATTTTGACTTAAGGGGTTAGTTTTGGGGGGTGAAGTCAGAAGCGAAAAAAAAATTTTTTTACTAGGTCATCGAGTGTGGTGTCAAATGAAAGCTTGTGAAAACACGAGTAAAAAATATATATATAATATTATACTTGCGCGCACTTTTCTTTGTATTATTTTTAAAAATTCGCGAAAAATCGCTGTCCCGGGCCTTATCTCGAAAAGTACTTATCAAAAAATTTCGAAAAAATTCTGGAATATTCTCCACGGGGTGTAGATTGAACGAAAATTATCACGAGTGCATTACCTTTAATAATTTATATAGTATATAAAAAAACAAAAAATTTCAAGGTCATCAGATTTCAGTAAAGATTGGAAACAAACTTTGTTGAAAACTCATTTGGGGTGTGTTTTGTGAAGTCACTGATCATTTTATACCACCGTAACATAATTTTGACTTAAGGGGTTCGTTTTGAGGGGTGAAATCGGAAGTGAAAAAAAATTTTTTTTACTAGGTCATCGAGTGTGATGTCCAATGAAAGCTTGTAAAAACACGAGTAAATATATATATATATATATATATATATATATATATATATATATATATATATATATATATATATACATATATATAATAATTTTTTTATTGAACCTTTTGTTTACATAAACTTGATTGGTTTTTCTTGGGTACTTAGGTTCTTTTGGAAAACACAAACTAGTTTATTTGACGTTTCGCCTTATTTTTTTTAGGCATTTTCAAAAATTCTTTATTTTTTAATATTCATTCTAAAATTAGAAAACATAAGGTTAAAATCTTTTAAGTCAAATTACACTTTTAAAAACATATAGCATTTTTACGCACACTCGGACATTTAAAATATTACACCATAACAAAAATATAAAACAATTTACTAACGTGTATATACCCTGAAAGGCAACTATTTGTGTGTTTGTGAATAGTTGCCTTTCAGGCTATATACACGTTAGTAAATTGTTTTATATTTTTTGTTATGGTGTAATATTTTAAATGTCCGAGTGTGCGTAAAAATGCTATATGTTTTTAAAAGTGTAATTTGACTTAAAAGATTTTAACCTTATGTTTTCTAATTTTAGAATGAATATTAAAAAATAAAGAATTTTTGAAAATGCCTAAAAAAAATAAGGCGAAACGTCAAATAAACTAGTTTGTGTTTTCCAAAAGAACCTAAGTACCCAAGAAAAACCAATCAAGTTTATGTAAACAAAAGGTTCAACAAAAAAATTATTATATATATGTATATATATATATATATATATATATATATATATATATATATATATATATATATATATAAACCAAAATTTCAAGGTCACCAGTTTTCAGTAAAGATTGGAAACAACCTTTGTTGAAAACTCCTTTGAGGTGTGTTTTGTGAAGTCACTGATCATTTTATACCGCCCTAACAAAATTTTTTATTTTAAAAACAATCAACGTACGGAACACTAATTGTGCAAGTTCAACTTGCACTTGACCGGTTTTTTATTTTGGCATGTTATTAACCTTCATGTGCAATAATTGGTCGGCTATCATTTTCTTATTTGTTTAGTTGTTCTTTATTTGCGTCTGGGAAATTCAATATATTCAAAGACGAAAACAATTTTAATCTACGTATCGCAAAAAAAGACGGCATTTTTTAAGTGTTTTTCAAATTTAAAATAAACAACTGTTTATGGTTATTTTAAAAAAATGTGTTTATTTACCTCTACGAAATATCAATTGAATTAATATTTATCATAAATAGTAAAATAATTAAAAAAAATAAAGCGATATAGAGAATGGTCATTTTGTAGAAAAGAAACACCAATGTATCAAAATAAGACAAAATATGAAAGGCTGACAGGACGATAGTTAAGAACTGTTCGGCAAGGAAATAAATAACCGGCCAAGTGCAAGTCGGACTAGCACAATTAGTGTTCCGTACGTTGATTTAAAATAAAAGTTTTTGTTAGAGAGGTATAAAATTATCAATACACCCCAAATGAGTTCTCAATAAAGTTTGTTTCCGATCATTATTGAAAACTGATAATTTTCTATTAATCTACACCCTGTGAAGAATATTCTCGAATTATTTCAAATTTTTTTGATCGGTACTTTTCGAGATAAGCGGAAGGGGCAATTTTTCAAAAATAATACCAAGAAAAGTGTGCACAAGTATTACATTGTTTTCACAAACTTCATATGACACTCCACTCGATGAACTGGTAAATTTTTTTTGCGCTTCTAATTTCACTCCCTAAAACTAATCCTTTAAGTTAAAGTTTAACTTTCAAAACTACACGGCTCTGATGGTTCCATTAATTCCTATATTAGTGCCAAATTTCAATTTTCTATGTCAAATAGTGTCGGAGAAAATCGGGTGTGACAAACAGAGAGACAGAAGGACAGACAGTCAGACGGGCAGACACCGAAATGTTCTTATAGGTGTTCTTTATGGAACATTAAAAAGGCGTATAAAAGCATTCGATGTGCAGTAATATATTAAATCATGTTTAGACAAATTCGTAGCTGTTTGTGGGCAATATGGCAGAAGGTAGACAGTTAACGCTGACGCAGAATCTTTAATAAAGTAGAATTGTGTTCAGATAATCTGAGCACTCAAGATTCCCCAATCACAAATGAGAAAAAGCAGTTTAACGAATATGGTACATAGACATTACCAGAAAAATTACACAGTATTAAAACTTACTATGGAAAAAGCCCAACAAGATCCAATTACAATAATCCATTCTTCTTTGGTAATCTGTTTGAAATAAATCTTGATTTATTTGATATTTGTAGGACCTGAATTTATATTTTCTGAAAATGCAGCGAGCTGTTTCACGATTTACACTGGTTTGTTTTTCAACATGATTTATAAAAATTGTCGGATCTACCTGAACAGTAGCCAGTACATTGATTTCTGACTCTTCGTCACCAATAAATACATCAACAGGTTCAATCGGTTGCCTTCTAAACTGCTGCTTAAATCAGTTTTTGCCGATCACCTGTCAAACAAATGTCAACTTGTGATACATCGTTGGAAACAGAATTTCAACCCTAATTAAAATTGGTAAAAAAATATACAGGGTTCCATTAAAAATAAGAAAGTTGCAGTCACTTCCGATCAAACCGAAAGTAGTTAAAAATATTTCTTAAGTGATAAGAAAGCCTAATAATGTCCCATTCTGGTATCTAAAAATGCAAATATGTAACTTTCAAAATAAAAAAATTACGGTTTAGTTAATAATGAAGAATTATATTCTCCGGTAACTGTCCTGTGGTATTCTAAGTGTTCTGCACGACGTTTCCCATCCGTATCGCAAAAAATGGAAGCTATAACGTTTTCAGCTAATTTCGTAAACGAAATTCCTCTGGTCAGGGTGAGCCAACATGTTTGCATTCTTTCTACTATTCCTTTACCTCTAGAACCTAATGATGTAGTTACATTTTATCCATAGTTACTACTCCACCAGTCAAAAATTTATCATGGATTTTAGTAGACAAGAATGGGCAAAATGCGTTTTTCGTCACTGTTGTTCCTTATCTTTTATCAAGTGCGTCTTATGTTATTTACTTATTTGTTTTTTATATGCGTAGGACTTGTCATTCAAGTACCTATTTATTAAGAAAAACAGTATATATACTGGCAAAATTATAGCTAGAAGCAAGTTCAACAGCCCAGAATCATGAACGCTATTAGTTTTGCTTGCCTTTTGGTAGGTGCCATCAGTGCAAACTTTTTGGAAGACCAAAGGGTACAATTCCAGGACTTTAAGGTAAATTATTTTTCAGACTATAAATATGTGTATTTACATTTTTTAGTAATTGAATATTAATGCTGGATCCAAAATTATAAAATTAAAAAAAATAATATTTTGTGATCGAGTAACAATGGAGCTTTGTTTTAAATGCTGGGGTTATTAAACTGATTTAAAAAATATATATATTATTCAAATTATTATTTTAAAGGGTAGTAATTTCATCAAAATGTAATATTCCATCAAGAATTCCGATATTTTTATTGAAGAACTTTCATGAACCAAAGGAAATAATTTTTCGAAATAAAGAAAAGTACTTTCCTGTTATCAACAACTTACACCGAAGCTTATTTTGTTTCTCGTAAATTTATATATATGTTTTAAATTTTAACTAGGTCAATTAATTTTTGAGTTCAATTTAAGATCAACAGATGAACCAGACAATTTAGAATTCAGGTCTTATTTAAAGAGAACTCTAAAAGCGCGTTATGTATCTGTCAAAGTATGTATAGATGCTTGCGTAATTTATGGCTTTTGAAAACACATGCATCATATGAAGACAATAAAATCACTGACAATTTAATTTTTTGCCTAATAAATTTATATCTATTTTTAATTACTGAGCTGGTGTTAATTTGACAGTAGAGAACATATTTCTTATTTTTATAGTTGAGGCATGGCAAAACCTACAGAAACCGGCCGAAGAAACGAAACGTTTTAACATCTTCAAAGATAACGTTCGTGCCATCCAAGAACACAATGCTCTCTATGAACAAGGTCTCGCACTTTATAAACAAGGTAAAAAACTGTATAATTGAGGTGTCAGTTACTTTGTGACGATACATTATAAATTTCCAAATGAAATGAAACGAATTACTTTGTCATTTGTCACTTATTTTTTATTTATCTGCTATTGAAGTTTCGTAGATTTTCTACATTATCAAGCCTAATATTACAAACTAAGGTGGTTTATTTATGATTTATAGCAAATTTCCAGGTACAATTTGGAATTACCGATCATTAAATTACAATGAACTAAAATTAAATTAATTTATTACAGAGGGTTAAATGACATTACTGTTTAAAATTTTATATTTTTCAATATTTCTTGAAACTTTTTATAAAAATTCCTTCTTCAAAGATATATCTAATTTTTTTTTTAAATTTCTAAAATACACCAAACAGGGTTGAATTCTGAACATCTGTTTGATTATTTAATAGGATTATATCTTTATTTTTATTTTGCTTGTAGATCTCTATGGCCTCCAAAATATTTAGTTTTTTTTTTTTTCCTTTTTGCATTTTACATAAAGCACAAAAAGGAAACTAAATATTTTAGAATCCATAGAGCATACAAGCACAATATAAATAAAAATATAATCCTACTAAATAATCCAATAGATGTTCAGAATTCAACTGTGTTTGGCGTATTTTAGAAATTTAAAAAAATTAGATATATCTTCGAAAAGTTTTAAGAAAATATTGAAAAATATTTCTTCAAATTTTAAACAATAATGTCATTTAACCATCTGTAAAAAAAAATAATTTAAGTTCATTGTAATTTAATGATGGGTAATTCCAAATTGCACCTGGAAATTTGTTATAAATCATAAATAAACCACCTTAGTTTGTAATATTACGCTTGATAATGTAGAAAATCTACGAAACTGCAGAGGCAGATAAATAAAAAAATAAGTGATAAATAACAAAGTAATTCCTTTTATTTCATTTAGAAAAAGAAGGTAAAAAACTGTTTTGAGATTAGAGAATATCTTAAATCGAAATCTATTAGAAATATCAGTTTCGAATATTTTATATTTAAACAAAATATTTTTTTTATATACATATCTTAGAAAATTATTACTTTTTTAAATCAAAACATGTTTTTCTTTGTGCACTAACTTTCACTGAACGCTAAAATCCTGAAAAATTTTAAATAAAACAAGCACACAAAATGTTTTATAATAAATATTTGTTAGTCTATCCATATGTATTTTGATTTACAAGCAGCATTTAATTAAATTTATTTGACTTTCTAGGTATTAACAAATTCACTGACATGACTCAAGAAGAATTCAAAGCTATGCTCACTCTCAGCTACTCCTATAAACTTAATATCAATGGCACCAAACACATCAAAGCGGGAGTTTCAAATCCAGATTCAGTTGATTGGAGAACCAAAGGCCAAGTTACTGGAGTCAAAGACCAAGGGAGTTGTGGATCTTGTTGGGCTTTCTCCTTAGTAAGCACTTTAATTTTATTTTGTTTATGTCTAAAAATCATGTTAGCTAATCGCCCTGCTCTTATTTCTTTTTTCTGGGAGCATACACACGTGTGCTTTTAAGAAATACTTTATTGTTTCTTTACCTAAGGTGCGAGAAATCAACTGATTATGGTATCTTCAGAGTATCCTAAAAGTTTTTCACCTTTGTCGCTCTGTAAATCACAGCAGGTTTATATTCTCACGCCTTATCTCAATACCTGTTGTGGGATGAGCGAATGCATCCCTCTCAAACGTTAACTATTTTTCTTCTTCCTGCTGCTATGTGGCAATGGAGGTTAATTTTTACTCTATAAACTTTCCTATTATGCGATACAAGTAACAACTTATCAGTTCTTGTATCATCTACCATATTTCCCTTTTTCTCTATTAATAACTCATCAAAAATTTATAAACCAACCATTTTATTTTTAATTTAGACTGGTTCAACTGAAGCTGCGTACTACCGCAAATCAGGAAATCTTATTTCTCTTTCTGAACAACAATTAGTTGACTGTACAACTGATGTCAACAGTGGTTGTGGTGGTGGATACTTAGAAAAAAATTTTGACTATTTGGAAAAAAAAGGTCTTGAATCTGAAGAAGATTACCCATACACTGGTAAGTAAGTTAGATCCCTACAGATTCCTATGAAATATATTATCTGATTGTTATAACAATGAATTTATAGTGACAGGAGAAAAATTCTCCTGGGACGGCATAGAAAACTAACCCCTTAAGTAAAAATTTAACTTTCAGAACTACACGGCTCTGATGAGGCTACGATGAGAAAATCTGGTGTGACAGACAGCCGGACAGACACCGAAGTTCCGTACGGAACACTAAAAATACTTGCCAACATCATAATCTCGTTACTGTTAAATTTCCGTGGTTTCTAAGCAAAAATTCTGACGAGTGGTTTTTACAGGTCTCTTTTCAAACTAACTTAACATCAGTCAGGGAGTTTTGCAGAGATTAAAAATGGTAGTCTGAAGGTATAAGGTGTGAGCTATTCGGTGGACGCATTAAAATTCTCCAGCAAAGCTCTCTCAATTTTTGCCGAGTCATCAAAAATGTGTTCAGTCTGGCATTGTCGTGATGGAAGACGACACCCTTTCAGTTGGCCAGTTCCGGCCCATTTCATTCAATTGTTTGCTTCAATCTGGTCAATTGCTGACAGTAGAGTACACCAAACAGACATCATCACCTTTTTTAGCGTCAATCAGTTTTATAAGATGGCAATTATTTTCTGTAAATGACTGAAATATCGAGATTGAGAATTAGTAACAGTTCGTCTGAAAACCAGCAAAATCAACATTTAAAAATAGTTCTAATACAGTCTGTCAAATACGAACATGACCGCTCAGTGTATTCTTTGGTGTGCTAACAAAGGCGCAATTATCTTAGTAAGTGGTCCAATCGCCTCCTGTATCAATAATCACCTGACATTGACGGCGATTGTGAGGGTCACTATAGTATCTTAACGTGGGCCAAAGCAAGCCGCTTCGCGACGTGATTTTCGCCCAGCAAAGGTTTCTCTAACGTGCTTCGGAATTTGACATCATGAGCACGAAGATGTTGTCGAATGGTCTTATGGGATACATTCAACCCGATTAACTTAATTTTCGCTCCTTGACGCATCGTCAATTTCGAGTTCCGTGAAAACAAAGACACGATTTGTTTTCCGATTTCGGAGTGACTTTGCCTACCGAGCCATGTTTTGACAAATAGTACGACACTAACTTTTTAATATATTTAGCGGCCACGGAATGTATGATTTTAGGCCCCTTTAGATGGGAACAAAGAAAGACTGCCTCGCTTACTAAAATGCGTCGTAGACAAAGGTTCCCTCTACCAATTGTTTGTTGAATCGCTAGAATCGTATCTACCAAAAATAAATTATCGCGGATACGTTCTTACTTGACAGATTGTAGATATAAGAAGCCGTTTAAGTTTGCCGTTTTTAAATTTATTCCTAAATTTTGAGGATAATGTATTTTTAGATAAAAAATAACTGGTCAAGTGCAAGTTGAACTTGCGTAATTAGTGTTCCGTGCGTTGATTGCTTTTAAAATAAAAAATGTTGTAACGGAAGTATAAAATGATCAGTGACTTCACAAAAGACACCCCAAATGAGTTTTCAACAAAGTTTATTTCCAATATTTACTGAAAATTGATGGCCTTGAAATTTCTGTTTTTTTTTATATACCAGATAAATTATTACAGGTAATGCGATAATTTTCGTTCAATCTACACCCCGTGGAGAATATTCCAGAATTTTTTCAAAATTTTTTGATAAGTACTTTTTGAGATAGCGATTTTTTTCGCGATTTTTTAAAAATAATACAAAGAAAAGTGCGCGCAAGTATTACATTATATATATATATATATATATATATATATATATATATATATATATATATATATATATATATATATATATATATATATATATATATATATATATATATATATATATTTTTACTCGTGTTTTCACAAGCTTTCATTTGACACCACACTCGATTACCTAGTAAAAAAATTTTTTTTGCACTTCCGATTTCACCCCCCAAAACTAACCCCTTAAGTTAAAATTTAACTTTCAAAACTACATGGCTCTGATGAGGCCATCAATTCCTATATTATTACCAAATTTCAACTTTCTATGACAAATAGTTTCGGAGAAAATTGGGTGTGACAGACGGACAGACAGATACCGAAGTGATCTTATAAATGTTCCGTATGGAACACTAATAAATCAAATTCTATGGTTTGTTTTAATACCAGTTCAATAATTATGGAAACATGTACCTGAACTACTAGAGTTAAAAACAAATATGTAAATTGCCTAAAGAAACTGTTGATTTATTTAAACTGAAAATTAAGAATTACAATTAATAAAATAACATCTTTTTGTAGCTAAGGACGGCACATGCCAGTATTCTGATTCTAAAGTTGTTACTAAAATTTCTGGATACAAGGTCAATAACAAAGGAGACGAAGATGGCCTTCTTGACTGCGTTGCCAATGTGGGACCAGTATCTATTGCTCTTGATGCATCCTATCTTTCATCATACGCAGGAGGTAAGAAAGTTATTTAATAAAATGCTTGGCTATGGTTATTTCAATTGATCTTTGTACACAGATATTATAATTTAGCAGCAAAGACTATCGGTAACTTTACACCCAGTTTATCAAACTTATCGCAAATTATTGGAGATTGCGGAAAAGTTCAACTTTAAAATAATATTAATTTTTCTAATACAAAAAGAAAATCTATACCACACTGTTTTATTAGAACATTGTAATAGTTATATTAGTTAAATGGTTTGGCATAGATGGGGCTTATATTTGTAGGATATGTCGGTCCATATTGAATTTGGTCTGGCCAGCTAATCACTTTTGCAGAATATAAAAAGCTCGCTTTCTTTTGAGCTAATCCCTTATGCAGGCTAGTTGTAAATGTCTAAGAGTTTTTTAATTTCGTGCTACGCTAATAAGCATTTGCTGAGATTTTCTTTTTCTAGGTATCTTTGAAAGTGACTTGTGCTCTTCCATTTTTCTAAATCATGCCGTCCTAAATGTTGGTTACGGAGTAGAAAATGGAAAGGATTATTGGATTGTAAAGAACTCTTGGGGAGAGGACTGGGGTGAAAATGGATATTTCAGACTTTTACGTGGAGAAAACGAATGTGGTTGTGCTCAAGATACGGCATATCCCATCGTTAATTAATGTTTTAAGATAATTAGGCATTGGGTACTTTACAGTTATAAATACCTACTTACCTATCATTTTATTTATTGTTTATGTTATATTTATATCTATTTATTATATTTATCACAAATATTATTTGTTTTGTGTATTTTACGGGTAAAAATAAATTATAAGAAAATAATTTAAATTGTTTTATTTTCAAATATTTTTTTTTTTAATTCGGTTTAGTGGTGAAAAGAGAAAATATATGTTATTATTATAAGAACTGCAGGGTACGTTGTTTTTTTCGATATTCTCAATGCTATTAAACGAAATTTAAATTTCACACAGTAATAACTAAATATTAATTGCTATGTTGCTCGACTCCGTCCATGTTTCTAGTTTCGTTGACCAGAAAGAGCTCAAAATAATATATTTTTAAGAATATAAAATAACGTCGTTTTGAGGAATTCAGAATTATTGAAATTTTCAATATTATTATATATATATATATATATATATATATATATATATATATATATATATATATATATATGTATATTATATATATATATATATATATATATATATATATATATATATATATATATATATATAATTTTCTCTTTTATTTATCTTCAACCGTTTCTTTACATAAGGTAATATTTTTCTTGGGTTTTGGTTGTCATTTAAAACTATTGGTTACAACAACGTTTCGCACATTTTGTTGTGCTTTATCAAGTTTTTCTTTAATAAAAATTTTTTTTTTAGATGGTTTTAAAAAGGAAATATTTGTGTATCATTCCGATATACTTAATGTTTCGAAACCAATCTTAATCCAATATAGTGAAAAATGTGGCCACGTAATGTAACGAATATGTGAAGGAAGCCTGCATGGAAATTAGATTATTCGTTCTTAACTTAAAATTAGACATTATACGTACTTAAATACACACAACAAAACACCCATACACGCACATACACTAAGACATTCAATTTTATAATTATAGAAAATTAAATTAGATAGAAGAACATACAGTAACATGATGAATATGTTGGGATATTCGGGAATAACAAATGAATAAACTGTATTATCAATATATCAAACGATTATCTACCTTTTTCTAATTAACACTATTGTTATGCACCCACGTTTCATTTAATTACAGAGCTTTTCTTTTTTAGCCTGTATTGATTGTGGGGCATAGAAGGGAAGTTCCAGAATATGTGAAGATTAAGATAAATTGCTTTCAGACATAATCATAGATCACGTTTATTAAAAGTATGGGGAGGCGTTCTTACCCGGATTCCCCGGATTAGAAGAAGAAATTCATGCTCTTTTGAAGCAAAAGGTAGTCGAAAAGGACGTAGATCTGGTCAACCTAAGAAAAGAAGTAACAATGCTTAACACAGACTACTACTCGAAAATAATGGACCGACTTCCACGGACGTACTTGATTAGGAAAAAGGCCCTGAACTGGAGTCGGACGACATAGAACAGGACACGGCTGTATAAAGGAGGAGAAAGAGGAGGGCTCAGGAGGACTATTCATCTGCAGGAGATAAACAAAGGAAAACTAACTTGGCTTCCCACAGCCAGGCCAGCATCCTAGAAGGTAGTACAGCAGTTGCCGCCGAAGCAGCAGAAGCCAAAGCAGCCAAGGAACGACAATAAAGAGGTTCATAAGGCTAGTAACTTACGTATATAAGTAATGCAGTGGCAAGTGGCTTTAATAGTGGAAAGCTTAGTGTCTGTTCGGGAACGGGCAAATCGATCGAGGTCAAAGTTAGGGTTCCCCATCGTACTTCGAGAAGGAGAGTATGAGATCATGGCGCCCTTGAAATTTAAATCGTTCGTTTTTCGAAAAGTAATCACTCTGCTGAAAAGTATGGAGCGTTAGGTGATTTTCGTTAGAGTACAAAGTTCTCCGATGAAAGCAGAGAACAATACCAATCTTACCTATTGTTAGAAGAGCTTCACGTTGTCCTACGGGGTATTCTCGAGTCTTTCCCTGAGAATGACATAAGACGGGACATAGAGTAAAAAGGCTTCCACAAGAAAAAAGTTAATTGCTGGTTTCACGAGCACCAAATCAGAAAAATGCATCTTCCATCTTAGGAACGCAACTCAGTGCCAATAGAAGACCAAGGAGCAATTCTGCGATTGAAAAAGATCCCACGAAATTCAGGGTCCGCAGCGGGCATTCTATTGGAAGATGCATCCTAACCCGACGATGATCAAAGCCCCGCCCACTTGAATCAGGACCGCTGCCCGTGCAACCAATCAGGATAACGATATTGAATGAGATGAATGCTGCTATGCATCAATTCTTTAATAACTTAAAGAAGATGCCGAAAAAGTTAGCCACAACCTTCATTTCATTGTTCGTGAGCTTGGACAATAAAAATACATTTCCTTAAAGCCAAAGTGTATATATATATATATATATATATATATATATATATATATATATATATATATATATATATATATATATATACTGTGTAAATATACTAACACTGTTCTATAAATGTATAAAAAGCACCTTTGTGAAGTCTTAAATGTTTGCAAGGCCGCAGCGAAACTCGAGAGGACCAAAAACGTCCACTAGAATTCGACTAGAGATGCTAATGAGAGTATTATGCCTTAACCAAAAAGATAGACAAAATAAGGAAAATTGCATTGAGAGATACAGTAAAATTTAAAAGCCAAAAGCAAAAATATTTTAAATATATATTTAATACAATAATTCATTCTTACTTAAAAGTAACTCTACATTTATAGTATTTTTAAAATAAATAAACAAAATAAATAAATAAATAAAATGAGACACGAGGAAATATTGGTAATCATATTAACATCTAATATCGTGTGCTTAAAATTATTAGCTAATGAATGGATATGCGGTTTCTTCAGCACAACCACATTCATTTTGTCCACGCAAGAGCCTGAAATATCCATTTTCACCCCAGTCACTTCCCCAAGAGTTCTTCACAATCCAAAATTTCTTTCCATTTTCAACTCCGTATCCAACAGCAAGGACAGCATGATTTAGAAAAACGGTAGAACATGAGTCACTTGCATAGATACCTAAAATAAAATTTTGTTAAATGATTATGAAAATAGAAGCCGACTAAAAAATTCTAGGTATTTACAAGTGACTTATATTAGTATATAATCCCTTCGTGTAAAATTAAACAAAAATTGGCCGCCATAATAAAAATAAGAAGAGCAATCATGCAGAAAAATTTTTAAAATAACCTTGATTTACTCTTATATATAGTAGTGTATAGTTGATTGATTCGCGTCTTATGTAAGAGTAATATTTTCCCATTCGAGAATTACTAATATGTGTGATTTTTCAATTAAAACAATTTTCTTACCTTCCGCGTACGAATAAAGATTCGTTGCATCAAGTGAAATTGATACTGGTCCTACATTGGCTACACTATCGAGGAGGCTATCTTCGTCTCCCTTGTCATTAAGTTTGTAACCAGAAACTTTAACAACAACTTTAGAAGCCGAATATTGGCATCTGCCATCTACAGCTGCAAATAAAAAATGTATTTTTTCCTTAATGTAGTCGTTTAATTCTGGATGGACTTTTATAAAACAAACCAGAGAATTAATTTTTAGAAAATTATAATTTAAGGCAGAATACACATAAAAGTCTCACAAGACATAATCCGCTGTTTTATAGGAAATTATTAATTATTAATATTTAAACCCAAATATAGTTATACGAGGATCCTCAATAAAGATAACAACATCAGAAGTTAAAGAAGTATACAAAACGCTAAAAAATGGTAGGGCTCCAGGACCAGGAAACATCCCAGGAGAGATAGTAAAATACGGAACTGAAAAGCTATTTAACGGTTTGAGGAACCTATTCCAAAGATGCATTAAGACATCAGAAGTACCTGAGGAATGAAAAATATCATACATATCAACAATTCATAAGAAAGGAAACAAAAATAATTGCGATAACTATCGGGGAATAACGGTTACAGGATCTATTAGCAGAATATACAGAAAAATACTTAAAAATAGAATAAAAACGGAATACGCTGAAGAACACGCAGGCTTTAGAGCAGGAAGATCCACCATAGACCATCTCTTCTCACTGACACAAATCCTAGAAAAGAAAACCGCATTTGATCACGAAGCCCATGTCTTGTTTGTTGATTTAAAAAAGGCCTACGACAGCGTGCCCCTAATGAGATTGTGGGAAACACTACAACAGAGTAATGTAAGCGCAGAAATAATTAAAGCAAGACGAGAGAAGTAGAGTGAAAACCAAATATGGTATAATAACAGGGTTCCAAGTCACAAAGGGTCTCAAACAGGGCTGCTGTATATCCCCAACGCTATTTAAAATCTATTTGGAGAGTGCACTGAAGAACTGGAAAAGGAAATGCAGCAGTATGGGATTACCACTGGATGACGATATTACATTGTACACGCTATCATTCGCGGATGACCAGGTAGTAGTCGCTCAGGACATCGATGATATGGAATACATGACACGAAAACTTATGGAGGAAATGGAAAATGGGGCCTAGAAGTCAATATTAAAAAGACCGAGTACATGTGCGTCGGAGGACAACAGCAGGACTTGAAACTGGCCACAGGACACACCATCAAACACTGTGCCAGTTATAAGTATTTGGGAACGAGAATATTTAGTGACGGAACACTGGAAGAAACAATATTCGAGAGGAATATCCAAGGAAGAAAAGCGATTGCAATGCTTAATAGTATACTATGGGACAAAAACATAACCATTGAAAATAAGAAGAGAATTTACAACTCAATAGTGAAAAGTATAATAACTTGCAGCTCCCAGGTGTGGCCATTGAAGGAAAGAACGGAAAAAAATACTAAAAGCTACAGAAATGGATTTCTGGAGGCGAGCAGCCAGAAAATCCAGAAAAGACTGCATACCAAATGACATGATAAGACGAGCTTTAGAAATAAAGCACGGTATAGTGGACGAAATCAGAACCCAACAGTTGGTATGGTACGGACATGTACATGTCACAAGACCGACTACCTAAAAAAATCTTAAATTGGAACCCTAATGGAAGAAGAAAGCGAGGAAGACCACGCCAAAGCTGGAGAGCAGGAATAAACAAGGAAGTACTAGAGAGAGATCTGAAGGAGGAGGGATGGAGAAACCGGGAGGAGTGGAAATTAGGCATCGGAAGACGGAAGACGTTATAAAACCGATTGATATATATATATATATATATATATATATATATATATATATATATATATATATATATATATATATATATATATATTTTAAAAATTAGTATTTTGACGTGGCAGCCAAACCTTAGAGAGGTAGTAGTAATAATGCTATTTTTTTATTCGTTTTTATTCCGAATATTCTCAAATTTTAACTATTTGTTGAAGATTCAGAATTTAATAGTATTGTTAACCAAATCCTTTATGATACGTGTCTCAAAATTTGCATAATAAACTGAAGCTGCTTCAATCTAATAAATTATTATTTTTTAGATATAATCTTGGCTCTGTCTTTAAAGGGATTCCGACTAACTCACTATCCATTTATCAGAATTGAATAGAGTCCAGATAGATATCTAAAAAAAACAATGTCCATTTTATATCACAGCTTTCACGTGTTTTCAGTAGGATAATTCACCTTTGAATTTTATCGATCGATCAGAGAAGATAATTATTTACCAGTATATGGATAATCTTCTTCAGATTCAAGTCCTTTCTCTTGACAGTAATTAAAGTTCCCTGAAACGAATCCTCCCTTACAGCCATTGTTGAGGTCAGTAGTGCAGTCAACTAATTGTTGTTCAGAGAGTGAAACTAATTTGCCTGATTTACGATAGTAGGCAGCTTCAGTTGCTCCCGCCTAAATTAAAATAAAATAATCTTATATATTTTCAGTCAGTTATAAACGAAAGAAAAAGAAAAACAATCGCTGCCTAAATAATATTATAGAATAAAAGAAAAGTTTAAATAGTAAATATCAACCTGCGTTGAGTTTATTGAATTAGAGGTAAAATTTGATAATATGGAATGAAAAATTGTTGAACATACTAGGATATGTTGCTATATCCTTTAAGAATATGATTAAATCTTAAATTTTTATGACTAACCCCAAATTAGTGTAAAAGGTAATTTTATTTCATGTAGAATTCGCCCAAGGCCACGGGGCTGGTCGAACACATTGTTACCACTTCCCTGAGGATAGATATAGAAGTTAAGGGGTAGTACAACGTTTCTAGGCAACATTATTTAAACGTCCAGTAGATCTCAAAATCGTAATGGACTGAGTTTTTAAAAATCTTTGTTCTAGATTTCTTAGAGTTGCCGACGTTATAATTGATTGTTACATAATAATATAATTAAATAGACGAGTATGAAACCTACTTCGAAGATTTAAATGAAATGTTACTGTAAAAGAGTTATTTAGTATGAAAATTTGTTATCAGACTGTATTCTCTTTTTCTTCATGCATCAATTAAAAATACTCTAAAAATCACATTCAAATTTTTTCCCTGTCTTCAGTATTTATCAGAGTATGGCTAGGTTGTATTCCTTAGCCTGCCTGAATATAGTTTCTTATGTTCCGGAATCACTAATACTGCTCCTCGTATCTCTATCGATTTTCTTTTGGAATACTGATTTTGGTATTATCAAACTCCTCCCAACAATTACTTTGGTTGATAATATCTATAAGTTCTCTTAAAATATCGATTCTTCATAAAACTACATCCTTTGATATGTGAGCATCCATTCGGGGTAGTATTCTAGTTTTAAGTATACAGGTTTAGATAGATAATAGAATTGACCAGACGCAGAAGTCAATAACTGGTAAGTGGCTATCTAGTAGCAGATCTCGGAAGAAGAGAAGAAAATATGTTCGGGAGAAGTAGCATACAATCCATCAATTGTAATCTGTGAATAGGTACAAAAAGAACCAAGTTTTGAAGGTTTTCAAAGACAATCATGCTTTAGTTTATAGAACAGATAGCTCTTAGCTGACAGTGACAAAATTTGCACACTCTGTAACAAATATTCTTCGTAATCACAAAGTATAGGTTCATAAAAATAAGTTAATTTCCATAAAATGCATGAAAATTGACTATGCAAGAAATATCAAGGGGGACTAAAGAAATATAAAAAATATTTGGCTGGTATTATTGAAAAGAAAATCGATATAAAGAGTACAAAAGGCAATTTAGATAGCGGAATAAGAAGGTTTTTGTCTAAAATTATGTATATGAGGCATTGCCTTATATAGATGTGCAACTTGGAGACTACTTGGAGAAGGAGTATCTGATTAAAGAAATAGTAGAAATGTATTGTTATAGAAGGTTACAGTGTGGCCATAAATAAACACGTACTTATTAAAGTGATGGAATGGAAGTTTCACAAATTTCTCTGTGATAGGAAGAGCGAAAGGTAGATAAAGTATATGTTATAGTTCTCCAAGTTCGAGATGTGCTATTGACCAATCTCAGGACTCATAAATTCATAATCCGTAATAAGAAGGAGCAAATAATTGACGTGGTACCTAGAGTTTGACCGAAAAATAATAACTAGCAGATTCTTACTACGGAAAATGCCCAGCAAGATCCACATTGTCCTTGATTTTTTACTTCAGTCACTTGACCTTTGGTTCTCCAATCGACGGAGTCTGGAATTGGAAGTCCAGTGTTGACATGTTTGGTGTCATTCAAATTCGGTTTGTGAGATGAGCTAAGACTCAGCGTAGCTCTGAATTCTTCCTGGGTCATATCAGTAAATTTATTAATACCTAGAAAATAACAAGAACTTAGTAAAGTGATAATCGGAAACTCTTTGAAGGTTTAAAAATGAAGTAGACTAATGTTCAATGAAAAATGTAGTAAGCCAGATAGACAAAATAAAAAATTTGTAAGTTCTCTGGCGGCCCTGGTTCTATGATATAACATAGTTTCTGCTTACGATATCGAAAATCTTATGTTCAAATCCAGGAAGGTTGCTGTACTTATTTATTGATTTATTTAAATATATTTAGCTTGGCTACATAAATCGGTAATAGTTGTTCTAGAAATGTATGTTAGTTGTTGCAGAAATACAAATGTATGTTTCGTCACTTGTATAACATTCACGGTAGCTTATACAACGCTAATTCAGAAGTCATAGCACTTACAGATAATCCTGCTGAATCGATTGTAAAGCCACCTGCTGAATTAGTTACTGAAGTTCAGGAAGAACTTATTCCCAAAAAGAGAAGTGGAGCATCAAAGAGACATACAAAAATGGAAGAAACACTCATTGTCGAAGATAAAACGGAGATTGTAGGTGATGTATTGGTTGTATACGGATCAGAACCAACAAAAATTACTATAGCTAATTCAGAAGTTATAGATGTTGCAGAAATGCCTGCTGAATTGTCTGTAGAACAAACTGCTTAGTTAGTTGCTGAGATGCACGAAGATCCTACGCTCAAAACGAGAAGATCGGCCTTGTCGATATCTGTATATGGAAAAAGGGTAATCCCTCTTCAGGCGGGGAGGTGAATAATAAAAAATTATAAAAAGAATTAGGAATATTTTAATTTATTTGTGTCGACGTAAAACTACTTAAAGTAGGTCGATGCAATACTTAAGGGCTCGTATCGCATCTGAATAAGAAAAATAAATTCACAAAAAATCTATACGTACGAAAGATAAGAAATACTCTTAACGCATCTGTAGTTGATCGATTATAGATAAATACTTGATTTTTTTTATCATATTTAATTGTTTTGACAACATTTACAATTTCTATGATTTTGTTTAAAATACCGATGGATTTAAAAACTAACTATATAAAAGATTTTTTAGGAGTTTAGTTTACCTTGTTTAAAAGACACGAGTCCTTTTTCATAGCGAGTATTATGGTCTTCAATGGCACGAACATTTTCTTTGAAAATATTAAAACGCCTGGTTTCTTCAGCTTGGTTTCTATAGGTTTTGCCATGTTTCAACTACAAAGGAAATTACAAAACTATTTTAACCTTTATTATTTAAAGATATGATTTTAATGTCAAACCAGAAGATATAAGAAGAAATATAATAACTTAATATAACATCACAGTTAAATAATCTGAGAATTATATATGGCGTTTCTCAGGGTTGTTTAAAAAAAATATTCGTTGTAAAAATTACCAGTTGATTTAAGAGAAAATAGATATCTGTGTACAATAACTTTTTATTTTGAGAAGAACTAAGAAATGGGAAATATTTAAAAGAAAACTAATAATTAAAATGTAGATATTTTCGTAAGAGTCTGGCTGACCACAACCGTGCTACGGGGGTTGATAAAAAATATGCCAAATTTTATTTTTCCCCAAAAATCACATACACTATACTTGCGCTAATGCTTTTTCCAGTCTTCGAAGCACTAACTCAGTTTTCGGTATGGTTTTTAGCTTTTTCAGCGTTTTGTCTCCTCAGTGTTGACAAAAGTCTTCCTTTCATAAGTTTTTTCATATTCGAGAATAGGAAGAGGTCGCATGAGGCCTTGTGCGGCAAATACGGAGGCTAAGGCATCATAATGTTGTTGTATTTAATCAAAAAGCTACCACCAAACAGTGAAGTGTGAGCAGATGCCTTATTCTGGTGCAATTCCCATGAGCTGTTTCGCCCCAAATGTGGGCATTTTTTTCAGATGATTTCACTAAAACGACATAGAACTTCCACGTAATACTCCTTATTGACCGTACGACTTGGTAGCAAAAACTCGTGGTACATTATGCCCTTAAAATTAAAGAAAACAGTGAGGTGAACCTTCACATTCGATCGAATTTAACGAGTTTTTTCCGTTTTACCTCTTCACGAAGTTCCCATTGGAACTATGGGGCCTTAGTTTCGACGTCGTGTCCATACATCTATGTTTCATCTTGTCCAGTTTTGAAACATCATTAACTTCTTTCAGCAACTTCTACTCTTCCACCGGCACTTTTTTTTGTCAATATTCAACAATTTTTGAACAAATTTTGCCGTCATACGTCTCGTACTCAAAACTTCGGAAAAAGTCTCTTGACATGAACTTAATGATATGCCAATATCCTCAACAACCTCTGTGATAATGATTCGGCGGTTATCCATAATCATTTTTTTCACCTTTTCGACGTTGTCATCGGTTATTGATGTTTTGGGGCGTCCAAGGCGCTAATCATATTCAATGTCTTTACGGCCCTCTTGGAAACGTTTGTACCACTTGTACAAGACCAGCGTTTTATTCATAGAAGTCTCGTCAAGGGCATGCTCAACATTTCCAATATGCTGCTACACTTTATTCCATTTTTAAAATAAGATTTAATTCTTCGTTCCATTTTTTTCACACATAAAAAAATTGCCCAGAATTCGAAAACACGTGTAATCTGTTCGACATCCAATAATAAAGTAAGCATAGAATATGGTCACAATGCCAAGCTGTATAAAGGACAGGTGTGTTAACATAACAGCCCTAGAAATTCAAAAATTCCGCGTATTTTTTAACACACTTTGTAATTATTTCTAACTAGATGTGGAGTGTAGACGGCATTTATTTTATATCTAAAAGATCTAAAAAATAATAATTTCATTGATCTCGATAAGTATATTGTGATTATAAAAGTCAATTTTTAGAGAGACAGTGTGAATGTTTTAATAAATTAACGAGTCCTCATTAGACCAAACTTTTAAAAAGTCAGTTTATGTACTTAAATGATAAAAGGTAGGAACTTCACCTTTTAAAAAAAAAATATTATTTTTTGTATATCTATAGTTCTAGCTTCACTGGCAATATTGAATTAATAAACACTGTTTACCTTAAAAGCCTGGAACTGTACTCCTTGCTTCTCAAGAAAAGTAGCACTTACGGTAATGACCAACACACCGGCAAAAATAACAGCTTTCATGTTTCTTGGTTGTTCGATTTAGAACTTGCTTCTATTTTACAATTTTACCATTATATATACTATCTTTTTCAGCAAGTACGCATTTGAAAGACAAACAACATAGCGTCATAAGAATATACAAAAACAAATAGGTAAATATTACAAAGATGTAATTGATAAAAAGATAACGGACGATTTAAAGAAACGCATTTTCTACAGCTTATTTTCATGCAATATGAGGTCTAATCCAAATTTTTAACTTGCCAGAAATATTTAACTCGCCTTTTAACTTTCCTTACCAAAAGAAAGTACTGTGTTCAGAGAGTTTGTAGATAACCAAAAACATAGTCGCTCTTTCCGTCGGTCCTTCTGTCGGTCCGTCTATCGGCCTGTCTGCCCGTTTGTCTGTCTGTTGACACGACGAAATGGGTTATCAATTTCAAACTTGGCTGATATATAACACCCCATAAGAGGATAAAGCCTGTAGTTTTTGAGCTATATCGATAAGGTGAAGAGGGTGGAGGGCGATAAATTGTGAATGGTAATATGGTAATTCTTCCTGTTTCTTTTGTTGAGGTAATAGAGAAATATTATGCAGAAATGTTTATGGTAGAACATAAAATATGTGGGGGAGAAAATAAAGGGGTTGTTTTGTATGCATAGCGTTTCATGTCCTTTTTAAGGTTTTTAGAGCCGAGAAATTAAAAAATTAGGTGTCTTTTTTTAATACTTTTAGTTTTAACCCAAAAAGGAGGTGAAAGGAATGGGGATAGTTAAATATTATAAAGTTTTAACAGCCTTTTAAGAGATTTTCCAGGTTTTTTTTAGTTGATGTAATTGACAAACTATAAGTATATTATTTATAGTAAAATATATAAGGAACTGATGGCATAGGATAAGAGGTAGTTTGGTATATATCCTTTTCAGGGTTCTTAGTCTCTATCAAAAAATAATGTCAGATTATTTTTTCATTACTTTCAGTTCTAATAGAAAAAGGGAGTGAAACAAGTCGGAGAATTTTGTATAGTTTCAACATAATCATGAACAATTTTTTAGGTGTTTTAGATGGGAGAATGGACAAATGGTTTTTGTATCGTTTCAATAATATTATAAGAGACTTGATTGGAATATTGGATATTTACTATAAAATACATTTTTTATAGTGAAATATACATTAATTGGGCGAATGGAATAAGGTGGGGCTAAAAGGGTAATTGCGAATATATTTTAATATACTTCTATTTCAGTGTTCTTGTTTTTCTATTATTTTCAATATTTTCAATTTTATCAGAGATAGTATATAAAAGGGACTGAGATCAAATTACAAAATAACATCAAAAAATGTTGAGTTGAATATAGAACAAGTTTTAAATTTAAAGTAACGTACTTTCCAGTAATTTTATTTTTAATATTAATGGTATATGTGTCAATTTTCATTGAAACTAAAAATTCTGAAAAATCTTAAATAACAAAAGTGGCTTTAAATTACCGAAAAAAATTCTAAAAACGTTCTATGAAAGTTTATTTGATTCCCTCGTTCATTAGATCTTATGGCAACAAAATATCTTATCTTATTAGTTATGAACGTACACCCTTTTATTTCTTGAGATATATAAGGTTTACCTGAGGAGATAAGTATGTTATAAGAAAAAAATGGCGACGATGCAAAACATGAATTCAAAGATTTTTTTCCGTCTCTATTATCATTACGATTAATAATTGAGATGAGTATTTGTGCTAAATTAGTTTTATAACAAAAACTATTCATTCCTCTAATAGTATACAGAAGCTAACTACCGTCTTTTTTAGCACCCTATTCTTCCCAATGGACGACATTTTTACCTGTAATTTTGTTTCAGAGTTTTAAAAGATGAAAACACCTAAAATTAGATTTCGTTGAAACCGTGCTTGTGATAACACGAGTTCAAAAATATATGGTATTTGATACAATACTTGTACGACTTTTCTTTATAGTATTTTACAAAAATTACCAAAAATCGCTGTCACCCCACCCTATCTTTAAGACTCCTAATCAAAATATTTTGGAAAAATTCTGGAATATTCTCCATAAGGTGTAGAATGAGTAAAAAAAAATATATTTCGCTTGACAATATGGTTGAGATTTTTTTTCGTGGAGAGTTATAGGGCTAACAGCTATGAAATATTAATTCGTACACGTTCCGTATTCGGTGCAATCAGTAACATACTTATATCATTTTCAGTACCTTACTTCTTTAAGCTTTTGGTAAATCACAGATAAAGTAAATTTCCATGATGGCTGGTAAACATCGGATAGGTACCGAGACAAAATAATTTTATTTTATTTGTTTATAATTAAACAAATACTTATATAGTGAAGTTTTTTTTACTACAAAGATCTCTCGCTTTTTATATATATTTTTAAGAATTCTTATACTGAAGATGAACCCTAATTGCGCCAGTCCGGCTTGCACTTGGCCGGTTTTCTAATTTTGAGCTCTAGGTAATCTTGACTCCAATTTTACCGGCTATTTACCGCTTCTTATTCAGCGGTCCTACACATTTGTCTTTTCAATTTATACTATAGTTATAGTTCGATGATAACAAAAACTTTTCGGAGGGCTATCAATCCTTGAACAGGAAATAATTTTTTAGTCATTCTACTTTAAAAAATAATCGGCCAAGTGCAAGTTGGACTTACGCAATTGGTGTTCTGTACGTTGATTGCTTTTCAAATAAAAAATTTTATTAAGGAGTATAAAATGATCAATTACTTCACAAAATATATCCCAAATGAGTTTTCAACAAAGTTTGTTTTCGATCTTTGTTGAAAACTTATGAACTAGAAATTTTTTTTTTTTTTTTATATGTCAGATAAATTATTATTAAAGGTGATAATTTTCATTGAATCTACACCCTGTGGAGAATATTCCAGAATTTTTTCAAAATAATACAAAGAAAAGTGTACGCAAGTATTACATTATATATTTTTTAATACGTGTTTTCACAAACTTTTATTTGACACCCCGCTCGATTACTTGGTAAAAATTTCTGATTTCACTCTCCAAAACTAACCCTTTAAGTCAATTCCTATATTAGTGCCAAATTTCAACTTTTTATGTCAGATAGTTTCGGAGAAAATCGGGTGTGACAGACAGACAGACACCGAAGTGATCTTATAAGTGTTCCGTACGGAATATTAAAAATTCTCAAGAGAAAATATATTTTTTCTTACTAGCATTAAAGGTTGATGTTATTTTCTAACTCCGAAGCAGATCTCCTAATGTCTTGCAATTGCACATTTCATATATTTTATAATCAATAAAAAAACTTATTAAATAGGAATTCAATGATATAGGGTTAAATTGGTGTCATATTCACTATTGTCTTACAATTAATAAAAAAACTAGGCAAGTATTGTGAGTAGAAAATAACAGGCATGATGACAGTAACAATGAATCACCGAAATTATGACTTTAAATAATAAAATAGATTAAAAAGTTTCTAAAAAATGTCCTTATTTTTTTATTAAAAGTGAGATTAATATTATTTTTGTTAAAATAAAAATGCAAAATACAGCAATCCGCCATATTATGTGGAACACCAATCAGAGCGAATGACCTCACGCCTAAGTAAACATTATTTCGGTCGAACTTCTCTTGTGTTAACGATAATTTCCGCACCGTTTATCAATTAATTTGTGGTTTTAAACGATCAAGTTGCCTAGTTTTGTATTACAAAAACTAGAACGGAAGACGGATTTATCAAGGCAAATAGCTCTAATTAACCTAGAATTGATTTGTTGATGCCTGGAGAGTTTCTTGCGTAAAACAAAGACTTTTACTCAGCAGAATTTAGAAATATCAAAACTTCTATGTGAGTATATTAGTAATCTGTATTAAAATGACAATTTAAAACTCAAAAATCCATAAAAACTGCACTTTATTTCTACGTCATGGGTTTATTAGTTTTAGGTTAGGTTATGATTGTTATGAAAATGTTGATATATACTAAATGTAATTCTCCATATCATTTGGCAACTGGAACAAGAATAAAGTATCCATTAAATAAACAGCAGTGGATGATAACATTAAAGAAATAAAACCTAACCTTAATCGTGATGTGGCTGTTTAAAGGTATTATTTAGATAAATAAAAATTTCTCAAACAAGATTATTACGACACACCTCATTTATAAAATAAAATATTAAGTTAAAATTTACATCAAAACAGTCTTCACAGAAATAAATTGAAGAATTTGGAGAAATAACTGCTGGGTCTCGCCGTGCAAGAGTCAGCCAGTTATTTCTTATTGTTTTCTTGTGTGGAACGTAAATAAATAATTTGTTAGGAGTTTTTATCGATATGTTTTTACACTAAAGGACCGCACACCATTTATACATTTTAGAATTCATTTTAAACCCACAAAATAACAAAATTATTGTATAGACACTGTATACTTCACTGTTGTTGACATGGAGTTTACAAAGGCGTGACGTCACGAGCAGACGCCATGACACCTGCGAGCGTTTCGGCGAGAAATTCAAAATTAGTTTAAAAAAACCGGTCAAGTGCAAGTTGAACTTGCACAATTAGTGTTCCGTACGTTGATTCTTTTTAAAATAAAAAATTTTGTTAGGGTGGTACAAAATGATCAGTGACTTCACAAAACACACCCCAAATGAGTTTTCAACAAAGTTTGTTTCCGATCTTTACTGAAAACTGGTGACCTTGAAATTTTGGTTTTTTTTTTTCTATACCAGATAAATTATTAAAGGTAATGATGATTTTCGTTCAATCTATACCCCGTGGAGAATATTCCAGGATTTTTTCAAAATTTTTTGATTAGTACTTTTCGAGATAAGGTAGGGACAGCGATTTTTTTTTTTCACGATTTTTTCAAAGTAATACGAAGAAAAGTGTCCGCAAGTATTACATTATATATATATATTTTTTACTCGTGTTTTCACAAGCTTTCATTTGACACCACACTCGATGACCTAGTAAAAAAATTTTTTTTTCACTTCCGATTTCACCCCTCAAAACGAATCCCTTAAGTCAAAATTTATGTTACGGTGATATAAAATGATCAGTGACTTCACAAAACACACCTCAAATGAGTTTTCAACAAAGTTTATTTCCAATCTTTACTGAAAACTGGTGACCTTGAAAATTTGGTTTTTTTCTATACCAGATAAATTCTTAAAGGTAATGATAATTTTCGTTCAATCTATACACCGTGGAGAATATTCCAGGATTTTTTCAAAATTTTTTGATCAGTACTTTTCGAGATAAGGTAGGGGACAGCGACTTTTCACGATTTTTTAAAAGTAATACGAAGAAAAGTGTGCGCAAGTATTACATTATATATACATATATATATATATATATATATATATATATATATATATATATATATATATATTTTTTTTTTACTCGTGTTTTCACAAGCTTTCATTTGACACCACACTCGATGACCTAGTAAACAAATTTTTTTTTTCACTTCCGATTTCACCCCTCAAAACGAATCCCTTAAGTCAAAATTTATGTTACGGTGATATAAAATGATCAGTGACTTCACAAAACACACCTCAAATGAGTTTCCAACAAAGTTTATTTCCAATTTTTACTGAAAACTGGTGACCTTGAAATTTTGGTTTTTTTCTATACCAGATAAATTATTAAAGGTAATGATAATTTCCGTTCAGTCTATACACCGTGGAGAATATTCCAGGATTTTTTCAAAATTTTTTGATCAGTACTTTTCGAGATAAGGTAGGGGACAGCGACTTTTCACGATTTTTTAAAAGTATTACGAAGAAAAGTGTGCGCAAGTATTACATTACATATATATTTTTTACTCGTGTTTTCACAAGCTTTCATTTGACACCCCACTCGATGACCTAGTAAAAAATTTTTTTTTTCACTTCCGATTTCACCCCTCAAAACGAATCCCTTAAGTCAAAATTTATGTTACGGTGATATAAAATGATCAGTGATTTCACAAAACACACCCCAAATGAGTTTTCAACAAAGTTTATTTCCAATCTTTACTGAAAATTGATGACCTTGAAATTTCTGTTTTTTTTATATACCAGATAAATTATTACAGGTAATGCACTCGTGATAATTTTCGTTCAATCTACACCCCGTGGAGAATATTCCAGAATTTTTTCAAAATTTGTTGATAAGTACTTTCCGAGATAAAGCGGGTGGACAGCGATTTTTCGCGATTTTTTAAAAATAATACAAAGAAAAGTGCGCGCAAGTATTACATTATATATATACTTTTTACTCGTGTTTTCACAAGCTTTCATTTGACATCACACTCGATTACCTAGTAAAAAAAATTTTTTTTCACTTCCGATTTCACCCCCCAAAACTAACCCCTTAAGTCAAAATTTAACTTTCAAAACTACATAGCTTTGATGAGGCCATCGATTCCTATATTACTACCAAATTTCAACTTTCTATGACAAATAGTTTCGGAGAAAATCGGGTGTGACAGACGGACAGACGGACAGACGGACAGACGGACAGACAGACGGACAGACACCGAAGTGATCTTATAAGTGTTCCGTACGGAACACTAAAAGGCCAATTTTATGCTAGGAAACCTGTAATTTCCCCAGAAATATATATTCTTTTGGAAATAGTAGTTCCGTAGGAACATCATGGAATAGTTTTTTGCTCATTTTAGGCTCTATGTTTCAGTATTTTTGAGGAAAGTTAAATTATTCATTAACTAAAAATTTTTGAATTATCTATTCAGAATTTTTGTAATTTTGTGCGGGGAAGCTCTGTATATTGGCAAAGGCAAATACGTGTCATTTAAATATTGTTGGCCCTAAGGCTCTGCGTTTAGAGAAAATCTTGCTATAAGTAAATATATATTATTGAATAAGATGCGTGAGCGAATAGTCAAAAATTGCTGAAAAATGACTTTGTCCATTTTTATTAATTTATATTGATCTAGTATTGTTTTTAAAACAGGCTAGTTTCCATATGTACGTATTTAATGCGTAAATTTGTTTTTGCGAAGTGACCTTCTAAAGTGCTGATATGATCTTCATAATCTTCCTTTATTTTTAATTAATATAGCATTTAAGATAAGAGTTCATTCAATTGATATCCTTTGTAGTAAATACAAAATGCCTTTATCAAAATTAATGTGAACAATTGTTGATTTTGATTTAAAAAAAAAACACTTAAAAACTGTCTTGCCGTTCTTTTTTGTCATGAGTAGATTATTTTTTTGTTTATGAAAACATTCAACGTCATAGAGATTGTAGAGTGTTAATAGAATGCCCGCTCATTGAGGCGCAATTTTGTAACCTCTTAAAGGGGGGCTTTTTTATAGCCTCACGTTGGACCGTTATTTTAAAAGGTCTTACCCTACTTTACTTTCAATAAATATTATATTTATTAAATAGAAGTCGTTATTTGCCCCTTATGTATATCATAATTTCTGAGAATGGATTGAGTAGATATTAATACTATATATATATATATATATATATATATATATATATATATATATATATATATATATATATATATATATAAGAACTTAAGAAATTAGACATAAACTAGCTCAGTTATTTTTTTCTGGTAGAAAAATATGGATAAGAGATAATTTTTGTACGTCTTTTGAAAATTGTCCCTATAGTTGTTTAAAATTTTGGTTGTACAGATTTTGGGCACAATTTATTTTAAAATAAAAATAATCTAACTTCAGCTCAAAAAATGAAAAAATAGTGAAGGGTTATGTAGTTGCTAAAAAAAATTTAATATGGTACAACCGTTGCGTCCTGAAAGATAAAACGGGTGATTCAGTGAAACGCTAGATTTAAATAAAGAAAAGGGTTTATTAATGACAAAATTAAAAGTTCTAACTTCGATACACTTTAAAATTACTACTACTAAATAAAATCCCTTAATCTAGTAGATGGTACGATTATATAGAGTCTTTAAATCAGGCTTAGCTAAATACGATATTAAAAGTTCGCTGAATTAACTTTACGAGTTACACGTGCTGAATAGACGATGTAAATGCACTTGTCAGCAGGAAGCAAGATCTACCGATTTATGTGCTTATGACTTACGGTTTTTGTATTAGTTTTTTAGCCTGTCCTGGTGAGATCTTCATAACCATATTGTCTCAACCTTTGCTACCCCCAGTTCCTTTTGGGCTCCTAAACACTTCTTGACCCGAAATGTCTGGGAATGAGCAGGATATTTCAAGGAAAAGGCCTTGAACTTCAAAGCTAAAAACCGACTCTGCACTACCACATCACTAATAAACTACTACGGCAACGTGATGGAAAAAGTCTACTCCGGCTTGCTGATCAAAAAAAAAGGTCTACTGCGGCTTGATGATCTAAAAAGCCCACTGCGGTTCTATGATGGAGCCATTTTTTTCACATCTTCGTACGAACCAAAGCGCTGCTCAGTAGAACTTCCCAACTGAGTGCTTCCAACGTGTCGCGAACTGATTTTGCCGTATGTGATGGAGCACTGTCATGAAGAAAAATGACTTTGTGCTGCGTCTTTCCATATTCTGGCCTTTTTTCAAGCAGCGAACGATTCAAATCTGTTGTTTGTTTCCCCAGGTTTTAACAGCTCATAATAGACCACGCCCCTCTGGTCTCACCAAACACAGAGCATCGTCTTGCCCAAGCGATTCGATCTTGCGGTCGATGTGGATGATGCGCCTAGGTCTACCCATGATTTTTTGCTCTTGGGATTCTCAAAATAAATCCACTTTTCATCCCCTGTAACTATACGATGCAAAAACGACTTCCTTTTGTACCGAGCGAGCACAATGTTATACGTATTTTTACGCTTTTCCATTTGACTGTTCTTCAACTCATGTGGTACCCACATGAGTACCTACTGTATCTCGGCGGGAAAAAGCCTTGAACAATGCCATCCGCACGCTTAAATATTTTTCTCCCTTCCTTAAAGTACCGTCTTTAAAATGGCTTCCTTCCCGGATACAAATCTTTAGCCAATCAGATACATTCAATGCAAATTGAAGAGTCCAGTAGTCAACCCGCAATGCACACTGTAAAATTTAAAATAAACTGCTTAAAAATTTAAAACACTGTTCCAAGCTACACTGCTTAAAAGTTGAAATCACTGCAATAAATATAAAAATTGAAAAAAATATAAATTATAGGAAGAAAAAACAGTGTCGTAACATGATTTTAAAATCTAGGAAAAAATTAATGTTACAGGAACAGCTTAAAGATAAAGTTTAGTACTCAAAGAGAACATGAAAGTTAAATATTAAGTTAAAAAAAGGATATAGCTTCCAAATTATAGTACGTTAATTGTTGAATGAAAATTTGAAATAAAAAAAAAAAAATTTTACTCAATAATATCAATAATGTTATTAATAGTAGCATTCAGTTAAATAAAAGACTATAATGTTTTCTCAAAATTTTTCTTTCTAATTAAAAACTATTCATGAAAAAAGACCAAACTGATATTTGGCAAATATCTAACGTAGTCTATGGAATTAAATGTGAATATGGGTCAACGTACATTGGCTAAACTTCACAAAAATTATCAAAAAGCGATTACAGGGACAAGCCAACATTTTAACAAACATGATCATAAAATCCGGTACAACAAAACTTTCATGTTGGACACTCTAAGTAACATGTCGAGACAGAATTTTCTGGAAATGTGCTACATAAAACTTGCCTTAATAGTCTTAACCACATATACATATATTATTGCCTCAAGCTCCATATACACATATTATTGCCTCAAGAACATACTAAAAAAATAAGAACCAATTATACTAACACCAGAGTTTCTTTGAATTTTATTGGTTCATAAATTATTAATATCTCTTAGTTTATTTTCACTAGAATAAACGAGCTTCAGTTGATTTTAAAAAATCTGTACTCAATACATAGGTCTTGGTTCTGACAGCAGTGACATTTTATATAAATTAAAAATCACTCAAATTAAAAAAAATAACCAAATTTTGTAAGACTTCGAAATGGGTGAAACACGTTTCCTTGGCTAATTTTTATTTTAATAATTTTAAGGTTTAAGTAATTGCTAATTATGATTTTCTTATATTCTAACAATTAAATATATATATATATATATATATATATAT
This sequence comes from Pachyrhynchus sulphureomaculatus, assembly GCA_019049505.1. NCBI lineage: Eukaryota > Metazoa > Arthropoda > Insecta > Coleoptera > Curculionidae > Pachyrhynchus > Pachyrhynchus sulphureomaculatus. The sequence continues at coordinate 209,500,175 of CM032449.1, forward strand.
ATATATATATATATAACACTCAATGGAGGCCTAAGAGGTAGAAATTAAACTCTTGGTGTTCACTGTCAAGCTTTCGATAATGTTTATTATCTTCTTCAAAGACACGTTTAACACATGAGTCCTAAACTAAAGAACATGTAAATACCTTAAAGTTCAAATTATACTTATGTTAGGTCAGCTCGTATATCAATAATTACACTGCGTTACAAATTTAAAAAAAAATTAAGAACCCACTTAAATTTTTCCTGTTTATTTATTCATACACACCACTTATTAAGAATACATAAGTACTTTTTGTCTATCACGTACTGTGTTTTAGGTACGATACAGTGTACACGTAGCTTCATTAAATTTTCCAATAATTCGAATAAAACTGCTAAAAAAAACTTATTATTAATACTTTTGGACACAACTAAATATAAAATATATAGTAAAAAGTTTATATTGTACATTAAAAGTTAAAAATATTTAACTTTTTTTCTTATGTTGGGAAACATATTCTCCTTTTAAAAGCCAGCAGTAATCTCCCAATATAACTGCGTCCCAACGACCTTGAAACCGTTTCTCAAGCCTTTTCACATCCTGATGAAATCGTTCCCCTTGTTCATCACTCACTGCTCCAAAATTTGATGGAAAAAAAGAGAAATGGGAATGGAGGAAATGAATTTTTAATGACATTCGTCAACCCATCTTTTTGTATGCTCTTAACAAATCGTTCACTAAGAGTTCTGCATTCTCGGCTCTATTATTTCCTAAAAAAACCTTTTATCACGGCTTTTAATGATGTCCATGCGCACAGTTCTTCGTCATTTAGTGTTTGATCAAATTTGTTGTTTTTCATTAATAGGCGTATTTGTGGACCAATAAAAATACCTTCTTGCAACTTTGCGTCACTTAATCTTGGAAAAATAGATTTTAAATATAAAAAAAATCCTTCGCCATTTTTATCCATCGCTTTCACAAAATCCTTCATTAAGCCGAGTTTTATGTGTAGAGGAGGTAAAATGACGTCTTCGGGGTTGATTAAATGCAAGTATTTTACAGTTGACTTCCCACACACAAATTCCGTTCGTTTCGGCCAGTCTTTGATCAAATAGTGCTTATCAGTAGCTCTACTGTCCCACATGCAAAGAAAGCAGCAGTACTTAGTAAATCCACCTTGCAAACCAAGTTACTTTGAGGTCAGCGCACACTTTCCACTTAAAATTTTTGTATTTAATTAAATCCAATATTGATTTCATATTTTCGTATGTCACTTTTAAAACAGTTGAATAAGGTCATCAATGGTATTGACGGATATTTATTACCATTATGAAGTAAAACTGCCTTCAGACTTGTTTTCGAACCATCAATAAAAAGACGCCATTCATTTGTATCATAGGGAATTTCTAACTCACCCATCAAAGATACAGTGTCATTACAAAAACATATGTTTTCTGAACTAGAGTAAAAAGTTGCCATTTCTTTACTTCGTTTTCATTGTACAGATATTTTTGTATCTGGTGCCAACAAGTGCCATTCCTGTAGTCTTAATCCAAGTAATTCGGCATGTCTAACATACAAATTCAAGTCCCGTATCAAATCATTTAATTGCCGTTGTTGAATTAAATGCGGTTGGCATAGATCACTTGAAGAGAGTAAAAAGTCTGGATCTTGGTTGTCAACTTCCATGTCTCGTTCATCGTTATTTTCATCGCTTGGTATATCTAACTCTTCAGTTTGACTTTTCTTAGGAGGCAAAGGAGGAGTCATGTCTTCACTATATGGTATTGGTTTTGATACAGAATTCACAGAAGGGTACTCGATATTATGCTTAATTTTCTTTGAAAATCTTCAGTCATGCAGAAGTAGCAATCGTTAAAATGATTACTAGGTTCGCGCCACACAATCGGTACTGCAAATGGCATAGATGTTTTGTTTCCGTTCAACCACGACAGGAGAGTAGCATAACATGATACACAAAACAGTTGCGAAATCCAGGGTTTATCTTGATGTACAGCACGTCCAAAATATAGAAAATACGCAGTACATACTTTTTCAGATATTTTTTTTCCTTGAGAATGTACTGTCCAAACACGTAACAAAACTTGTTTGGTGAAGTTTTGCACTGACGGCGACTACTTTTTTCAGCATTCATCTTTAAAACTGTATTATTACACTCTTAGTCAGGAAATCTCGAAGAAACTAACAAGAAATGAACATATCCTCTCAATAGATTATCTAGCGATTACATTTATTAATATGAACAATATGAGGGTAGGTTAAGAAAAGGTTATCAGTGTGTACCTTAAAAATAAGACGTGATAGAAATAAAAGACATCCACTGCTTACATACTATAACTAATAGGAAACTATTATAGCAATCAGTTTTTCGGGTACCAAAATCATGTCACGCAGTGTTATAGGACATATTCCTATCTAGTTTCTTCAGTAAATGATGTTCGATATTAATAAACGAGCAAGTTGATCTGCCGATTACCAGAAGGCTGAACCAAAGCAAAAGGGTAACTACAGCCAAATAGTCGACCCAATTCAACGATACTAACCATTATATCATTTTTTATATCTTTTTGCTCTCTTCCTCTTCTTAGTTCAACATCCTGTCCGATGTGTAGTGGTTATGAGACTTTTTTGTTCGCGTTGTGGATGACTCTGTTCACAATATGACGCCACCCTTGCCGGTTATAGATTTCTTGGGCTAAACAGTATAGAGCCTGCTTAACCGCGAAATCAGTGTTGGGCTGGAATTTAATTGAAGCCAACTTATTGCCAATCCAGAGAACCTTTCTAACGCGGCACGAATAGTGCGAACCACTACCGCCGCCTACCGACCAACCGATAGAACTATTTGCCGATTACCGTGGATGCCATCATCATCAGCATTTCCATTCACTGTCATACGTGCGCCGCGTAACGTCGTGCCATTGCATCGACCAGAGAGAGAATATCCTGCCCCATTAGAGAGAAGGTAGCAACCGTAGTAAAATGATGTACAAGTAGAGGTAAGGATTTACATCTCCGCCTGCCATTCTCAACGCGATCGTTTGCTGTCGTTTGTCACCACTCCGCTTTCACATAGAATTTTTTTTTGAACCATTCATGTTATTTCTTTCTTTCTTCTCTTCTACTTTTCAAGGCGTATTGATGATAGACCACCATCAGCATCAGCTGACATGCTCATTAACCCCTGGTTTTCCGGTTTTTTACTGTAACCAGTTACCTGAGGCCCGATGAGCCGTTTACCACGCAAATCTAAATAGCGCCGCCCAAGCTTTAACCTTACGTTTGAAAATTAATTTGTATACCTGATAAATTTACCTGTCTCAAGAGAGAAAAATGATTGTTTCATGTGGTAAACTTATTATTTATGTTACATTGGTATGACGTAAAAAAAAATCTTTATATTTTATTCCTACCATCAGCCGGAAGATGATCTTTTAAATGATCTAAACGTAGGTATGTAGTTTGTAACTTAAAAAAGAAAATTAATAGAACTTTTTTATTTTCCTGTTCATTATGTATTTAATTTACATATGGAATTTAGTTGTAAATAAGATACATTAGTTAATAATTGGATAGCCAAAGGCGTCACTAATACCGCATTCTTTGAATCCACGTGCAATTCTGAAGTATCCATCTTCACCCCATTCTTCTCCCCAAGAATTCTTCACAATCCAGAAATCTGTACCATTTTCAGAACCGTAGCCAACAACAACAACACCATGATTTACGATCCCATCGTCACATCTTCTGTCTTTATAGATTCCTAGAAAAATAAGAAAATAAATATTGTAAGCAATACCCTACTACATCTTGTTTAAACATCATTTTTAATAAAATCCTTTTTTTATTTTATTCAGTTAGACCAAAAGCAATCAGAAATAATCTAATACCAAATCCGCATGAAAAAGAATAATTTATACAAAAATAACTTATATTAATAACATTCTAGAACTAAATAACTGTTTTAAGGAATAGATATGTATTCGGAACAGACTTGATGGCTTGGTGTAATCAGAAGATAGCCAGTTCGATTCAGATTAGAGGTTGGACGTTATTTATTATTATGTATATGTATACAAAACAAGCAAATCTCAATAACAAGAATTGTTTACTCGAAGTAATCTCCTTTCAACCTAACGTCGACTGACATTGAGGGTTTTCTGGACATTTTTTTCTGAACTATTGATAAAAATTTTAGATAATTATAAAAATATTTTAATCTGTTCTGATCTTAACATTGACCATATGCCTAGTAGTAGAAACTGTAAATACTATAAAATGCTTAAGGATATATTTGACTCTAATAGACTAACATCTTTGCTTAGTGGAGCAACTAGAATTTTTGCTAATAGAAAAAATATTACCAGTATCTCTGGTCTTGATTATGTCATCACGTCCAAACCAGAACTTTTTTCTTGCAAAAATTTTGATGCTGGAATTTCCGATCATTTTTGTCAACTTATATATTGTCATGACGAGCAAGCAATATTACCAGAGGCAGTTCAACGGGAAACGGTCCGGTACCATAGGGTGGTTGACAATGGTTCAATTAACGAATTTAATGTTCTTTTTGATTCATTTAAAATAGACTTTACTCAGATCAATATGGAAAAAAATTTTGAACACTTCTCTGTTGTGTTTAATTGGTGCTTTCAAATAAGCTGTCCAAATAAAGAGGTTAAGGAAAATAAGCTACACAATAAAAAAATTAATTTTTCTAATGAACTCCTAGAGGATCTTAAAAACTTAAAAAATTTACATTGGTTACAGAAACGTACTGAGGACTTTCAACTAAAAAATAAATATAAACACTTAAAAAAGGATATAAATAGTAAAATTAAGAAAGAAAGAGAAAACTACTATAACAGGAAAATAAATAACTCAAAAAACAAAACAAAGACCACCTGGAATATAATTAATTTTTTAAATGGCAAAAACCGAAACAATTTCAAAAGATAACATACATTAACCAAATATGCACAGATAATGTCACTCTTACTAATGCAGAAGACATAGCAAGTAGCTTTAGTAACTATTTATCTACTGTTGTAAAAAATAAGTTAAATTTTCACTTCAGTAACGGTTTATCACAGGAATGTACTGTTTCAAAAAAATTTTTTGATACTTTTCAATATACTAATGTAACTTCACAGGATGTTAGGTCTGCCATAAAAAAGTTACCCAATAAAAAATCAACGGGACCAGATGCGGTACCAATTGCTTTGTTAAAGAGATGTTCGCCTAAAGTAATTGCTTGCCTGGTTTATTTAATAAATATGTCTGTTTATGAAGGTATTTTCTCTTCGCGACTGAAAGAGGCTAACATTTCACCTGTATTCAAAAAGGGCGATCCTCTTTTAATTGAAAATTATAGGCCTATATCTTTACTTAACTGTTTTTCAAAGGTTTTCGAAAAAGTTATTTACAATAAGATAACTCCATTTCTTGGTAATAACAAAGTTCTAACCTCACACCAGCACGGTTTTAGAGAAAAGCACTCTACAGAGACCGCAGCGATCGACTTTATAAAGAATATATATAATAAACTTGATATAAATGAGAAAGTAGTAGCTCTACTATTTGATCTAACAAGGGCATTTGACACAATAGACCCAGGCTTTGTTGTTAAAAAATTCATTTCTGAAGGGTAGAAACTTTAAAATAAAAACTGGTAATATTTTTTCGCAAATGACGAACTGTGACTTAGGGACCCCTCAAGGCAGTGTCCTGGGTCCTCTAATTTTCTCGTTGTTCATAAACGACTTACCTGAATACATTTCATGTGGAATCGTTTTTATGTTCGCTGACGATACGACCATAGTCATCTCAGCCAAAGATGAGAAACTTTTGGAGAAAAAAATTAAAATAATATTGACCGAGTTCTCAAACTGGTGTAAAAAGAATAACCTTATAATAAATCTATCAAAGACCGTGTCTATGGAATTTAAGACAAAAATGCGCAAACCAATAAACCTAAATATTGTATTTAATAATATGAATTTGCCTGTTAGTCAAGTTTTTAGGAATCATAATAGATCCTAACCTCGAATGGAGTTTGCACATAGATGACGATTTTATCATAAAAAAAACATTTATTTAATGTTTTTAGTGTTCCGTACGGAACACTTATAAGATCACTTCGGTATCTGTCTGTCTGTCTGTCTGTCTGTCTGTCTGTCTGTCTGCCTGTCTGTCTGTCTGTCTGTCTGTCTGTCTGTCTGTCTGTCTGTCTGTCACACCCGATTTGCTCCGAAACTATTTGACATAGAAAGGTGAAATTTGGTAATAATATAGGAATTGATGGCCTCATCAGAGTCATATAGTTTTGAGAATTAAATTTTGACTTAAGGGGTTAGTTTTGGGGGGTGAAGTCGGAAGTGAAAAAAAATTTTTTTTACTAGGTCATCGAGTGTGGTGTCAAATGAAAGCTTGTGAAAACACGAGTAAAAAATATATATATATATAATATTATACTTGCGCGCACTTTTCTTTGTATTATTTTTAAAAATTCGCGAAAAATCGCTGTCCCGGGCCTTATCTCGAAAAGTACTTATCAAAAAATTTCGAAAAAACTCTGGAATATTCTCCACGGGGTGTAGATTGAACGAAAATTATCACGAGTGCATTACCTTTAATAATTTATATGGTATATAAAAAAAACAAAAATTTCAAGGTCATCAGATTTCAGTAAAGATTGGAAACAAACTTTGTTGGAAACAAATTTGGGCTGTGTTTTGTGCAGTCACTGATCATTTTATACCACCGTAACATAAATTTTGACTTAAGGGGTTCATTTTGAGGGGTGAAATCGGAAGTGAAAAAAAATTTTTTTTACTAGGTCATCGAGTGTGGTGTCAAATGAAAGCTTGTGAAAACACGAGTAAAAATATATATATATATATATGTATAATGTAATACTTGCGCACACTTTTCTTCGTATTACTTTTAAAAAATCGCTGTCCCCTACCTTATCTCGAAAAGTACTGATCAAAAAATTTTGAAAAAATTCTGGAATATTCTCCACGGTGTAGAGATTGAACGAAAATTATCACGAGTACATTACCTTTAATAATTTATCTGGTATATATAAAAAAAACAAAATTTCAAGGTCACCAGTTTTCAGTAAAGATTGGAAACAAACTTTGTTGAAAACTCATTTGGGGTGTGTTTTGTGAAGTCACTGATCATTTTATACCACCCTAACGAAAATTTTTTTTTTTAAAAACAATCAACGTACGGAACACTAATTGTGCAAGTTCCACTTGCACTTGACCGGTTTTTTTTATGATAAAATCTTTAAAAAAACTCATTAAGTGTTCCCAATCTCATAACGGTCTATTACGCTAATGCATACCCAGCCATGTCCTATGGTCTGGCGGTTTGGGGAAGTGCGCGGGAACTAGACAGAGTGCTGGTAATACAAAAACGAATCATGAGACTCATTTTTAGTATGCCATATAACGCATCCTGTAGGGAAGTCTTTAAGAATAGGAAAATATTAACAGTTACAAGTATTTATATATATATATATATATATATATATATATATATATATATATATATATATATATATATATATATATATATATATATATATATAAACTCTTAATGTATATCTATCAAAATCAAGATAGCTTCATTTCGCATGGATCTTTTCATCGTTATCCGACTCGAAACAGAGAAAATTTTTATATTGAAAAACACATCATGAACATGCTAAAAAAACTAGTCATTACTTAGGTTGCAGACTATTTAACTTACTGCCGGAAAATGTAAATAGGATTGAATCTATGGCACGTTTTAAAAAACAAATAAAAACTATACTATTAAATAAAACTTTTGATTCTGTAACTGAATTTGAAAGTTATCTACTGGGCGGAGTGTGAACGCTATTCTTTATAGCATCCTTACTTAATTGAGGCATCTCCAGTATGTACTTTGTTTGTTATAAATTTGTTTGTTATAAATATGTATGTTATGTTTTTTGTTATATCTTGTATTTACTGTGTATTAATGTGTTTAATAGTAAGATTTCTTTTTTTTTATTATTATTTTTGATATTACCTAAGATGGGATCATACATCCCTTTGTTGACATGTCTTATCTACAACTTTTGTAGCTGAAAAGATGAATAAACTGTCTATTGTCTATATACTTAGTATAACGGTTAAAAAGTAACTCTAGACCTTTCCAAAGAAATAAAATGTTTGGTTTGCAAGCCAGTCTGCGACAAACGTTTGTTTCTTCTTCTTGTGAATAAAATTTGTGTCTTTTTAAATATTTTGTATGGGATGGAGTTGTGGATATTAACGGAGGCATCATGTAAGAAGATCGCCAAGCCTTTAAGATGTGGTCATACCAGAAAATTTTGAAAATATCTTGAATTGATCACGTTCTAAGAAGAATAGGAAAAGACAAGGACATAATGATGAGAATAAAAACAACGAAGTTGGAATATATCGGACACGTCATGAGAAACAACGAAAGATACGGCTTGCTGCAACAAATACTACAAGAGAAGGTGGAAGGAAGGAGAGAGCCTGAAAGAAGAACAATATCCTAGCTAAAGAAATTAAGAACGTGGTTCAATAAATCCACAATAAGTTTGTTTGGAACAGCTGAAAACAAGCACCACAAGACGAAATGTTTTACGAGTATCAGTTTTCGGAACACATAATAGTCCGACAAAGCTAAATCAGTTGAACATGGAAAATGATCAGTCAGTTTCAAATCTATAATTTATTCGTTTATTTGTTGTCCACTAACAACGATTTGTGAGCAAGAGTATTGTCTTGCGAAAACAGCATACCTTTGGACACTATTCCTCAGCTTTTTTCCATAATTTTTTGGTGGCGTTTCGTTAATAATAAAGAGTAGTATTCTCCAGTCACTCTTTTGCTGTGTTCCAAGTAATCTGTAAGAAGTATACCATTCTTGTTACAAAAAACGGATGCAAGAACTTTCTAATTCCTGTTCGGCTGTTCTTTTATCTATGAATCATAATCTACGTTTCATTTATAGTTATAATTCGATACAAAAAAATGATTCTTCTTCAAAATGGCTTCAAATCAACTTGGATGTTGTGACTCCTAGTGGTTTTTTAGTTGTCGTTCAGATATTTAGGGAACCATTTAGCTGATAATTCTCTCATTGGGACATCAGAATGTGTAATGTGTTAATATGAAATATTCAGATTATCTGCTATATGTTGCAGCCCAATTCATTAATTCTCCAAAATTATTTCGTGCACAACTTCAACATGCTCTCGAGTAGACACACAAACAGGTCTTCCAGCACAGTATTTATCACAAATACCGGTTCTTTTTCTCTTGAAATCTGCCACCCAATTTTTGGTAGAGGCGTAGGGAGGCCATTGATGTTTCAATGTATTAAATTTCAATGTTATAAATTTCTTCAGCATAAAATCTTTTCGAAATGAGGTACTTTATCACCGATATTCGATTTTAAAATTTTTCAAAAATTCAGAGTAGCATAATAAAATCGGAATCAACAAACAATGTGTATGTATTTACTAAATATCAAACTACCAATCATATCATCTGTAATGATAGTTTATAAACTCCAGAGTCTTTGTATTTATGAGTTTTGTCTTTTACATTGGAAAAGAGGAAGGAAAGTTTTTGGGGGTGAATTAAAAGCGATATTTATGTTGTCGTTTATGAGTATACATGCAATTTTATTAGAAATTGATCCGAAATATGTCAATGAGGAAAAGAATAAAGTATAAGGTGCCAATGTATTTGTGATTTGTAGAGTAAAATCACTTATTCGGTAAAGTGGCTGATAATAGGTGATAGATTGTAAATCTTTTTATGAAAATGATTTTCGTTTAGCAAGCTGAGTTATTGTTTTTCATCGTTTTTAACGTGTGGTTAAATATTTGACAATTAGAAGTGATCTAGGGTAACTAATTATTAATACGGTAGCGAATGTCTTTTAATTGTATGATAATAAATTAGATATTGACGTATTGACAAATTGATTAACAATGGCGGTCGATAACATTGATTTGGTTTCTTCAACACAAAATTTATATAAAGACTAACAAAAAATTTTGGAAAAACAGAAGTTGCCGATTTTTGTCAAAAAAGAAGAGTGGATCTTCTTGTGAAATTGGAATATTATTTAAAAATGTATAATTGTAAAGGAGAAATTCGGAATGATTAAGTGACTACAAGGAAATAAAGAATATTCTGTAAATAGCTCGAAAAATAAGTATTCAAGTGTCCAAGTTAATGTAAACCAAACGTTTCTGATTGATTTTTGCTTTTTTTACGTAATTATATATTTTTAAAAAATTTTGTACCTTACTTAGGTCCTGTTTAATGATTTTTTTTTTTATTTTTGTTAAAACGTTTCCCATTTAATCTAGTTATTGAGAGTAATCACAATTTAAATGCAGATATTATAAGAGGGTAGTGGTTTTAACAAAAATCTTTTGTCTGTTTCTTTACCTGATTCATATTCCCTTAAATAAAAAGCGAATAGACCGGTTGACACTGGTCCAATATTAGCAACTGCATCAAGAAGTTGATCTTCATTTCCATAGCTGGTATATTTATAGTCAGATATTTTGGTAACTACATCGGACGAAGAATACTGGCAGGTACCATCTAAAGCTGAAAAATATATATATATATATTTTTTAACAAACTATAACTCTACAGTACTAAGTCTGTTGAAAAGACACAGCTTAGATGTTATTTCAACTTTTTCAGGATATATTGATTCGGTTTCCAGCCCAGACAGTGTACTTATCAATATTACTTTATTTTAGACCAAGCATTAGCTACTTGCCAGTGTATGGATAGGTTTCTTCAGATTCTAAACCATTCTTTATAACATATGGAAATGTCCAATCTAGCAAACCACCAAGACATCCATCATTGCCATCAGTAGTACAGTCAACTAGTTGCTGTGGAGACAGAGAAACTAGTTTTCCAGATTTACGCTTGTAGGCAGCTTCAGTAGAACCGACCTAAAATATAATGGTTGGTTATAATAGCTTCGGTTCAGTAAACTGACTGTTTTTGTATTCCATGTCTAGTTATTCTAAAGTTCATAAAAGGACACATTTTTCGTAATTTTGTAAAATATACCAGGTGTACAAGTCTGAAATGCGGATTTTTTTCTAAAAAAACATGTTAAATTCGGAAGAATGATAAAAAGTGCTTTATTCAAAGTATGCTTCATCGCTTGTTATACATTTGTCCCATCTTTCGGGCAATTTGTGAATATCACGCCAGTAAAAATATTCCCCTTTTGCTGCGAACCATTCATCGGGCCATTTTTTCGCATCTTCGTACGAACCAAAGCGCTGCTCAGCAAGTGCGTGGCCCATCGATGCAAACAAGTGATAATCGGAAGGAGCCAAGTCTGGTGAGTAAGCCGCATGGGGTAGAACTGCCCAGCTGAGTGCTTCCAACGTGTCGCGAACTGGTTTTGCCGTATGTGACGGAGCATTGTCATGAAGAAAAATGACTTTGTGTTGCCTCTTTCGGTATTCTGGTCTTTTTTCAGGCAGCGAACAGTTCAAATCGGTCAATTGTTTTTGGTAACGTTTAGTATTAACCGTTTCCTCAGGTTTTAACAGCTCATAATAGATCACGCCCCTCTGGTCCCACCAAACACAGAGCATCGTCTTTCTGCCAAAGCGATTCGGTCTTGGGGACGATGTGGATGGTGCGCCTGGGTCTATCCATGATTTTTTGCGCTTAGGATTCTCAAAATAAATCCACTTTTCATCCCCTGTAACTATACGATGCAAAAACGACTTCCTTTTGTACCGGGCGAGCAAAATGTCACACGTGTTTTTGCGCTTTTCCATTTGCTTGTCGTTCAACTCATGTGGTATCCATCTACCGGTCTTCTGAATCTTTCCCATCTCTCGTAGCCGATTGGAAACAGCTTGTTGACTAACGCCCAATTGCTCGGCGAGTTGTTTTTGTGTTTGCGAATCATCTTCGTCCAACAATGCTTGCAATTCTACATCTTCGTATTTTTTTGGCGGTTTTCCACATTCCTTTTCTGCAACATCGAAGTCATCACTTTTGAAACGCCGAAACCATCGTTCACATGTATCTTGCTATGGAGCATGTTCACCATAAGCTTCTCGAAGTAATCGGTAATCGGTAAGCAGTTTTCTTCAAATGAAAACCAAAAATTAATGCTGTCCGCGAATGCTCTTTGTTCGGTATAAATTTCAACGTATTGAACACAACAACACAACACTATGCACACACTTTACCAATGTATCACTTGTGCGTGTCTGACACTTGTTGATGACACAACAAAATGGCGCAGTGTCAAACCTTTATAGCACAAACTGCATTGGTACACAATCTGTTGTCTGAAATCCGCATTTCATACTTGTACACCTGGTATTTAAATATGAAAGTTAATAAATACTAAAATATTTAGGAAAAATATATAAAAAATAAAAGTCTTAGAAAACTAAATTACAAATATATTTACGTTTTACTTATATTCTCATTTTAAAGCAGACTGATTACAACTTTTACTAAATCTTTGCTTACAGAATATGTTCGGCTTGCTTGAAAGATAAATTTTGGGTATAAATAACTATTTCTTGTCAAAAATACTGTTTATGATATATTCGTGTTTTTAAAAAAACAGATCTACAATATATTTTTCTAATTATTTTTGCAATATCTTCTAGATTTTTAGAACTCAATGCTATTCTGACATGAGAATAGGCTAGGAGTAATGAAATTTACTGACAAAGTAAAATCAAATTATGTTGTCAGATTAAATTTTTTAAAAACGTAACAAGCTTGAAATCGGTCCACACAAAAGTCTAGAATAAAATGGAATATAAAAAAATGCCATAAATTTCTTAGTGATAGACGTTTTAGTTGAAAAAGTCGAGTAGAATCAGTACGGAAACATGTTGTTACGTATTGCTAAAGAGATGACTTAAGTTAAGTAAAACATTTTTTTTTTCGTTTACTGTTTTTTTTTTTTTTTATTGGTCTAGCACACGTGCTGCAGGGAAGTCCCTAAAGCGCTCCAGGAACGGCACGAGTGCGGAAAAAGCGATTCACGTTGTTCTTGAATCGCTGTAAATTGTACTCGGTGGGAAACACAGCGCTGGGCAAATTATTCCAAAGGGATGACGTTCTCCATATAAAAGATTGCTTGAACTCCATATTTATTTTAATATATCAACTTGTTTCGCTATCACTGTAGCTTTATCAAGATTAAAAGAGCAAGATGGAAAATTTGTTATATATATATATATATATATATATATATATATATATATATATATATATATATATATATATATATATATATATATGAGGCTATGAGCGCAATAGTGGCCTAACCCACAAAACTATTTTTCCTTATTATTCTATTGTAAGTAGTCCAAAATTACAACAATAGCAATTATTTATGACAGAAAAACAAAATTGTTGATTATCAGAACTTATTACTGAGAAAAATTTGCAAAAAATATTACAAAAAAAGAAGTTGCATTTATCTCCAATAGGGATGCTTGCTTGGGGGTTAGGCCACTATTGCGCTCATAGCCTCATATATATATATATATATATATATATATATATATATATATATATATATATATATATATATATATATATATATATATATATATAAGTTCCATACAGGTAAAATACAATAATGTTGGAAATCCCTAATTATACTATTATAAAGACTTTATATTATAGGTAACAAATTAATAAAGTACGGTATTATTGAAATATATTTAAAAGAGGTGAATTATTTAATTTTAATTGGCCGTTTAACAAATAAATAGTATTTTTAAGTTTATTGATTTCCAGAGATTCAAGCAAATTTAATTTATACCCTTTATTTTCAACATGTAAAATTTCAAAGTTTTTATTAAACTGATGTTCCGATTCTATTAAATGGTTAGCGTAATTTGAGTCTGATTTGCTAGTTATAAAAGTTTTAAATTGTTCTTTTATTCTTTTTTTAAAATTTCTTCCTGTTGGACCAATGTAAGTACAATCGCAATTTTCACAGTTAAGTTTGTAAACACCTGATTTTTGCTCTTTGTCTGTTTTTGATTTATTATTTTTTATATATTTGCTTAGGGTATTATTTGTTTTAAATGCTACACAAATATTTATTTTTTTGTTAAGACATTTCTAATTTTATTGCTAGTCTCACCTATGTATGTAATAACACTATAGCGTTCTTGATTAATTTTTTGCCTAGGAAAATTAGTTCTAAGGCTTTTTTATATTTTTTCTTTTTTAAAATTTTGTTTACTATATCTATATTATATCCGTTGTTTACTGCAATTTGTTTTATTATGTTTAGTTCTTTAAGAAAATCTTTTTCATTTAATGGAATAGATATTAGTCTATGGATCATGCTATGAAAGGCAGCTAGTTTGTGTTGGATTGGGTGACATGATTTATTATATATTGTTGTGTCAGTATGCGATGGTTTGTGGTAAATAGAGAACGTATGTTTATTATTATTTTTTGTTATAATTAAATCTAAGAAGTTTATGCTATTATTAGTTTCCTCTTCTGTAGTGAATTTTATGTTGGCATGTAAATTATTTATATAATCACAAAATATTTTGAGTTGTCTATCTATTCCTGTGAAGCAGGCTAAAATATCATCGACATATCTATATCAATAAATGAATTTTTTAAAAACCTAAATACTAATGTGGCATTTAAAACAAATAATACCCTAAGCAAATATATAAAAAATAATAAATCAAAAACAGACAATGAGCAAAAATCAGGTGTTTATAAACTTAATTGTGAAAATTGCGATTGTACTTATATTGGTCAAACAGGAAGAAATTAAAAAAAAAAAAAAGAATAAAATAACATTTTAAATCTTTTATAACTAGCAAATCAGACTCAAATTATGCTAACCATTTAATAGAATCGGAACATCAGTTTAATAAAAACTTTGAAATTTTACATGTTGAAAATAAAGGATATAAATTAAATTTGCTTGAATCTCTGGAAATCAATAAACTTAAAAATACTAATTATTTGTTAAACGACCAATTAGAATTAAATAATTCACCTCTTTTAAATATATTTCAATAACACCGTACTTAATTAATTTGTTACCTATAATATAAAGTCTTTATAATAGTATAATTAGGGATTTCCAACATTATTGTATTATACCTATAGGGATCTTATATATATATATAACAAATTTTCCATCTTGTTCTTTTAACCTTGATAAAGCTACAGTTATAGCGAACATGTTGATATATTAAAATAAATGTGGAGTTTACCAGTAAACGAAAAAAAATTGTTTTACTGTTCACCTAACTTAAGCTTAATTGATCTCCACCAAGTATCGGCCAAAACAATCCAAAGAGATGACTAAAGTATTAATAAGATAAACAAAATATTGTTTTATTTGGATTGTGGGCGCACTGCTGAGAAGTACAATAACGAATCCATGTTTTTGTTTTCCTAAAAGGCATTTATTACGGTTCACTGTGTTTATAGCATATTATATTATAATATTAAGTTATTGTAGTATCACAGTTAGGCAAATTATAAGCATTTTCATTATTATTCAATTTTACTTTGTTCTCCAATATATAATTAGAATCGTAGAAGTCATATTTAATATTCGGTGTAAACAATTTAAAATTCAATTGAGTAGACTTTTGTTTTTATTCGACTAGACAAACGGACAAAAGAGCTTTATGTTGACTGAGTGGTAAAGTACGTACGACTGAGAAAGCCCAGCAAGATCCACAGTTTCCTTGATCTTTTACTTCTGTAACTTGTCCATCAGTTCTCCAATCAACGGATTCCGGAAGAGGAAGTCCAGTTTTTACATATTTAGAGGCGTTAAAATTGGGTTTTTTGGATGAACTTAAGGCTAGCATAGCAGCAAATTCGTCTTCAGTCATGTCAGTGAATTTATTGACACCTTAAAAATAAAGTCAAATTATAACTTGACATTTATAATATTTGAAATTTATTACTAAATGCGGAACATTCATCCAGGAAATATATTTTTAAATTTCATTTACATTCTTTTATGTCGTCTTATTATCATTGTATCAGCTTTTTAATTCATCGCGTATCTTTTAAAGACTAAGGAGGTCGTGACCAGATACGGTAAATATGTCTTCTCATACAACCAAAGTTATTCATTTTTTTTTTCTGGGCGTGTATAATAAAGAAAAATGCCATTTTACAACACGTAAACTAAATAAGATGTTTCTAGCAACCAGAATTTAGCAGTATTAATCATACCAATCAAAGTAGACAGTTAATTCCACTAAATTCTAGCTGCTATAAACAACTTCATTGCGCTCGTTTGTTTACAGTGTTGTAAAATGCTGGTTCCCCTTAATGACAAGCTCTAATAGCTCCGCAATTTTGTTCTAATATACTGTTTAATAAGAAAATGAAGATCATAAGATGTGTAACAACTGATAGTGAAAGAAAACAGAACATCTGCCTCAGACGAGACAGACTATAACAGATTTGGTTCTGGATTGCAAATAAAGGGAACGATATTTTATAGCACTCTGAATTAAAGCTAGAGCACAGAAGATGTATATGAAAAGAATACTATAAAATGGCGATTCCTTTAATAACAATTGGAATAAAGTATTTCGTGGAGAAGGTTACACCATAAAAAGGTTTTAAAAAGCAGGATAATGACACAGGACAGTGGGGAGGTCCTGACTCCGTGGTTATCGTGCCGGCGTAGGGTATCGAGGGTCCCGTGTTCCAATCGCGGCAGGTCAGTATTTATTTATTTAAATATATTTGGCTTAGTCACAGACATAGATAGTAGTGGTTAGAGAAATGTAATATCACCCGTAATAAGACCCGACTATTGCAGAGGACAGATGTAGAAAATGATACCAGCAGAAAGAAACGATCGAACACATAACGAGCGGATGTAAAATATTGGCCGGAATGGAGTACACAGCCAGGCATGATTCAGCTGCCAAAGTGATTCTCCAAGCACTGGCCACAACATACAGACTCATAGAAAACACAGATCCCTACTACAAATACACGCCAACATCCATACTTGAAAATGAAGATTACAAGCTCTACTGGGATATCGGTATCCATACAGATAAAACAGTCTCCGCCAATAGACTCGATATTACTTTTCAGTGCAAAAAAGGAAAAGTCACCTATCTGATTGACATAGCTGTCCCCAACGACACAAACATCCAAGCGAAATACACAGAAAAAATTTCCAAATACACAGACCTTGCAACGGAAATAAAAAGGCTATGGAGACAGGAAAAAGTCATCATTGTCCCCCTCATTATATCAGCCACAGGCCTTACACCAATAACATTCACACCACATTTAGTGCAATTGGGACTCAACACCGACATACACAGAAACATTCAGAAGTCAGTGATTTTGAAAACATGTAACATTGTCAGGTCATTCCTTAATACGGAATGGTAATAGCGTTTGTGCTGACTTGGTTTTGGCCCGTCAGCCAAACATGGAACCACATTGATCAAATGTGAGAAAGAAGAACTTTTTGTAATAATAATAATGATAATTTTATTTCCTCTTTTCTGCAAAACAACATTAATATTATACTTTACATTATACTTCTGTTACAAAAAAAGAAAAAGGAGCTGAAAATAATTAAAACTGTTCAAAGTTTAACCCCATGTAAACTACATCTAGCATAAATGTTCATGAATTAAAGAAAATAATAAACTAGACGAGATAGAGAGGGAGGGAGAGAAAGAGAGAGAAGTGCGACAGAAATTAACCTAATAGCTAATTGGTTCAAAATAGTTTATAACCGCTTTCTAAATATCTCAGGTTTAAGGGTTTTTAAAGTAACAGGTACGGTATTATAAAGTTTATAGATATTGTAGGAAAAGCTTCTTTTAAAAAGAGCCGTTCGGTGAGGTGGTGGAGATATAAGTCCACCAAATCTTAAATTCAACCTATGAACATTTGTTCTATAAATAATTTTATTTTTTAGGTATGGTGGGCAGTTATTAACAACAAAAACATGAAATATTACGTCTGTCCTGCATATTCAACCACTTAGCATGCTCTAATTTGTGAGATACGGACTGAAATTTTCTTATACCATAAATGAAACGTAAACAGCTCCTTTGTACTTTTTCAATTCTATTTAAATTTACTTTATCTAAACACGGTCCATACATAATATCACAATAATTAAAGTGACTTAAACCAAGGGAATCTACCAATTTTACCTTAAGAGATTCTTCCAAATGATGTCATCCATCTAAAAGTGGTATTCCCTATTAAGGAGAGAATGTGAACAATAAAAAAAGGAAAATGGTTACGTGGCTATTATGTAAGTAATCATTCAATGTCATATTATCGAGGTAGTATTCAGTAATTGGTATTTTATTATCCCGTATAATAAATGGTTGAAAGAATTTATTTAGCTATAACATACAATGAAGAGTCAATAGACAACAATAGAAATTGTCTTGTTACATGAAATTATTTTCTTGTTATTAAAAATGTTACGACGGCAAAAACTTTATTAGTCTTAACGTATTAATAATAATTTTATTTTTTTTACCTTTTTTATAGGACACAAGTCCTTGCTTGTAGAGGGCATTATGTTCTTCAATTGACTGAAGATTTTCTCTAAAGATGTTAAAGCGTTTTGTTTCTTCAGCTTGGTTTCTGTAGGTTTTGCCATGTGTCAACTAAAAATATGATGTTTAATTATCATCGCTTATTACGGGAAGGAAAAATTTTAAAATAAATTAACTCAAATAAACCGAAGAACAAGCAATTCTATTTTAAGAGGTATCATCACAATTTGTGAACAATTTTACTATCATTATGATTAAATGGACGATGTTTTACCAGCAATGATTCTAAAATCAAGAGCCGAATGAAAGTAAGTTTTATAAATATAGAGAGAGGATTGATTGGTTAAATTAGGATCCATTTGCACAGCAATTTAAAAAAATTAATAAATAAAACAGTTATTTTACTTTACTTGAAATCCACGGACTTTATTAAATCGGCATTTGCTCTGATACATTTCTTATCATTAGTGTTCCGTACGGAACACTTATAAGATCACTTCGGTGTCTGTCTGTCTGTCACACCCGATTTTCTTCGAAACTATTTGACATAGAAAGGTGAAATTTGGTAATAATATTGATGGCCTCATCAGAGCCATGTAGTTTTGAGAATAAAATTTTGACTTAAGGGGTTAGTTTTGGGGGGTGAAGTCGGAAGTGAAAAAAAAATTTTTTTACTAGGTCATCGAGTGTGGTGTCAAATGAAAGCTTGTGAAAGCACGAGTAAAAAATGTATATATAATATTATACCTGCGCGCACTTTTCTTTGTATTATTCTTAAAAATTCGTGAAAAAATCGCTGTCCCGGGCCTTATCTCGAAAAGTACTTATCAAAAAATTTCGAAAAAATTCTGGAATATTCTCCACGGAGTGTAGATTGAACGAAAATTATCACGAGTGCATTATCTTTAATAATTTATATGGTATATAAAAAAACAAAAATTTCAAGGTCATCAGATTTCAGTAAAGATTGGAAATAAACTTTGTTGAAAACTCATTTGGGGTGTGTTTTGCTAATTATTTTATACCACCGTAACATAAATTTTGACTTAACGGGTTCGTTTTGAGGGGTGAAATCGGAAGTGAAAAAAAATTTTTTTTACTAGGTCATCGAGTGTGGTGTCAAATGAAAGCTTGTGAAAACACGAGTAAAAAATATATATATAATGTGATACTTGCGCACACTTTTCTTCGTATTACTTTTAAAAAATCGCTGTCCCCTACCTTATCTCGAAAAGTACTGATCAAAAAATTTTAAAAAAATTCTGGAATATTTTCCACGGGGTATAGATTGAACGAAAATTATCAGGAGTGCATTACCTTTAATAATTTATTTGGTATATATAAAAAAAAAACAAAATTTCAAAGTCACCAGTTTTCAGTAAAGATTGAAAACTCATTTGGGGTGTGCTTTGTAAAGTCACTGATCATTTTATACCACCCTAACAAAATTTTTTATTTTAAAATCAATCAACGTACGGAACACTAATTGTGCAAGTTCAACTTGCACTTGACCGGTTTTTTTTAAATAATATATAACAAAATATATACCTTAAAAGTTTGAAATTTAGCCTTCTGCTGCTCTGAGAGTGATGCATTAACGGCAGCTACAACAGCTACAACACAAACAGAAATGAGTACCTTCATGATTTATTTGGATTATAATACTTCAAAATGATACAACGCCTCTATATATATATTATTTTTGTTCATGAAGTATGTACTTAAATTCTATTCTATTCTTCTATTCACTATCAAGTAAATACTTAAAATTCTACAGTGACGTAGATACTTATGTTTGGGACGGAAGAATATAATTTATTTCTTGTGTAATATATTTCCGCTTAGTAAAAAAACAATATTATTACTAAATTTGCAAAGACGGATACTTCAAATGATATAACGCTTCTCTATATGTATTATTTTTGTTCATGAAGTATGTACTTAAAATTCCACTGTCACGTAAATACGTAAAATTGGACGTAAACACTTATTATGTTTGCGAAGGAACTATGTTGGGAATTTAGAATCTTTGAGGAAGAATATAATTTACTTCTCAATATTAAATTTAACCGTAAAAAATTGTGTAATATATTTCTGCTTAATAAAAAACAAATTTTATTACTAAATTTATTATCTTTGTAGAAGTCTTTTACAGTCATATCCTCAAAACAACATCCAAAAGAAAGCATTTTTACAAGCTTTTAGATATCCGCCAAAGATGTGCTTAAAATTATCAAATTCTCTATTAGATATGCTATAGTTTATAACATTCTTGTCAAAATTACCAATATCACACAAAAAAATTAAGAACATTTTTATAATAAACTGTTAGAAATTGAATTTTATTAAAAATGATACTTACACAAAAAATCATATTATACTATATGTCGCTAATACCTTTCCTTTTGTCATTGAACAAAGGGTATATTTTTTGGGTATGTTTTTATGGGTACCTTTACAAGCAGATACCATAAGTATCTGCCTATATAATATTTTATTTTTGAGTTCTACTAAAAATTCTAGTTATTAGACATATGGTATTAACATACCATATGTCTAAATTGGACTGTTTTGCAATTATTGATATTTAAAATTAAGGAGATCAAATTAAACAAAAAAAAATTTTAAGCTGGCTTGTGTCAAACATTTACTGTCAGATAAAGACTTAACGCGTCAAAAAATTATTTATCGACGAAAACGTTTATTGCTACATTTTGTGAAATTGCAATTTGAGCGTAATATCATAATTGTACATTTAATATAATCTGAAAGAATCACTTTGATAATGACGGTTGGTTACGGGGATCGTAGGAAAACACAACAGGAGGTGTGTGATCTTTTTAACGCAGAATATCCGAATCGAGAACCTATTACACAATCCGTAGTTAGCAAAACATTAAAACGATTTAGACAATCAGGTCATGTTAAAGATCATTCTAAATCATATTTTGTCTTAACAGAAGAGTTAACAGGCATAACTGCCAGTACTGGTCTACTGAGAATCCCTACTGGATAATCGAGAGACATTTTCAAAGACCACAAAAGATCAATGTGTGGGCAGGGAGTTGTGGACGTTATATCATTGGTCCCTTTTTTATCGATAAAAATCTTACAGGACAGCGGTATTTACAGTTACTCAAAGAGCAAGTTATTACAACTTGTGCAGGTCTTTTTCCCAATGAAAATAATTCGGATACTCCTATCAGGAATCTGTGGTATCAACAGAATGGAGCACCTCCTCACTATGAAATCAATTTTCGTAGATATTTGGATGTGATTTTTCCTAATCGATGGAGTCCCAACCTTACGTCATTCATTTTTTTTATGGGCACATTTGAAAAACAAAGTTTACCGAAGTCCACCAGAAACTGCTAAAGATTTACAACAAAGAATTCAATATAAAGTAGCACAGATCACCCCGGATTTTCTGCAAAACTCTGTTCAGGGTGTTTAAGACAGATTGGGTCATTGCCTTGCTGTTAACGGTAGGAATTTTGAGCAATTGTTACCTTAAAAATAAACCTAGAGTATTTATTAATAGTTTCTTTGTTTTTTTTTTATTATTATATCAATTTAGACATATGGTATGTTAGACAAATAATAACTAGAATTCTTAGTACGACTCGAAAATAAAATAATATACAGGGCTCTCCATTTAAAAATAATCAAGATGGCGTAATTTCTTCGAATTGACGGTGCAAAACATTTTATTATCAACGTCAGCATATGCGCCGTATAATACCCTATCACTTTTATTTAACAGGTTGACGGCCGATCTATATTTTTGAGTTTGTGGTTGACGCCGGTAATATTTTTCCAAATATTTTTATTTTATTGTGGTAAATATGAATTAAAATTAGTCTTGGATGTGTTTTTTTTATGTGCCATTCAAAATATTAGAAAAAAAAAAAATTTCACTCCGATCGGAGTAATCGGCATTGCAAGTGAAAATTTTTACTAGATGCCGAACACTCCGATCGGAGTGTCCAATTAAATAAGTAAAGAAATAATAAATCGAACTCATGAACTCAAAACATTTATTTCTAAATCATTTTTGTACATTTTTATGGTAATCCTCAAAGCAATTAAGGCAAAAACCTGGTTGTCCAGGGCACATTTTGCATTCATACACTGTTTGCTTTCTTATTTTATTATTCCTGCATTCTTTGCATTCCTTTCTGCTTACCCGTTTTGTTTCTTTAGTTCCTTTTTTTTTTCACTAACAATTTTTTCTACTTTGCTAATGCTGTGGACATTTATTTGGCTTGGAGGAATTTGCGGCAAATTAGTAATTGGTCGTCTGGCTAGTAAATTTCTTATGACATCCAATCGGAAGTCAGACCGCGAATATTTATTGTACAAAAAATAGGCGTTTATCATGCTCATTTGCAGCACATGCATGAATAACTTTTTGTACCACCGAATGGTTTTACGGCTGCAAGGATAATATGCCATCATTTGATCCTGTCTATCTATACCGGACATAAAAGCATTATATCCAATGATTGCGGAAGGTTTTTCAGATTCTTGATTTCTTTTGTTTTTAAAAATGCCCATTTCGCTTCCAAATTCTGTTGAAATGTATTGAACATTGAGTTTATCGCGCCATTTTCCGACATGCACTCCATTGCAAAACATAGATTTATTCTCACCACGTTTTAAGTTTGCACTCATTACCTCTTTCGGATTATCTTTCCTCTCAGCGTACCAGTGCAGTATGTATTTTGTTGAAGTAATTTCCTAGCTAAATTAACACTATTGTAAAAATTGTCTAGATAAACAGCATGTCCCACACCCAATTTTTCCTCCAATAAATGTAAAACAATCTTTTCAGTATGTCCGCTTCCACCATAAACATCTGTCGCACCTTCGTAGACACGAAATTTCAAAATAAGTCCATTAGGCTCTGTCAGCATGTATAACTTCATACCATACTTATGACGCTTATTCTTGATATACTGTTTAAACTGGAGACGACCCCGATAAAGTACCATAGCTTCATCCAAAGACAACTCTCTTCCAGGATAGTAAATTTCTGCCATCTTGTTGTTAAAAAAATCTGCCACAAATCTAATCTTTCCTAGCCGATCTGCCGGATCCATATCTGGAGATGTAAAATGCAAACACCTTAAGATAAGCAAAAATCTATTCCTTGACATATATTTTCTAAAAACAGGTAGATTAATTAGCGGATCAGTTTTCCAATAATCGTTAAGACGGCTCAAGGATATTGTGCCAGTGTGAAGTAACAGGGCCAAAAAAATTTTTAGTTCGTCAAGAGTAAGATCTTTAAAATTAGTAATACGTGATTTTGTACTTGTTTCTGGGCGCAGCAAAACCTCGACTGCGTAAGAGTTCGTTCGTTCTACAATAGTTTGTAAAAAATCATCATCAATGATCATTTCGAAAAAATCGATAGGTGCACCCTGTCCTGGAATTTGCACCAATAATTCCTGGGTTTTCTGGAACAAAATTTGTTTTTAACGCACCTCTGTCGTTCCATTTTATCTCATTAAGGCTAGGAAGTGTTTGATGTGGCCGAATAGGGTCTATAAAATTCTCTTCTTCAGACTCGGAGCTTGAATTTACATCACTATCGTCTGTGTCTGGTACGTAATGTTCGTCACTACTACCTCCGCTTTCTTCCAAAAGCTGCAATAATTCAGTGTCAGTTAGCTTCTTTTTCTTATCATATACCTTTTTTTCATCACTACAATGACTTTTTTTAATACCAGAAAGCCCAGGTTGATTGTCCATATTGTACGGCAGATTACAACCAAACCAAATCCGCGGAACCACTTAAGCACCTGTTAGAACTTGCGTTTTTAAGCAACGCCACCACTAGAAACACGTTTCATATACAACGCCGATGGAATACTAAAACGTTTCGTAAGAACGCATGTCGAACTCCGATCGGAGTAGACGGCGTTGGCGAAGAGACCCGACGCACTCCGATCGGAGTGGTCGGCAGTCAACCTGTTAAACATGTTTTTAATACACTGATTTATAAATACTGTGGAATCATTATTCCATACATATGGGGTACTCTGTAGAGCAGGGGTGCTCAAACTTGAACTGCTGGCGATCTACCTCAATATTGTTAGACTACGATTGATCGACTCTGAGAGGCTGCAAGTAAGTGTGATGCAGGATTGTCGTCTAGGTAGGGTGTATCGTGGCATAGATATTAGTTTTTCCGCACAATATACATTTTTTTAGTCAAGGTAAGTGTAGGTCTGCTCTAAAATGTCAATGAAAAAACTCATAATTATTCAAAATAGCGAGTTTATTGGTTCTTACAAAACAAACGAGTGCTAGTGTCTAAACTTAACTGAAGAGTGACTTTGGATGTTGAAGCGTGGCACTGCATGTCCTCAGCATACTTTTCATAAGATGGTACGTAATTACCGAGTGCTAATCGCAAGCATGATGACATATGTTCGTCAGTTAGTCGATTACGATATTTTGACTTAATTATCTTCTAAGTTGGGAATGTGGAATCTTTGGCACAATGATACTACTCAGTATATATCACTACTACACCAAACACTTTATTTTTGCACTCGACGCGCGTTTCGCTAACCATGTTAGCTTCATCAGGAGCGATGATTGACTAAAGCTAAACTACCAAATCTACCCTATTTATACTTAGCCTAACCCTTGAATTACTCAAGCGGAACTAATGACATAGGCAAGGCTATCAGTTCCGGTCAAGTAACCAGTAGAGGGGACTATAAGGAATAGGCCCTCTGTCTTTGTTTAAACTACTTTTACATTTTATGATTTCCATACTTTCGTATGCGTTCAACAATCTCCTATCAGATACATTTTTTATTAATCTTAGATTATCTAATGTTACAGTATGATCAGCTTCAAGAGCATGTTCGGCAATGCTAGACTTTTCTGTTCTGTTGTATTTTAAGTGTGCTAAATGTTCTTTAAATCGTGTTCTAATTGACCTTTTAGTTTGCCCAACATACTTTTTGTCACAATCATTACAACTAATTTCATAAATTCCACTTTTCTCACAATTAGGAATCTTATCCTTGGGATTTCCTAAGATATTCCTCAGATTGTCTGATGA
The DNA here is from genome assembly GCA_019049505.1 of Pachyrhynchus sulphureomaculatus. NCBI lineage: Eukaryota > Metazoa > Arthropoda > Insecta > Coleoptera > Curculionidae > Pachyrhynchus > Pachyrhynchus sulphureomaculatus. Next base: position 209,525,872 of record CM032449.1, read on the forward strand.
CTTATAGACTAAGGTGAGGCCTACCTTATTAAATACCTTATTGAGTCCCTTGCTATATTTCGGATTATATGGTATGGAGACATACTTGGTGTTATTTTCTTCGCGTGTAAAAAAGGTGGAATTCTGAATATTAAACCTAAACTTATGCCTATTTATTAGCTTATTTACTAAGTCATCGTCATAACCATTAACTCTAGTTATATTTCTAATACGATTCCTTTCTTTATTAAAGTTTACTCTATTCAGAGGGAAAGTGACCAAACGATGAACTAAAAAATGTAATGAGGCTAATTTATGTTGTTTGCAATGAAATGAATCATTAGGAATATATCTAAATCTGTTACTGTGTCCTTCCTATAGATATCAAATTCTAATCTATTATTATTTTTAATAATTAAAATATCTAGGTTAGCGAAACGCGCGTCGAGTGCAAAAAAAGTGTTTGGTGTAGTGATATATACTGAGTAGTTTAATTATCTTCATTTCAGAAAATGCAGACTGGCACAAGTAAGTTGACCCAAACATTGCCGTTAGTTGAAGGGCGATTTGCCTTAGATTCGGATATTTATCTTCAGATATAAAACACCAGAATTTTGTATCAGATGATGTGGCTTTGAGATGTATATCTGATATAATCTGCACTAACTCATTTTCAACAGAACATGAGTCCATGTTAAACTGACTTGCTATTTCAGTAGCTAATTCCTCAATGTTTTTACACGAAAAAGGATAACTCATAAATGATGCGATATTTGCCAATTTACTGAAATCATAAAATCGTATTTCGAATTGGCCCAAAATATTTGATAATTCTGCCTCATAAATATCATAATTCAACTGAGGAATCCTTGCTTTCAAAGACGAAAAATTTTTCAGATCCTTTCTTTTTTCAGTTGATCTATCATAAGTTGCAATTTACTTTTGAATGCGTTTATTGCGCTAATCATCTCAATAATAGTTTTTCCTTTACCTTGTAGCTCCAAATTAATGGTGTTTAAATGCATTGTGATGTCTGTCAAAAATGCCAAATCAGTCAGCCATTTTCCGCTTTTCAGCATCTGAGTGTTATCACCACTTTCGTCCAGAAAAGCTGTTATTTCGGGCAATAATTCTTGAAACCTTTCTAGGAATTTTCCGCGACTCAACCGTGTGAAGAACTAAATCAGTGTGTTCAGCTGACTCACTATCTTCCAACTGCAATTTAAAGAGCCGTCGTTGCAAGGTCCGTGCACGGATATAATTCACAATTTTTATTGCAATGCCTATAATCTCCTCCATGTTTAGAACTTTTGAACACAAAACTTGTTGATGTATAATGCAATGGAAGGAGAAAAATGAAGGGAAATCATCATTAGCTCGACACAATGCCATAAAACCGTTTTTGTTTCGAGTCATTGTTGGTGCTCCATCGGTTGTAATGCATACTAGTTTATATATTGGCAGCTTGTAGTTTGTTACAAAATTGAAGAAAACGTCATATATATCTTCGCCACGGGTCTTTTCTTTCAGAGGAATCATTGTCAAAAACTCTTCCTTAGCCGACATGTCATTGAATACCATTCGAAAAAAAAATACACAACTGGGCAGTGTCTGTCATATCGGTGGATTCGTCGAACTGTAAAGAAAAGTATGTACCTTCCATGATATCATGTTTTAGTTTATCTGCCATGTCCTGACTCATGACTTCAACACGCCTTGTGACAGTCGGATGAGATAACTGAAGTTCTCTAATAGCAGACACAATCTCTGTTTTATTTTTAAAATCTCCAAATAAAGTCTCACCCGCTTCAATAAATGCTTCCTTCACAACCAATCCATCATCAAATGGTTTCTTGTGTTTCGCCAATATATGAGATATTTTAAATGACGCGATCGTTTCAGCTTTTGATTGTTTGGCTGGTCTGGTGAACATGGTTTGTTCTTTTTTCAAACAAGTGATCAAATCACGTACTTTTCGTTTTCTTAATTCACTCTGTGACGGAAAATCCTTTTCATAGTTTTAATGGACCGTTTTATGATGCCTCTCTAAGTTCCCACGCTTAGGTATTGCAACTGACGCACGGCAAATGAGACAAATGCACTTATCCTTTACCATACAAAAGAGAAATTCTTCCTCCCAATAGTTATTGAAATGATAAGTTTTATTTTTCTTTGCCGCACTCATTTTGGACTATTTATTAATAAACTTGGTATCGATGTATCGCCTTCAAGTTACAACTCAGACTGACTCCTATTCCTGCAGGCGAAACATTTATATCGGCGCGAACAAAGTCTCGAATGTTCCCGTCAAACACGCCGCCCGAAGTTTCTAGAAAAAACGGCGGGAATCAAAAACGCGGCTTTTCTTTGACAAGTGCCGCGCGTTCCTTTGATAAAGCCGCCTTTTGTCGCTAGCAGGGGGTTATTACGATAAAAGAAAGTGATGAGGGGGTTATTCTGGCCTAATTGTGGATCGAATAAATTTTAGTAGTTTATTCATTACATTTTGTTTTAGTTACCTAAAACAAAATCTGTGAATAGTTCTATATCGGAATTTTTTTCTCGAGATCGACTCAAAAAGCACTCGCGATCGACTTGTCGATCGCGATCGACCGTTTGAACACCCCTGCTGTAGAGTGTTGGAGGGTAAGTGATAAATAGATTTATATAACACGTACTATTAAAGTTGAACGTGTTTAAATGAAATGTGTAATAATTATTGTGATTATAATTTAGTAATTTTATGCCATTAAAAATGGCATAAGGCAGGGTGATACCCTCTCCCCAAAGCTGTTTACATTAACTTTAAAAAACGTTCTCAAGAATTTGCACTGGGACAATTGAGGCATCTTAATTAATGAGAAAAGACTGAATCATCTTCGGTAGGCGGATGATAGTGTCCTAATCACGGAGAATCGCGTTAAATTGCAAGTAATGTTGACGGACTTGGAGACTGTCGGTTTGAAGATAAAATTGCAATATATATATATATATATATATATATATATATATATATATATATATATATATATATATATATATATATAAGCAATTATTTTGGTCCTGCAGGGTAGATCGACGGATACCAAACTCGTCGTTTATGAGTCATACTTGTTAGAGGCTCTGGGGCCCAGGTGGATGCTGTCTATACCGACTTTTCCAAAGCATTCGATAGGGTCAACCATGACCTATTATTAGCTAAGCTTGAGGTATTGGGATTCAACGATTCTCTTCTGGGATGGTTGAACACATATCTGGAAGGGCGTGAATATCAGGTTAAAATTGGCAATGTGCTATCAAATAGTTTTATTGCAGTTTCTGGAGTGCCACAGGGCGCCCATTGCTTTCCGCTCCTTTTCAATTTGTTTGTCAATGATATTGCCGATCATATACTGAGCTCTGATTTCCTTATGTTCGCCGATGATCTTAAAGCATTTAAGAAGGTTTTCAATGTGCAGGACGTCCTGGACTTGGAGAGACTTGTAAATTGGGCTGAGATAAAGTGTAATGTATCTAAATGTAAATCTGTTAGCTTCTTTAGAGGACATAAGAATGTCAATAGTAATTATGTTTTTAATTGAACATTATTGGACAGTTCGAGCAAAATGAAGGATATTTCTATGATCATTACGAATATATAATTAACAAGTCCAGTAAGATTTTGGGACTTATATATAGAGATGCCAGGAATTTGTCATTGTCCTCATTAAGGGTCCTCTACTGCACTTTGGTAAGGTCTGTTCTGGAGTATTCAGCGGCTGTCTGTTCGCCAATGTTTGAAGTACACAAGTACAATCTCGAAAAAACTCAGAACAGGTTTCTACGACTATGTGCTTCTAAGAGTGATATGGCAATTGCAGACCATGATTATAGTATTATTAGGGGCCCTATGAACTTGAATCTGTTAGCTCATAGACGTTTGGTGAGTGAACAGTATTTTCTGTATAAGATAATTAACGGGTTGATACTTTATTGTCATTTAATGTACCTCAAAGACCTTTAAGGCAAACTGAATTGTTTTTTACTGGCTTCCACAGAAGTAATTATGGCTGTCAATTACCAGTGCTGAGGGCTATGACATTCATGAACCAGTGCAGGGAGTTGAACATTTTTTCAGGTTCCCTGTCTTCCTCAAGAAGTGATGCTCTGGCGTTAATTTTCTCGTGGTAGGAGTCTGAGCCGTTCTTGTATTTCATTCCACATTTTCGGTCGTTTTGTTATTGATATGGTTATATTGTAAAGTATTATAAATATATTGTAAAAAGGGGTGAACCCATATACTCTCAAATAAAAAAAAAAAATAAATAAATAAAAAACTAAGGTAATGTGCAGAAAAGTTCCGAATATTACGATTGAAAACACTACTCTGGAGAACGTTCACAAATACCTTGGCAATAGAACAAAACTGGGCTACGAAAATCAAACAACTGAGATTTATAGAAGAACAAGGCGTACGCTGACAAACAAAAATATTCCTATGCACCTCCGGACTCAGCTCTTCGACTAGTGCATCTTACCAGCTCTGGAGCCCCCAAACTTTGATGTTATGTGGTAAAAAATAACGACTCAACTAACCACAAGATTTATCTGTATCCTCTATGGACCACCAAGTGATATTAACTGTAAAACACTTTTAGCTTCTCTTGCAGACACCATCGATCATTTACAAATTAACTATCCAAATGCCGAAATTGCCATCCTGGGCGACTTTAATGTCCACAACATCAACTGGCTTAAATACTCAAATAATACCGACGAACAAGGTCGTGAAGCCGAATCATTTTCAATCAGTTGTGGCTTAACACAGCTTATTGACGAACCAACACGGATCCCTGATCGAGACGGAGAGTTCGCCAGTCTTCTTGATCTGTTTTTAACCACCAATCCGGAGATTTACACAGTCAGTGTAAATCCGCCGTTAGGTCCTTCCGACCATAAACTACTTTCGACATCGAGTATTCTACCAATCAGTGACAGAGAGACGCCTAAACCGCGCAAGATTTGGCACTACAAGTCTGCTAAATGGGAAGATCTCATGGAATATTTTCGAACTTTCCCTTGGTTAGACGTTTGTTTTCGATCCGACGACCCATCTAACTGCGCCAGGGAGGTTTTCGATGTTATTTTGGCCGGTATAGAGGTTCACATCCCTTTTTTCGAAGAAATGCCCTTCCAACGGCAAGTCTTGGTTTGACCGAAAATGCAAAGAAGCTGTTGCTTCTAAACACCTTGCCTACCGACAATGGCGTGAAAATCCTAACCCCATAAATCATAACACCTTTGTTCGTGCCCGGAACAGATGCAAAGAAATTATCAACGAAACCAAGGAGGCACACAATCAACAAATTAGAAACAAACTTCTCGCTTGTCCCAACCATTCTAGGTCCTTTTGGTCAGTCGCTAAGGCAGTTAGCCAAAATTTCACCAAATCCACCATACCACCACTCACACGGCCAGATAATTCTATTGCAACGACACCTGTTGAGAAAGCGAACTTGTTGGCTGAACTCTTTGCTTCACAACTTATACTTACGAAGTTGAGAACAAAGGACAACTGCCTTTTTTAGATATTTTAATTATTAAAAATAATAACAGATTAGAATTTGATATCTATAGGAAAGACACAGTAACCGATAGATATATTCCTAATGATTCATTTCATTGCAAACAACACAAATTAGCCTCATTACATTTTTTAGTTCATCGTTTGGTCACTTTTCCTCTGAATAGAGTAAACTTTAATAACGAAAGGAAACGTATTAGAAATATAGCTAGAGTTAATGATTACGTCGATGACTCAGTCAATAAGCTAATAAATAGACATAAGTTCAGGTTAAATATTCAGAATCCCACCTTTTTTACACGCGAATAAAATAACACCAAGTATGTCTTCATACCATATAATCCGAAAGATAGCAAGGGACTCAATAAGGTATTTAATAAGATAGGCCTCACCTTAGTCTATAAGTCATCAGACAATCTGAGGAATATCTTAGGAAATCCCAGAGATAAGATTCCTAATTGTGAGAAACGTGGAATTTATGCAATTACTTGTAACGATTGTGACAAAAAGTATGTTGGACAAACTAAAAGGTTAATTGAAACACGATTTAAAGAATATTTAGCACACTTAAAATACAGCAGAACAGAAAATTCTAGCATTGCCGAATATGCCCTTGAAGCTGATCATACTGTAACATTAGATAATCTAAGATTAATTAAAACTATATCTGATAGGACATTGTTGAACGCATACGAAAGTATGGAAATTATAAAATGTAAAAGTAGTTTAAATAAAGACAGAGGGCCTATTCCTTATAGTCCCCTCTACTGGTTACTTGATCGGAACTGAAGGCCTTGCCTACGCCATTAGTTCCACCTGAGTAACTCAAGGGTTAGGCTAAGTATAAATAGGGTAGATTTGTAATTCAGCTTTAGTCAATCATCGCTCCTGATGAAGCTAACATGGTTAGCGAAACGCGCGTCGAGTGAAAAAATAAAGTGTTTGGTGTATTTATGACATATACTGAGTAGTACAACTTATACGTCCTGTAAAATAGAACGGGAATTCAGTGAAACATTACGCTAAAACAAAGTAAAGTATATTAACGAACATAGGGAGACATCTTTGCAGTTATTACACCCTTAAGATTAATTAACCTAAATAAATAACCTTTTATGTGATAAAAATGCACACGTTCACAGACAGTCTCTAAATTAAAAGTTTGTAGGTTGATGTATAGTTTCTCGATTACCACTTATTTTTGGTTTAGAGAACGGCTTTAAAATGTTACTGTGTAAAAGTTGGTCTCAGGTATACTTCTGGTGAAACTAGTTCCAGGTACACACGTGTAGAATAGCTTTCAGAAACACACCTGTAAATTAGTTTTCAGGAGCACACGTGGAAAACAATTTCGGAAACACACGTGGAAACTCGTCTTCAGGAATACTCGTTGTTAGAAGGAACTAAGTTAGTTATACTTGCCGGCTTTCAGCTGGCTTTCTCCCGTGAGTTTCTTATCACAAATATTTCCCCACACACTACCCTCTGGCTTCTATTTGGGTGAATGATCAACACTTAAGCCTAAATGTCTTAAGATGGGTAGAATATTTCTGGAAGACGGAGAAAGTCTCGAAAAATTTAAAATGGCTGGTTTTATAGCAAGATCCTTTCTCCTTTCGTCGAAGTGAAATCTTTAAAATCAACTCGGAACATGTAGCTTTGTGGTGTGGTCAAAGATTTGCTAATATTAATAATTTAAACATATAGTTAAGAAAGGAAACAGAAAAACAGGAGTATGATGAACCATGGCATGCTTACGAAACTCGACGGAAGTCAAAGGGTTATGTAGCTTCCTAGGTGGTTCATTAGGCACGTGGCAAGATTAAAGGGACGTGTAGCTTCGTGGATGATCCTTAAGGTACGCGCCAAAATCAAAGGGTTATCATTAAAATTTTCCCACGGTCTTCAAAATTTTCCCACTCCCAAGTGGCCTAATAACTACTCAGATCGCTTCGAGGCTCCAAAAGGCAAAAAACTATAAACTTGATGTAGCTTTAGATTTTTCGAATCTCTGTGAATAAAAACTTGTGGAGTAACATGCCTTTTATTTCAGTTAAAAATTTTTCAGAAAAGCTTTCAGTCAAAATTATTCTTTTGTAGAAGTGAAACTGCTTGAAAACTTTTAAAGCAATATTTGAATATCTAAGTCCTAGTTTTACACTTTTAACCTTTATTTAGCAGCAAACATAAATTTATCGAGAGTAAAAAATGACCGCAAAATTAGCCCGTTTTTGCAACCTCCAAAACTTTGAGACAAAAAAAGGGAACGTAAAAGATCTTAAATTAAACTTAATTTAAAATCTGGAAGAACATATTTTTCTATTCTTTTTTTTAGGGGCAACCCTACTCCCTATTTTGGGAGTTAAAGTGTGAAAATAAATAAGTTTTTAAAAGAAAATAAAAAACTACTCAATATATATCACCAGTAACACCAAACACTTCATTTTTGCACTGGACGCACATTCCTAACATAAATAAAAAAATGTTTATGATGTGTAATTCAAGAAAATAGGTCAGTTTAATTATTTACATATTCTCTACTTAATACCGTATAGTCAATCAAAAATCACCCTATAAAATAGGGTCGCAATTAATAGGGGATCATGCCATACTCACAAACATGACTCCCAAGACTAGGAAAAAATACAAGAAATAATTAAAATACTAAGAATATAGCGCTGGACTTGTACGTCTCCCAAACTTATCGATAAGCCCCAAAAGGGGGTTGACCTATTTTTATGAAATTCTGTTAAAAGCTTATTTATTTTCATATTTTTAATCTCTCAAATAGGGTGTAGTCACTTCCAAATAACAAAATTGAAAAATATATCTTTCTAGATTTTTGATTAGTTTTAATTTAAGACTTTTTAAGTTAAGTTTGCTTTTTTTGTTTCCAAGTTATGAAGGTTTTAAAAACAGGCTAAAATTCACACCTTTTGCGGTTACTCTTTACTATTAACATTTTTAAAAATTTTTACCTTTGAACAGTTATTTTTGTCATTTTTAATTTAGTATAAATAATAAACTAAGTACTTTTTACATTCTTAAGTAATTAAGATAAGTTGTGGTGCCGTGTAAAAAAATTTCCTAGTAACTACGACCAATTTTTTTTTAATGATTTTTTTTGTTAAAAAGTTACACAGAGTAATAAGATCGCCTTTTGTTATCAGTCATCCTCATTATACTAGCAAAAACACAAAAAAAAAACATACGAGTTGAACTAGATCGACTTTATGTCGGTTAAAGCTGAAATTCAGAAAATCGAGAATCATCTGACATAGGACCGTCGAATGGGTATTCACATTTTAATACGGAGCCATATGCTAACTATAACGAATAACATCTATCAAACTCACAAAACTGATTACGACATCCAATCAAAATACAAAAAATACAACGAAGAAAGCCAAAACTAAGCAATTCGATACGAGTAGCAAAACATTCAGAATTTATAGGGAAACAATAATAATAAAAATCCCAAATATAACTTTCGGTGTTATACCTTAAAATACAAATTAATATATTGATTACAAAATTTACCACCCAATTTCCAATTTTATTAATTATTTTAACTGAAACACCTATTTATGCCAAAAAATGTATTTTAAACCAACAATTTCAAAAGTCTCTGTCAACAATCAGATCAGAAAACGCCCATCAATTTTTATATTCATATCATTGGACAAACTAGCTAACCAACACTGACTATTTATCTTGCCAACCGGCCAACAAACCATCGGCAAAAGTACAAGCCAATCAGAAAAAACGAAATAGACCCAAAAATAAAGAAAAAAAAAACTAAACCGACTAAGGGAAGGCGTCTTTAAGTTATGACTCGCTACCCGCCCACAAGTCAATTAAATATTATATGTCAACTTGGTGGTGGACGGGCGAGAGGGGGCTATAAAAGAACTAATATCCAATTCTTTCACGTAACTAGAGCAATCAAAATCTTTTAAATGCGATTGTTAACAAACGCGGCACCCATCGAACGAAAAGCTTTCTCATACCCAAAACATCGTGTAAAGGGTGATGGAAGGAGCTCGTGTATCTTCAGTCGGCGATCATTTAGTACTCTATTGTGAATTTTTTCACAATCTCGTCTGTAGTGTAGGTTTTCGAGCGTCCAGAGCATTTACCATATCTAATGTATGTACGACCACGTTTAAAGTAAGCAGCCCACTTTTTAACTGCCGAGAACGAAGGGGAAGTATCACTTAATGTTATATTTTACTCTTTTTGAAAGTCTATAGGAGTTCAACCTTTTAAAACGAAATGTTTTATAACAGCGCTCATTTCCATTTTATCCATTTCTTAGAAAACGTTAGAACCTGTTTGTTTACAAGATCGCTATAAAAAGACAACTAAACACACGTGTCTGAAACTTTACAGCACTGTATCCAGCAGATAACACAAATATTGTAATAACTTGGTCATCTTGACGCTATATTTATCTGTGTTAGGCCGAGAACTTTTAGATCGGCCCTTGAATGTACATCATGAACTTTCACTCTTAGTTAGGCATCTAAATGAATGATATTAGGAATGATCATCTCAAATGAATCAAAATCAGTTTGTCTGCTCAAAAAATACACTAAGCGTATTAAAAAAACTCTGTTCTAGAAGACGGAAAAAAGTATTTTACGATTGTGATCAACGACTCCAAAATTGGAAGCAAAGAGAGCGAAGATGAAACTACAATGTGTCATCATGGCTAGGAGATTATAACGAAAGAGGTAGGACACTAATAGATTTTTTGCATCAAAATAGTTTATGTGTAATGAATACTTTCCTTAAAAAGAACAAAAACATAAAATGGTCATAGTCTAGCCCAGATGACAGAACAAAAAATGCAGTAGATTTCATAATCAGCAAAAGGAAAGACCTTATCCAAGATGTAAGTGGCCTAAATAGATGTTCAGTTGGAAACGACTACCGTATTGTAAGAGCAAAAGTACTTATAACCATTAAAAAGAAAATAAACATGATTCTTAAAAGAAATTATCAAAATGAACAACCCCGAAAGGTGTGGATGTTTATAGAAAGGAGATAGCAAGCTCCTTGAAACCCAACGAAAATACAGCAGTTGATAACATATTTGAAAACATCAAAAATTATATCGAAAACGCCATTGAAAAAAATTGCCGAAAACAACAAGGAGAACAGAAATTGAATCAAAGAGTTAATAAGGCAAAGGAGAGGGGAGGTAGATATGACTACAGACGAATACAGGGCTATAAATAAGGAGTTATCTAAGGAAATTAGAAAAAAATAAGACAAAAAAATGCACAGGAAAATGAAAACGTTGTAGAACAAAATAAGAGCTTAAAAGTTTTAAGAAAAAAGAACACACTAGGAAGGAACGGCATATGCTAGATTAAGGACTTATGCAAACAAAAGAGATATTTTAAAGACGATTGAATTATTTTATCTACAATTATATACCTTACACGATAGAAAAACAGAAATTAACATACTAAATTCCTAAATCAGGAGTCGGAAGAGATCCCAGAAGAAGAAATCACATCAGCAATGAAGGACATGAAAAATAACCAAGGCCCGGGGAAGACAGTATTGTAATAGAGGCAATTTTATAAGGAGGACTACAAATTATCAAAGCACTGAAAATGTTATTTAATAAATGCCTCCTGGACGGAATAACTTCATCGTAATAGAATAACGCAACTATTGTCATCGTGCACAAAAAAGAGATACTTCTGACTCCCGAGTCATATATATATAAACTATTTGCTAAAATACTTACCAAACGTCCAATAAATAAATTTGAGTTCTTTCTTTCAAAAGACCAGGCAGGTTTACGCACGGGGTATGGAACAAACGACCATCTGCTTACATTTAAAGTCCTCATCGAAAAATGTATAGAATATAATAAGCCTCTGATGTTCATATTCGTTGACTTCGAAAAGGCTTTTGATTCTGTAAACCAGCAGAGACTCTTGAAAGCGCTTGATAAATGCCGTATTGATCATCGATACTCCAGTGTAATCAAATAAATACATGAAAATGTTACCGCTAATGTCAAGACAGAAACTAACCAATCCACCAGTAAATTTCAAATCAAAAGAGGAATATGGCAGGGTCATACACTATCTCTCAAGCTTTTCATAACAATTCTAGAAAGTGTGCTACAAACAATAAACTGGGTAAAAAATGGGCCTTAACATTGATGGTGAAAACTTAAATCACCTTTGTTTTGCCGACGACATTGTTTTATTAACAGACAATAAGCAAGAAGCACAAACTACACATGCTTCAAGAAGCTTCAGGAAGGGTTGGTTCAAAAATCAATCTATTCAATACTCAGTTTATGACAAATCTTGTATTAAACGACACTAGAAAACTGAATAACGTGGAGATCGAGCAAGTACACCGATATAAATACCCAGGAGATGAAGTCAACATAGGACGAGGCAACCAAACATATAGAATTCACCGGAGAATAGGTCTTTCCGGGACGTCATATGACCAACTGGGTTGTATATTTAAATCTATTCTTCAGATGTGTTTAAAAGGAAAAGTGTTTCACAGATGCGTACTACCTGTTTTTACGTACAGAGCTGATACTGTCACACTGACGAAGAAAAATATCAACAAAATATATTCTTTGATTGTGTTAGCCGATACTTGTTGGAAATTCATAATAAAATTATATAAAAACAACACTATGTTTTAATTTCCAATATATTTAAAGTCACTTGACAATTGTTTCACCATACAATGGCTTCTTCAGAAGTAAATAAGAAAGAAAAATATTTGGTGGTAATCTTGGTTATAAAGTGCTTAAAACTATCCTTAATTACCTAAAATTATGCTAATCATTTTATTATATTATTTACAGACAGAATTATTTTAAGAATGCAAATCTGTGGTACTATTTCCGAGAACTAATAAAGATTAAGTAAGGGTAAATGGTTCAAGTCTACCTGTTCGTTTAATAATTGATTGGAGTTTTTCCGTTTGTTAATTTCAAGCCATTCAAGCAAATTTAATTTTTTAGATTTATTTTTACATGTAGGATGTTTAACGTATCATAAAAATTATGGGATTCGTTTATTATATGGGTTGCGTAATGTGAATTATTCTTATTTTTTAAATAACTATATTTATGTTCTTTAATGCGAGTTTCAAAAGATCTACCAGTTTGTCCTACGTAGGTTTTAGTACAAGATCCACAGTTTAATAAATAAACTCCTGATTTTAAGGATTTCTTAGATTTGGTTTTGTTATTCAAAATTATACTCCCTAAGGAATTACTGGTTTTGAATGCTATTTTATTGTTCTTTTTTATTAAATGTTTGGAAATTGTTCTAGTTATTTTCCCTGTGTATGTGAGTGTACTAAATTTTCCTTTTTTGTCATTAATCGTGGGATAAATTAAGAGATTGCTTGTTTAAAGGATTTTTTATTCAAGATATTATCTATAATGTTGGGGTCATATCCATTATTAATTGCTATTTGTTTGATTATGTTGAATTCTTTGTTAAAATTAGTTTTAATCATAGGGATATTTAACAATCTATGTATGAAAGAGTTAAAAGCTGCCATTTTGTGAGGATAAGGGTGGGATGAACTATTGTGTATGACTGTGTCAGTATGTGAAGGTTTGTGAAAAATCGAGAAATCGTGTTTATTGTTCACCTTTGATATAGATATGTCCAAGAAATTAACGCGGTAAGCAAAAATATTGTTTACTGGTATAGATATGTTGACGATATCATTTCCTGTTTCACGGGAACAGATAGACAATTAACAATCCTCCTTAACTTCCTAAAATAATTTGCACCCTAATATTAAATTTACCATAGAATTAGAAACCAATAACTCTATAAATTTTTTAGACATATCTATATCAAAAGTGAACAATAAACACGATTTCTCGATTTTTCACAAACCCTCACATACTGACACAGTCATACACAATAGTTCATCCCACCCTTATCCTCACAAAATGGCAGCTTTTAACTCTTTCATACATAGATTGTTAAATATCCCTATGACTAAAACTAATTTTAACAAAGAATTCAACATAATAAAACAAATAGCAATTAATAATGGATATGACCCCAACATTATAGATAATATCTTGAATAAAAATCCTTTAAACAAGCAATCTCTCTAATTTATCCCACAATTAATGACAAAAAAGAAAAATTTAGTACACTCACATACACACGGAAAATAACTAGAACAATTTCCAAACATTTAATAAAAAAGAACAATAAAATAGCATTCAAAACCAGTAATTCCTTAGGGAGTATAATTTTGAATAACAAAACCAAATCTAAGAAATCCTTAAAATCAGGAGTTTATTTATTAAACTGTGGATCTTGTACTAAAACCTACGTAGGACAAACTGGTAGATCTTTTGAAACTCGCATTAAAAAACATAAACATAGTTATTTAAAAAATAAGAATAATTCACATTACGCAACCCATATAATAAACGAATCCCATAATTTTGATGATACGTTAAAAATCCTACATGTAGAAAATAAATCTAAAAAATTAATTTTGCTTGAATGTCTTGAAATTAACAAACGGAAAAACTCCAATCAATTATTAAACGAACAGGTAGACTTAAACCATTCACCCTTACTTAATCTTTATTAGTTCTCGGAAATAGTACCACAGATTTGCATTCTTAAAATAATTCTGTCTGTAAATAATATAATAAAATGATTAGCATAATCTTGGGTAATTAAGGATAGTTTTAAGCACTTTATAACCAAGATTACCACCAAATATTTTTCTTTCTTATTTACTTCTGAAGAAGCCATTGTATGGTGAAACAATTGTCAAGTGACTTTAAATATATTGGAAATTAAAACATAGTGTTGTTTTTATATAATTTTAACAAAATATATGCCATGTAAAGAAAAATGGAGACCTCAATATTAGGCGTTACTCTTAGAGGATTACGTCCCAAATCACATTATCAGTAAAAGAACGGAGGTACAAGACGCAGTCAAATTCATTCTACACCTTAAATGGAACTGGGCTGGACATGTTGCTAGGTTTAAGGATGGACGATAGATAAAAAAAATTGTGGCGTCCAAAATGCGAAGTAAAGGTAGACCACCATGTCGGTGAATTGATGATTTGAAGAAAGTGGCTGGAAATTGGGTACAAGTGGCCCAGAATAGAAGAAGGTGGCAAGACTTGAGGGAGGCTTTCGTCCGGCAATGGACAGTATAAGCTGATGATAATGATTATGTTGATTAAAAAAACTCAAAGGGGCATTTTGTTGCGTCCGAATTAACTATAATTTTCACATGCAATTAAAGCGACTCATTTATTTTTTGTTCAAACTGAACACTATAAATTTTTGTTTCATTGTATAAAATTTTTAGTACATTTTCAACGATAAAGGATTTGTTTGTTTCTGGTTATGATATAATCACTTAAAAACAGTGAGGTAAAAGTAATGTTATCATCAAAATGCCAAAAAACTATTTTATTACTTATATGTAGGTATCTGTTTCTAACGTATTCGTTTTAGAGCAATGTTCTTAGAAAATTTTAAAAAATTCATTCAAAAAAGAAGGTAGACTGACACAAAGTGTTTTAGTTATTGCCATGCTGCTGCGATTTCCATAATACTGCATTAAATTGGTGATATCAACAATGTGTTCCTTTTCTGGTTAAATCGAGAATCTGATTACTTTTTCCTTTTTTTGAAGTACCTGTATTAAAATTTTTTATATTTTTTTAAGTGGGTAATGAGAAAACTTATATATAAAATATTTTATTTGTTTTAAGTACTTAAACTTTACACAGGAAAGCTAGTGTTTACTTAATAATTAAACTGAAGCTGTTACTTTTTGTTTTCGTTGTTTATTGCGTAGTGTTATCGTCTGTTTAAAGTTTAAAAGTGTGCTTAAGAGTTAGATATAATGGTACCATTTTAATGATAATATAATAACTATTAATCAAACTGTTAATATAATATTTAGGAAGTACAAAGGTCATACTGATACATGTAATAAGATACAACACAACATATCAGATCCTGGCTCGATTTGGTCATCCCTTGCTTATGATGCAAATCATTTTCATTATCTGCTGTATCACACTCATCAATAAATACTAAAGATACATTTACAACGTGATGAAATCTGCTGTACGCAGCAGAAACATTGGACGTTTGAATATTGTACTGCGAAAATCACCTTCTCGAAAATTAAGTATAATGACCCCGCGTCATTAACGTAAAATGTTGATGACTTCAAGTCAAAATCTAAGATAAATAGGTTCTTTACAAGGAAAGGAAATTTACAATCTCAAACTTAATATATAAAAGAATGGAAATCGTTATTACCTGTTACTTTAAATCGAATTGTTCCGTACGGAACACTTATAAGATGACTTCGGTGTCTGTCTGTCTGTCTGTCCGTCTGTCTGTCTGTCTGTCTGTCACACCCGATTTTCCACGAAACTATTTTTCATAGAAAGTTGAAATTTAGTAATAATATAGGAATTGATGGCCTCATCAGAACCGTGTAGTTTTGAAAGTTAAATTTTGACTTAAGGGGTTAGTTTTGGGAGGTGAAATCGGAAGTGAAATAAAAATGTTTTTACTAGGTCATCGAGTGTGGTGTCAAATGAAAGCTTGTGAAAACACGAGTAAAAATATATATATAATGTAATACTTGGGCTCACTTTTCTTTGTATTATTTTTAAAAAATCGCGAAAAATCGCTGTCCCC
This sequence comes from Pachyrhynchus sulphureomaculatus, assembly GCA_019049505.1. Lineage (NCBI taxonomy): Eukaryota > Metazoa > Arthropoda > Insecta > Coleoptera > Curculionidae > Pachyrhynchus > Pachyrhynchus sulphureomaculatus. Next base: position 209,542,140 of record CM032449.1, read on the forward strand.
CCACCTTATCTTGCAAATTACTGATCAAAAAATTTTGAAAAAATTCTGGAATATTCTCCACGGGGTGTAGATTAAACGAAAATTATCACGAGTGCATTACCTTTAATAATTTATTTGGTATATAAAAAAACAAAAATTTCAAGCTCATCAGTATTCAGTAAAAGTAAAGATTGGAAAGAAACTTTGTTGAAAACTCCTTTGAAGTGTGTTTTGTGAAGTCACTGAGCATTTTATACTACCGTAACATTTTTTTTTTAATTTAAAAGCAATCAACGTACGGAACACTAATTGTGCAAGTTCAAGTTGCACTTGACCGGTTATTTATATTAACTTAACTGCTTAAGCTACATAAAATTCTCTTCAGTTAAGCATGGTTAAAAATTTACTACGTTAATATTTACTTCTACGAAAAAGAATTCATGGAATTTAAATTCTGTTTTAAGCAATTGCCAATTTTGCGACAATTACTCTCTTCTTGTCTTCACTGAAGCCACTAGGCTCTGCTTCGCTTTGTTTTATTCAGATGATTATAAATAAAGTACATCAGACACCAGTAGTGAGCTTGCTTCGTAAAATGTCATGCAGCTATCTGTATTACAAAAAATATATAAGCAATAAAATAAAGTGACTGTAATTTACAATCTAATCGTTTCGTTCAAACTAAATATTCTTACTTTATGTGAGCAACTAAACAAAAATTACCGAAAACCACCTTTGTTTCAGCCGACGCCTTATTCATCATTCAACTTATATATTATTATTATTTTTTTTAAGTCAGTAATAGTCTTGCAGATGTAATCAAATATTTGTAAAGTATTTCAGGTCTGACATTACAGAAGTATATAAAACATTCTCCGCTAGGGGACGCTACAAGTCAATACAGTTTATTTTCTTGCTATATACTTTAAGTTTTCCTTATTTCATAGGTTTTTATTTCCATAGTTCATAGTTTCACCGAATAAGTCTTGGTGAGGTTTTTTTTTTTCTAAAATGTGCTATTAAATTGCAGATTTAAAAACCGGCAAATTTTGCTTCAAGTAACGATTTACAAAAGGAATGAAATTTGCTTGGTAAAAATCAATGCTCAGTCAATATATGTACATATTAGGATTATTTGTTTGTTCATCATGTGATTATCTAGCAACAAATTATATTTGTAAATCTCCCAGGAGAATACCAATGCCATTTTAATTCGTTAAATTATGTGGCTGGCGCTTTTCAATAGATAAATTCTCGTTAGCTTTTGAAAATGTAATAATTATAGAAATAATGTTACATCATTTGTATTAAAAGCATTTTAAAACGTAAACAACTAATAAAATTTCTTAATTTTCAACAGTTTATGACCAAATTATTGTATCGTAATCATAGGTGAGTTTTAAAAGGGTGAAACTGAAAATAAAACGATTCAATTAATTTTGCCATGATTTTCATTTTACCAGATACAATTTAGCAAATTATCAAAGAGATGAGTAAGTAAATGTATGAAGATTGTATTAACATTAAATAACCGGTCAAGTGCAAGTTGAATTTTTGCAATTACTGTTTCGTACGTTGATTGCTTTTAAAATAAAAAAAACACACTCCAAATGAGTTTTCAACAAAGTTTATTTCCAATCTTTACTGAAAATTGATGACCTTGAAATTTCTGTTTTTTTTTATTTACCAGATAAATTATTACAGGTAATGCACTCGTGATAATTTTCGTTCAATCTACACCCCGTGGAGAATATTCCAGAATTTTTTTTTCAAAATTTTTTGATAAGTACTTTTTGAGATAAGGCGGGTGGACAGCGATTTTTTGCGATTTCTTAAAAATAATACAAAGGAAAGTGCGCGCAAGTATTACATTATATATATATTTTTTACTCGTGTTTTCACAAGCTTTCATTTGATACCACACTCGATTACCTAGTAAAAAATTTTTTTTTCACTTCCGATTTCACCCCCAAAACTAACCCCTTAAGTCAAAATTTAACTTTCAAAACTACATGGCTCTGATGAGGCCATCAATTCCTATGTTATTATCAAATTTCAACTTTTTATGACAAATAGTTTCGGAGAAAAGGGGGTGTGACAGAGGGACAGACAGACAGACGGACAGGCAGACGGACAGACAGGCACCGAAGTGATCTTATAAGTGTTCCGTACAGAACACTAAAAATAACCGGTCAAGTGCAAATTGAACTTGCGCAATTAGTGTTCCGTACGTTGATTGCTTTTATAATAAAAAATGTTGTAACGAAAGTATAAAATGATCAGTGACTTCACAAAACACACCCCCAAATGAGTTTTCAACAAAGTTTATTTCCAGTCTTACTGAAAATTGATGATCTTGAAGTACGTACGGAACACTAAAAATAAATAAACAATTTAAGAACATAAGTTGGCAAGTATATTATATGGTAGGTAGTTAGTAACTGCTCAACTTTAAATAATAGACGTTGCTCTACTTCGAAACTAGTGAAGTAATATTTACTGAAGGTAACAAAGACATTGGCTATACATCATAAAAAATAAATAAATTACAGACAATTCTCAAATTGAATAAACAAAAAAACCACATTTCGACGTGTCCACCGCCCAATTCTTTGCACCGAATTGTTTCTTCAAAACATTTCTTAATATATGCGGAGAAACGCTATTTACTACCTTATTGCTTTTTCCAAATATTTTAATATTTCTGAAAGGTCGCTGAGCATAACCTTTGTTCTTGAGGTAGCCCCATAAAAAAAAATCGAGCGATATTTAATCCGGAAAGTTCACTGGTGAAGAATTAGCAAAAGAAGTCTAATCCACTGGTCTTCAAATCGTTAGTTCCATTCTCACAGTTGCAACGTACTGTGAATGGAAGCATCCATCATATTGTTGAAGAAATAATCTCCTGCGTTGCTGAAGTGGAAGTTCATGTAAAAAATTAGATATTTCTTTATTTAAGAACCGGTAGCTTTCCTTTAAAAAAACAAAAACTCCAACCTGCAAGTAATAGGGAAAAAGTATTCGATAATTGTCCGTTGCGGTTTACAAAAACCAAAATTTTTTGTGTTCCGTACGGAACACTTATATCACTTCGGTGTCCGTCCGTCCGTCCGTCGGTCACACCCGATTTTCTCCGAAACTATTTGACATAGAAAGTTGAAATTAGGCGCAAATATAGGAAATGATGGTCTTATCAGAGCTGTGTAGTTTTGAAAGTTTAATTTTGACCTAAGGCGCTAGTTTTGGGGGTGAAATCGGAAGTTTACTAGGTCATCAAGTGTGGTACCAAATGAAAGCTTGTGAAAACATGAATAATATATATATATATATATATATATATATATATATATATATATATATATATATATATATATATATATATATATATATATATAATGTAATACTAGCGTGCACTTATCTTTGTAATATTTTTTAAAAATCTCGAAAAATCGCTATCCCCCATTTATCTCGAAAAGTACTAATCAAAAAATTTTGAAAAAATTCTGGAATATTCTCCACGAGGTGTAGATTGAACGAAAATTATTACGATTGCTTTACTTTTAATAATTTATCTGGTATATAAAAAAACAAAAATTTCAAGGTCATCAGTTTCCAGTAAAGATTGGAAACAATTGGGTGTCTTTTGTAAAGTCCCTGATCATTTTATACCTTTGTAATAAAATTATTTAATTTAAAAGCAATCAACGTACGGAACACTAATTGCGCAAGTTCAACTTACATTTGATCGGTTATTTTTTCATAAAGACCCTGGAAACTAAAGTTATTGGTGGTGGAGGTGGAGGTGGTACTGGTACTGTGTTGTTGGTTGAGATACCGCCGAAGGCACTGGACTAGCTACCGAAGACAAAGGGCTTAAAGTAGTGATTATAAAACAAAAACTTGAAATCAAAAAATAAATGTTTAAATTCTTGTACCAATCTAACAAATTTTTTCAATTCAAAATATTTGTGATCATATTTTTATTGGTCACAAACTGACAAAATACGATTTTCGTCCAATCTTTTGGGATTTTGAACTTTAGAAAACCCAAATGTCTCGCCAAACGAAAAATTACAATCGGCACTGCGGAATCATTGTTTGGGTTTCAAGTGATGCAGAATCCATCTATAAACTCTCTTTTCTTCTAAAAGGTCTTTTCGTATAAGCCATTGAAAAGTCCTGTACTTCTTCTATTCTTTCACCTTCTATTAACAGTTCCTGGCTGTTATCTTCAATTTGATTGTTCAGTTATTTGGTTTTGGTAAAATTTATTTTTATATTTATTTCTTGAGAGTTGTTATTTAATTCTATCAGCATTTCTTTCAATTCTTCTTTTGTGTTGGTGATCAGAGTGACATCATCTGCGAAGCATTATTTGTGATGTGGCATTTTTACATATGTAATATATAGAAGAGATGCGTATCTTTCGTCGACTGTGCTGTTACCGAAGGGGTTAAGGACTGCCTGTATCTCTATAGAATCAAATTCTTTTTCAAGCAACCTTTGCTATCCACAAGGCGACCTTATATCCATTTGCTTTTTCCACCAGTAGTCTAATTGTTTGAAGATGGTCCAAAATGCTGTATCCCCGTGTAAATACTGCGTGTTCATGTGGTTGATAACTGTCTAATTTGTTCGTTAATCTATATGTTATGATTCTAGTGAGGATTTTTTATAGGAACGATAATAGACTGATTCCCCAATATAAATTTGTTCCATGCGATTTTGCAGCTGGGTGTCTCCCCGAGCGATGAAGATGAGTTACGTTTATTCTGTCTGAATTAAACTGTTTAATCCACCTAACGTGACTTAAATACTTTTCATTATGCTGCTTCAACATTCTCGAGTAATTCGGCCAGTTTCACACCCTCGGATAACAAAAATCTTATTACCAAACGTTGCTCTTCCGGCGTACACGTTTCAAGCGGAGCGGACATTTTGAAAAGACCAAATTAGATTATGTTATAATTTTTTTTAAATAGCAGATGGAGACTGTCGCCAAGATTACCCACTTGATCCTCAGAAAGTTTCGTTTAGAAATACTTACTAATTTTTTCACTATTGCTGTTTGCCTCGCTAATTAAATGAACCCCCTCAAAACTAGCTCTGGTATAGAAAGAACTATGGCATGTTCTAGTAGTTGGTGACCTGTTGGACTGCCGTACTTTTAATATAAAAGCAATAGCTTACATGACGGTTTTAGTCCTATGTTTTTTTTATCATTTACCTCCTCGCCTGAGTAGGGATTTTACCCTTTCTTTTTATCCTGAGGATGTCGGCGGGGATGTCGTAATACATATTAACGTTTAGATAACGCGGTACTGCTGCCACGAATATTGTTAGATTTCTGCAAACAATACTACTTATGTACGTGGCCAGGCCAAATATACTTCAATAAATTAATAAATAAAGTATACCGACCGGCCGGAATGGGAACCTGAGACCTTCCGCAACGCAAGCAAGTTACTATGCCATGGGCTATATATATATATATATATATATATATATATATATATATATATATATATATACATATATACTATATATATACATATATACATATATATATATATATATATATATATATATATATATATATATATATATATATATATATATATATATATATATATATATATATATATATATGTAAGCCATTATACATCTTTTCTATATAACAATTTTTACCCCAGCCATAACAGACGCTGAAATAATATATTATACTACTTTTTGTTTATACGGGATGTGTAAAAAGCCATTTATTTGCTTGGTAAAAGACCGGAGAAAATATGGTTATCTGTAAAGAAGATTCAACCTACTCGAACCACTGGCAAAAATTGTATTTTAAAATGCCGATGATATTTTCTCCATTACATTCTTTGCATACGTAGCACGTAGTTAATATAAATCGTATATTCTAGACTTATTAACTGAAATATGAGATAATTATGACAAAAATATAATAAAAACAAATTAATTCACTACCATTTATTTAATGAAGTACATCTTTATCCAAGTTTGTATATAAAATCTCAAGTTCAACAGTGTGCTGTATTACATACATGTATATATATATATATATATATATATATATATATATATATATATATATATATATATATATATATATATATATATATAATATATATATATATATATATATATATATATATATATATATATATATTGTAACATTCATTTTTTCCTAGATTTTAAGACCATGTAATGTTACTGATTTTTCACTTCAAATTGTATTTATTTTTATTTTAAAATATCGAACGGTATATTAAACAGAGATTTCAAGACGTCCGGTATAGTGAGTTGTGCGTGTTCCTGACCGAACATATCGCTGAGCCGCGATTGGTGAAAAATTTGTATCCGCTATTTTGGTTCCGGCGTCGCAATGTTACCGGCAGAATTTGCACGGTCTATTTAAGCGTCCGAGAAACTACCAGCTAGGCTTATTTCCATCGAGCCGCAGACCGGGGTTGTTTTCCATCTAGCCGCAACCAGGCAGTACCGTCTAGCCGAGAGGCTAACAACCATCATGTGAATAATAAAAGTACCAGTTTCCTAAATAAAAGCTGTAGTGAGCTTTCTAAGTGTTAAGAAAAAGTGTGAAATCGGGCGAAGTCCATCACAGCAGGACTGAAAAACAGTAAGTCAATAAAACTCCCTCCAATAGACTTATTTGAGAGTAGTGCATTAACAGCAACGTATAACAGACAAAAAAGTGAAGTGTAAAACACGATGTCTCGCCTTCGGGGTTGTAAAGGTTTTAAAATTTAAATGTAACAACAATCTATTTAGGCTAGAATTTTTTGGTATAACTGTAAAGGTTAGAACTTTTTATTTTCATTTTAAAAACATGAATAAATTCTTTTTTTGTTGATTAAAGCTAGTGTCTCACTGAATATTTATTTTTCTTTTCAGGATCAGTTGTGCTAGACTAATTTCTTTTTTTAGTAATATCCATAAAACACTTCATTTTTTTCTCATTTTTCTTAGCTGAAGTTAAACCGTTACTATTTTAAAATGAGTGGTGCCCAAAAAAAAAAAAAAGTCGTACAACTGAAGCTTTTTAAAAATGGAAAAAAATTCCAAAAAGACGTAAGACAAATATCTCTTACCCATATCTCTCTACCAAAGAAAACTGAGCTAGTGTTTCTTTAATTTCTTTAGTTCCTTTAAAATCAGGTTTCACTCAATTCATTATCAGAAATTAAAGCGGGGCTGCAAGAAAATTGTGCTCAAGCTTGGGGTCCAAATTTTCAAAAGTTACAAATTGCGCTCAAGCGTGGGACAAACAACTTCTCACAGGGTACAAAAAAAGATGCCTCAAACCGAAGCAACAATTTTTCATACGTTACAAATGGCGCCCAACGTGGGGCTTTTGGAATTTTATTTTTTAAAAAAAGGGTTCAGTGTACTAGCTTTCGAACAAAATAAAAGCTCTAACTTTGCAGATATTTTATTTCATAATATTTATTAAACGAAACTACACTATAGCAGTAAGACAAAAGCAGGAAATTTGTAGAATTTTTTATTTCAATTTATCTGTGGTGGTTTAGATATTGAATTTTGTTAATCGACTCTAAGATAAGCGATTCCTACTTTTTTCTTAACAGCTAGCTTTATAGTTCAGATTAGCAAATGTGTTGGTCGACTTTAATTTTGCATTGTTGATTTATTTTGCGGATAACCGAACAAAAAACTGTTCTTTTTTCTCACCTATATTTCGCATGAATATTAAAAATACTTTGCTGATATACGAAACGATATTTAGAGATTTTTTTATAGGAAATTCTTAAGATATCTTAATAAAAGGATTTTAATACGAGGCAATACTTAGAAATTTTTTTTGAAATGGTTGAAGATTTTTTTTAAAGTTTGGTAAAGAAGTTTACATATTTTAAGTGCCTTTACATATATTTTATTTAGACTATTGGGAGCACAGGAGAAATATTTTCACGGCTTTTTAAACAATTCTTTTAAATTTTATAGTATTCATTTATCATGGAAGCCTTCAATTTTAAAGTCAATCACCTATTGGAATATGAATTAGACTATGAACTAAAAATCCGTCGTACTTTCTCAGAACGTCCGGTCGCAGATAAAAGAAAGATTCTAACGAGGATCTTAAGTAAAGAAATTAATGAGCCGGGAAAAACGATAAAAATAGGGGGATGACACCCTGTCTTTTAAAGAAGAAACGGCTGGTATCGAAAAGAGTTTAAATTCAATCCAAAACTTAATCGATAGTTATGACGGTGATCCAAATGATTCACTTGTACACCGGGTTAAATCACGTTTATCGCATGTAGCGGGTCGCGTACAAAGAATTCCCATGCCGGATGACGAAGAGGAAGCGTCGAAGTTTTCCAAATATGTTCAAGAAACAATAGCTACGTGTGTACTCATGGAAGCAAATCTTGCCGAAAAGATAGCTCCTGGCCATGAGTTACCACAGCTGCCTATTACAACCCCAGTCATAAACGTACCAGCTCCAATCGTGAATTGCGCAGCCAGAAATATTCCTGTCAGCGAATGGCAATTGAAATTTAATGGAGACTCAAAGAGACTCTATCCTTTTTTAGAGAGGCTGACTGAAATAGCTCAAGCTAGGAAAGTATCGGAAGATGAACTTTTCAGCTCTGCTGTTGAATTTTTCACTGGCGATGCCTTCATTTGGTATAGAAGCATAAAATCAAGTGTCAACGACTGGCATTCCTTGGTAGAGATAGGCTAAAGAAGGACTTCTTGCACTGTGATGATGATGAAGAATTGTGGTCAGAAATAAAGAGGAGGCGACAAAAGAAGGATGAGTCCACTGTGATTTTTATTGCCCACATGGAATCTTTATTTTGTAGGTTGTCCATCAAGCCTTTGGAATGTACCAAAGTTAAATTTATACGTAGGAATATTCTGCCTAGTTTCGTCAATCGGTTAGCTCTACTAGATATAAATTCGGTAGCCGAACTCGCCGGGTTATGTAGGAAACTTGAAGAGTCCGATTATTTGTTAGAAAAGAGCAGACCAAAAAGCGAAACTAATATACATCAGGTAAAGTATAATCCAAATGGCCGAAGTGGAGTCTCGACAAATGAAGTTGGGAATTTAAATCGGAACCCTAGGAGTAACCAGAAAACGGGCAAAGGAAAAGATAATGACTCTAAAATTAGCGACACTGCAGCTAAAGTGAACGACAAGCCGGTTTCACCTAAGGCAATTTTCACGTGTTGGAATTGCACAGGCCCGAATCACACTTACCAAAATTGTACAGCACCAAAGAGGGTATTTTGTTTCAAATGCGGAACAACAGGTGTGAGACTAACATCATGCCCCAAATGTACAAAAAACGAGTAAGGACGGTATATTACCGAGGCGGATATCCTAAGTCCAACAAAAAAAGCCTCTAATCTTTCGGCTAAGTCACAAGCTCATGTTCGCAGTAAAGCCCCTAATCCAAAACGTTCTAGAAACACGGACGAACAAAAATATTCCAGTAGATCGGATTGGACTAAATGGTTACAAAAAGTTTCTGATTTTTTTAAGTCTAATAAAAATTATCCTTCTCAAGTTAAAACTCCTGCTTCTCCAAATGGTCACATGTCTCCTTTATTCGTGCATAAATATTTAGACAACAGACCGCATATCAAGATAAATCTATTAGGTGCCCATTTCTCGGCTTTATTTGACTCTGGTGCAAATGCCTCCGTTGTAGGTCAGAATGGTATTAAGATTTTAAGTCGTTTAAGTATAAAAATATGCCACGTCAAAATAGAAGTGTTACCACTGCAGATGGCAGCCGCCTAAAAGTTTTAGGTACGGTTGAGTTGCCGCTAGTCTGCAATGGTCATTGTTTAGTAATCTCTGCTCTAGTAGTACCTTCTCTATCACATACTTTGGTTCTAGGATGTGATTTTGCACAAAAATTCGGAATTTTAGTAAATTTTAAAAATAATTCGTGGTATCCACAGTCCCTAGAAGTCAATTCTCAAACAAGTTTTAAAGATTGTTATTCAGAAAGTTCTTTTGAAAACCTTTTCTCGCGTCTATGTACCCTAGATGATCTCTCGCGGACGGAACGCTTAAAAGCAGAAAAAGTAATAAGCTCTTTCAATGAAATAAGCAGTAAAGATAGGTTAGGCCGAACGAATAAAATCAAGATGTCTATAGATACGGCTGATGCCAGTCCTGTAAAGACAAGGCCCTTCGCCATGTCTCCTTATATGTCAAAAGTATTAAATAAAGAGTTAGACGAAATGTTGAAACTCGGAGTGATTGAAGAATCAAACAGTCCTTGGTGTTCTCCAATCTTATTGGTGAAAAAGGCCGATGGACAGTATCGTCTGTGCTTTGACGGAAGAAAGCTCAACGAGGTCAGCAAATTTGATAACTACCCATTACCGAACATCGACAGAATTTTGACATCACTCAGGAATGCTAAGTATGTATCTTCGATAGACCTTAGAAAGGCTTTCTGGCAAATTCCTTTAGACAAATCCTCTAAAGAAAAGACCGCTTTTGCAGTAGTAGGCCGAGGTCTATTTCAGTTCGTCACTATGCCGTTTGGTCTTAAGAACGCTGCTCAAACTCAGCAACGTTTAGTGGACGCCATATTTGGTCCGAAATATGAGCCACATATTTTTACCTATCTTGATGATATTTTAGTAACATCGGAAGACTTCGAATCGCATATTTGCTTACTTAAGGAAGTAAAAGATAAATTGAAAGAGGCCGGACTGACGATAAATTTGAGCAAATGTGATTTTTTCAAAACTTCTCTAAAGTTTTTAGGCTATATTGTAGGCTCAAATTCCTTGCGTACCGATCCGGATAAAGTAGCAAGCATGGTTAATTATGCGAGACCTACTAATACTACGGAAGTTAAGCGCTTCGTAGGAATGTGTTCATGGTATAGACGTTTTATCGAGAATTTTTCTACCCCTGTTGTCGCCTATTAATGATCTTTTGAAAGGACGAAAAAAAGGACAATCGATAGATTGGACAAAGGCAGCCGAAGAATCTTTTATAAAGATTAAAGAACTATTGGTTTCAGCTCCCATTTTATCCCAACCAGACTTTTCCCAACAGTTTTATATTTCTAGTGATGCTTCTAATACTGGTTTAGGGGGCGTCCTAACACAGAAAATCAATGGTGAGGAAAGGGTGATAGCGTATGCCAGTAGAACTTTATCAAAGGCTGAACGTAACTATTCGGTTGTTGAAAAAGAATGTTTAGCAGTACTCTTTAACATCGAAAAGTTTCGACCTTACATAGAAGGTGTTCCTTTCACGGTCATAACAGATCATTATAGCTTATTGTGGCTTAATTCTATTAAAAACCCTAGTGGCAAACTAGCGCGTTGGGCGATTAGGCTGAGACAACACACGTTTACTTTAATTCATAGAAAAGGAGTCCACAATGTTATTCCTGACGCTTTGTCAAGAATCCCAGATCATACAGCGGACGAAAACAGTCTTAATGCACAGTTTGGCGTAAGAATTGATACAGTAGATGTAGATCGCATTGACCCATGGTACGACAATTTACGGCAGCAAATTAAAGAATCTCCTCAAAATTTTCCACAGTGGAAGGTGGAAAATGATTTCGTGTACAAATTTATCCCAAACCAGTTGCCTTTAAAAATTAATGTACCCGAGTGGAAAAATACTAGTTCCTAAACCACAGAGAGAGGAAGTTTATAGACATGTGTCACACTCCTCCCTACTTCTGGTCATTTTGGCTTTTATAAAACTCTTCACAGGGTTCAGGAACAGTATTATTGGCCAAAAATGCGTTTTGATATCGTAAAGTTTGTGAGGACTTGTGAAGTATGTGGAGCGCAGAAATCTCCAAATACACTACCTATGGGACTGATGGGAAAAGAGAAAACGGTTAATTACCCTTTTCAAGTCATAGCAGCTGATCTAGTAGGCCCATTCCCACGTTCAAAAAAGGGAAATAAATGGCTTCTCGTGGTTTCTTGCTGGTTTACAAAGTATACCATGCTATTTCCTTTGAAAAGCTCTAAAGCTGGATATATATAGAGAGAATTTTGGAAAATAATGTCTTTCTAATCCACGGTGTTTCCATCGCTCTTAATATGCGATAACGGTACTCAGTTTACCTCTAAAAGTTTTAAGAGCTTAAGTGAAACTTATGGTTTTAACATCCGTTTTAATCCCGTGTACTCTCCCCAATGTAATTTTGTGGAACGTAATAACCGAATAGTCGGGACCGCTTTAAGAAGTTACGTGGATTCACATGACACTTGGATAGCAATATTTCCAAAATCCAACAAGCGATAAATACCGCGAGACACGAAGTAACAGGGTTCACACCGTCTTTCTTAGTTTACGGCAGGCATATACCTCTATCTGGATCATATTATAAAAACTTAGACTTGGATGTCAATGTTGACAGCGAAATAATTCCGGGTAACAGGGGCGCGTACGCCGAAAATTTAAAGGGTTTAAAAGATATTTTCACCGACGTGCGAAGTAAGATACATAAGGCTTATGAACGGAACAGTAAGTCTTACAACCTTAGGAAAAGGGATTTTGCCTTTAATATAGGTGATCACGTTTGGCGAAAAAATAAAATTCTTTCCAGTGCAGCAGATAAATTCACTTCTAAGTTGGTACCTAAGTATGTGCATTGCGTGATTAGAGAAAAGATTTCGGATTTAGTTTATGGTTTAGTTAATTTAGATGGGACTAAAGTAGGACGATGGCATATTAAAGACTTAAAACCATTCAGTGAACCTAACCCTAATGAAAGTTTGTCAGAAGAAGAATAATTTATATTTACATTATCTTAATTGCTTAAATTTTTTTTGATGTTGCTCTGTAGAGGTGACGACCTCGTTTTTTTTGCCTGTTATAAAAGTTGAGCTGAGGATAGCTTACTTTTATAGTTTTGTGCTAAGGTTTTGGGTATTGGCCATATCCCAAACTTAGGTTGATTGTGGTTGATGTTTAGCATCGACTCAGCTGTTGCGAGCTTGCGAAGGAGTCACACTCGGGATATATCATAAGACTGGTATGTCGGTGGTCGCGGGATTTGATTTGCTTTATGACCCCAAATAATATCCAGTTCTTGGCACTTGGAAGCGAAATTTTGATTAGAGGCAATCCAAGGTGATCTTGAGTTAGGACAAGCGCAAGATGTAGCTCGTGTAGTATGATGTTGAGTCAAAAAATTTTTTTATGAGCAATTTCAAAGTTTGTTACCCGAGTGGGTGTTATTTTTATTACCTTAATGGTATATGTTGGGTGCAATTAAGAGTAAATTGATTTTGGTTTATCCAGTAAGTCTAAGACTTGGATTATTTTGATTTAGATCTTCTTCTGAATTGACAAACTGAGGGTATTTTCTATTTTTTTTCAGAGCCGTTTAAACGTTACCTTTGAGTCACAAATTTTTTAAAATTTTTTTTGCATGGACTCATAGGCATATGTTGAGTTTTTTCGGTTTACTATCAGATTGATAGAAAATTGAAGTTCTGCAGGAGAACTAAAGGCTGATCATTTACAGGAGAGGAGAGCAGAGTAAGACAGTCGTTTCACAAAGAAATGATCAAAATCTGATACCGAGATGAGAACCTTGTCAAGAGAGGCTAAGCGCAGTGAAGGAAGATTCCTAACCGAATTTTTAGATTTCCAAGAGGTAATCTAGAAGTTTGGGCTGACAGAAAACGGTTATGCCTGATACCTGTAGCAGTTTCTTCTAGAGGCTATTGTTTAGGGAGACGATTAACACCATGATCGAATATTTTAGCTGTCAACGATGTTTTCTTCTTGTTTCTGATTAAGCTGGGAAAGCTCTTGTCGTCTTCAAAAGTTTTGTTGCGTTGCCACCGGAAAATTGAGCAATTTTTTGTTTCATGTAGCCTTTTTAAGCTCATTTTTGTTTTTTAAAATTTCGTTAGAAGCTTGGTTAAGTCAACCTTGTAAACCTTTTAGGTTGTATCCCATGAGTTATCTGTTTTTACAGGCTGTGATGCACCGGGTGCTAACAGATGCCGTTACGACGTTTGGCAGGGAGTTAGTCTTCCTGAGGAACAGACTGATTGGAAGGGTAGTCTATGGGGGTGTGAACGTTTGACCTTTGGGACCTTTAGGGGTTTTGTTACCCAATGGTTATTTCTATTTGAACCAAAGGAGAGCCTAACTACTGTAGTCGACCTCAGCTCCAATTAGCCTATTAGTGGTGACAGGCTGTTGGCAGTAGTGTGTTTCGGAACACCCTATTGATTAAATTTCTTTTGACTTATGGTGGTGTGGTAGACACCGTTTTAGTTTAGTGGATGCTATAATCTACTCCCTTTTTGTTGGTGGACTCCAGGGTCACCAATTCTGTATTTTATTGTCTCCACCATTCAGTATATCGTGGTGAGGTGTTTGTCTCCTGTTATGTGGGATGGATTGAATGTTTTTCGTTGTTGTTCTAGGGCGAGACCAGTACACGAGGGTTCTTCATGCAACTTGAAGAGGCGCAATGCTGGTTAAGTTTTATATCTCTGTGTAGCCACCCTGAAGAATGACGGAGGGCGTTTTTCCGGCTCATGTTTCTAGGCAGATTTGTCACTTTGGTGCGATGTGCCGAAGATTTGATTAGCTTTGCTAAGAGCTTTCACCAAGCTCAGTATGGAGTTATCATAACCAAGCAGTTAGGGATTTGAACTCCTGTATATATTTCTGTATATATTACTGTACATATTTCTGTATATATTTCGGTGTATGTTGGTTGCCTGAGGGCATGTGCTCAAAATGCGAGATTTTGAGTCGTTTTGCTTATGGACTCCTATATAGGATTATGACTTTAGGGAGGTCCTATTTCGAGACTTGCTGTCTCATAATAGTTATGTTGGGAATGTTTCCTTGAATGTTAGTTGCGCGCAGACTAATCATTCTGTTCTTAGTGAACATTGCTTTTTGAAGCAGGATCATTCAGTTCGGTGAATTTTAGCTTTTATAGCTATTCACGGTGTTTAGAGTGACATTTTTAGTTTTGTAGCTATTCACTGCGCTTATAGTGATTTAGTTAGCTTTTATAGCTGCTCACTATGATAATGGCGAGTTTGTTCTTTTAGAACGCAGACTTTGTGTAGTCGAGGACTATTTACAGAGTGTTTTCTTGCGAGGAGGAGCCGAGTTTTTTCTGGTGATATACCAGAGTGTTTTCTTGGCGAGGAACGCCGAGTTTTTGTCTGGCGATTATACCAGAGTGTTTTCTTGGCGAGGAGCCGAGGTTTTTTTCTGGCGATATACCAGAGTGTTTTTCTTGGCGAGGAGCCGAGGTTTTTCTGGCGATCAACCAGAGCGTTTTGTTGGCGATAAGCTGACGTGTTTTTCTGGGCGATCAACCAGAGCGTTTTCCCTGGCGATTCTAGCATGTTGGATGTCTTAGGACGTCGACATTGCGTTATAGAGTGCGATTATTTTCCGAGTGCGACTAGTAGTGATACTAGATTTAGAATGTTTCTTAGCGATGAGCTAGAGCATGGATGGCGATTTTTCCCGAGCGTTTGTCCTGGATATTTATCCAGATATTTTTTTTGGCCTTGTGCTAAATGGTCTGACAAGACTTTTTCTTTTAGTGTAAGTGTTTGCACTAGAATCATTTTTTTATTTTTTTTCTTTATTTTAAGAATTTTTACAAATTTCTTTTGCTGAAATAGAAAGATTTTCAAGACAATCCTAAAAGATTTTAAGGGGGGTGTTCATATTTTATTTCAGTTCACTTTTTTTTGATTTAGACAAGAGTCTAGACAAAGTTATATTTTTTTTGTTTTGGTAACAATAATAGAGCTGATTCTTTTATATAAGAAGACCGCGATTATTACTTTGAACAGGTATTTCTTATGTTCATGCAAGGATTTTTATTTGCTTTTTGATGTACTTAACCTTAGTGTCTAATTAAGTTAAGTCTAGTTATAAGATTCTTGTGATCATGCGAAGATTTTCATTTGGTTTTCATTGTACTTAATATTAGTGCTTAATTGAATTAAGTCTAGTAGTAAGGTTCCGAAGTTTTGTAATTTTTTTGTTTTAAGTTCTGACCTTAGTATTAAGTAATAGTGTACCACTTTGTACCTTTTCATAAGTAGCCTAAGTTTTAATAGACTAGTGTAGTCTATTTCTTTTTGGAAGGGGTAAAAATGTAACATTCATTTTTTCCTAGATTTTAAAAGACCATGTAATGTTACTGATTTTTCACTTCAAATTGTATTTATTTTTATATTTTAAAATATCGAACGGTATATTAAACAGAGATTTCAAGACGTCCGGTATAGTGAGTTGTGCGTGTTCCTGACCGAACATATCGCTGAGCCGCGATTGGTGAAAAATTTGTATCCGCTATTTTGGTTCCGGCGTCGCAATGTTACCGGCAGAATTTGCACGGTCTATTTAAGCGTCCGAGAAACTACCAGCTAGGCTTATTTCCATCGAGCCGCAGACCGGGGTTGTTTTCCATCTAGCCGCAACCAGGCAGTACCGTCTAGCCGAGAGGCTAACAACCATCATGTGAATAATAAAAGTACCAGTTTCCTAAATAAAAGCTGTAGTGAGCTTTCTAAGTGTTAAGAAAAAGTGTGAAATCGGGCGAAGTCCATCACAGCAGGACTGAAAAAACAGTAAGTCAATAAACCTCCCTCCAATAGACTTATTTGAGAGTAGTGCATTAACAGCAACGTATAAACAGACAAAAAAGTGAAGTGTAAAACACGATGTCTCGCCTTCGGGGGTTGTAAAGGTTTTAAAATTTAAATGTAACAACAATCTAATTAGGCTAGAATTTTTTGGTATAACTGTAAAGGTTAGAACTTTTTATTTTCATTTTAAAAACATGAATAAATTCTTTTTTTGTTGATTAAAGCTAGTGTCTCACTGAATATTTATTTTTCTTTTCAGGATCAGTTGTGCTAGACTAATTTCTTTTTTTTAGTAATATCCATAAAACACTTCAGTTTTTTCTCATTTTTTTTCTTAGCTGAAGTTAAACCGTTACTATTTTAAAATGAGTGGTGCCCAAAAAAAAAAAAAAGTCGTACAACTGAAGCTTTTTAAAAATGGAAAAAAATTCCAAAAAGACGTAAGAACAAATATCTCTTACCCATATCTCTCTAACCAAAGAAAACTGAGCTAGTTTTTCTTTAATTTCTTTTAGTTCCTTTAAAATCAGGTTTCACTCAATTCATTATCAGAAATTAAAGCGGGGCTGCAAGAAAATTGTGCTCAAGCTTGGGGCGTCCAAATTTTCAAAAGTTACAAATTGCGCTCAAGCGTGGGACAAACAACTTCTCACAGGGTACAAAAAAAGATGCCTCAAACCGAAGCAACAATTTTCATACGTTACAATATATATATATATATATATATATAATATATATATATATATATATATATATATATATATATATATATATATTGTGGCGTCTTTTTGTGACATGCTAAAACTGTCCTCAGTTGAGGCATCTTTTTCCGTACCCTGTGAGAAGTTGTTTGTCCCACGCTTGAGCGCAATTTTGTAAGGTGTGCTAATTTTGCTTTATTTTTCGCCCCATGTAGACTGCGTCATTTTGTAACATTTTTAAATACTGGACGGTCCCCAAGCTTGAGCACAATTTTCTTGCAGCCCCGCTTTAATTTCTGATAATGAATTGAGTGAGACCTGATTTTAAAAGAACTAAAGAAATTAAAGAAATACTAGCTCAGTTTTCCTTGGTAGAGAGATATTTGGGTAAGAGATAATTTTTGTACGTCTTTTTGGAATTTAAATTCTATTTTTAAAGAAACCTCAGTTGTACGACTTTTTTTTGGGCACCACTCATTTTAAAATAGAAACGGTTTTAACTTCAGCTAAGAAAAATGAGAAAAAAAAAACTGAAGTGTTTTATGGATATTACTAAAAAGAAATTAGTCTAGCACAACTGATCCTGAAAAGAAAAATAAATATTCAGTGAGACACTAGCTTTAATCAACAAAAAAAGAATTTATTCATGTTTTTAAAATGAAAAAATAAAAAGTTCTAACCTTTACAGTTATACCAAAAAATTCTAGCCTAAATAGTAGTTGTTCACAT
>CM032449.1:209560312-209581077 GCA_019049505.1 Pachyrhynchus sulphureomaculatus
TATGGTTACTTGAGTACATGTTACATTATTAAATTTATGTATGCAATAAAATCAATCTATGGCTCCATTTCCCTTAATATCGCGTCTCTAGCTACTATGTAATTAGTTAAATTAAAATATAACAATCATTAAACATATCGCATATTCATCTTCTATCCAGAAATCCATTCTTTTAATACAAACGAAAGTCAGACTGTGTGAGATCAGATAGGTACTGCAAGTGATCTAACATACAAATTTGATTTTTGCTTAGAACCAGTTTCATAATAACCAAACAGAGAGTTAGCTTGTGGAAAATAAATCGTAAGGGCAATTTAGCAAAGCCCAAACTCTCAGTAAAGGTATTATGCACAGGTTATTTTTAATTTCCTTTTTAATGTTAAGCCCAATTTTAGGATAGCCCAGATCTTCGTTATCCTCAAGAATCTTACGACCACTTTAAAATCGTTTAAATCCAGACTCCGTATCTTTACATTAAAAAAGAATTAGCCATCTACCAGCAGGCACTCAGAATTAATTGTTTGAATGGACTAGTAACAAATTAGCAAAGTTTATAGTGTTATTTTTTATTTTACATAACATAAATAATATTTATAAAAAATGCAATAAATAAATGTAATAAATATAACATAAAACAATAAAAGGACATTTTATTACTTAAAAATGTTAATTGATGAATGGGTATACCGTATCCTCAGCACAACCACATTCATTTTCTCCACGTAATAGTCTAAAATATCCATTTTCACCCCAATCAGTTCCCCAAGAATTCTTCACAATCCAGAATTTTTTTCCATTTTCAACTCCGTAGCCAACAGTAACGACAGCATGATTTAGATAAGAAGTCGAACACAATTCACTTTCAAAGATACCTAAAATAAAATTGGTGGTTTTTGAAATGGAAAGACCTAAACAATTCACAAGCAAAATAATATATATATATATATATATATATATATATATATATATATATATATATATATATAAATTTGAAAAGAAATATAACATAAAACAATAAACCTTGAACAAATAAGCTTGTAAAAAGTAAATAAATTGATGTAGGGCAGTGTTGTGTAAATAGTGCAAACAAAAAAACAAATATTAAAATGGACTTAACAGATGTAAAAAAATCATATTACCAATCTATCAAAATAAACCCATAAAGGTATATACTAAAAGATAAGATAGTCAATGATGTAAACAGAGCGAATAGATATACATATGTGTGAAAGAGATGCATGAAAGAGAGAGAAAAATAAAAGAGAGAGAATGAAAAGACAACAACAGAGTTTAACATCATTATCTACATGTACCTGATAATATTAAACTGGATTTTTTAAAAGGATTTTCCCAGTACAACCAAATAAAAAAATCTACACAAATATTAATAATAAATACCAAAATAGTTTTTTTTCCAAAATCAAACCAACAATAGTTTAAAGAATTAAAGAATTACTCAGAAATGACTAAAAACAATATTATCAAGTACATATGGGACAGGCTAGCAAAAGACAGACCACCAGCCAGCCGTAAGGCTAACAACGGATGAATTTATTTTTTTAAGTAAGCCAACCTTGTATTACCAATTAGAAAGAATAAAGAGCTTTTTGAATTTGAATATTGGTTTAAGTGTTCGCAGTCTACACAGCCGTTTAACATCAACATGCTAAATTCAGCAGGCAAGCAGGTTGTTAATTAGATTAACTAGTGTAAATTTCAAATAATCTTTAAATACGAATTTCTTTTATATAGTTATCTTGTATCCATAACATTAGAGGAAAAAATCTAAGTGTAACATTTTCTGAGATTGAACTTCGAATAAGCCAAGTTATTTTTTCTTACTACTATCTTTACAAAAATTACTAAAAAATCTTCCTCGCTTAACTCAAGCACTACTAAAAGTGTCTAAACTAAGAAGCTTTGACAAAAAGCTATTTTATTAAGTAGCTTATTTACCTCCCTCGTACGATGAAAGATAGGATGCATCAAGAAGAATTGATACTGGTCCTACGTTGGCAACACTGTCAAGAAAAGCATCTTCGTCTCCCTGATCATTAACTTTGTAACCAGAGATTTTAGTAACGACTTTGGAATCAAGATATTGGCATGTGCCAGCCACAGCTACAAAAAAAAATAGATATTTAATTATTAATACGATTTTTCTGGCTACAGGAGGGTACTGAATTCGTGAAAAAATCACTCTCAAAGATTCCTTCATTTCATTAATGTTTTAGATTCCCTAGGTGATGAAAAACTATACACTTATTTCATTCGATCTGTTTTGTCTGTCGGTTTGTCGGGACAATAGCTCTCAAACGAAATCAGATATTAATTTTAAACTTGGCACAAATATCCAACAAAGGGATGACACCTAAAGTGTTTGCGATATGGCTTCTTGCGAAGGAGATAAAAGTGGTGACGGTCAATAAATTTTGTTTGATTTTAATATTAATATGGTAATTTTTCCTTTTTTTTGAAATAATAAACCCAAATTAGGCATTAACAGGTTGACTGCCGATCTATATTTTTGAGTTTGTGGTTGACGCCGGTAAGATTTTTCCAAATATTTTTATTTTATTGTGGTAAATATGAATTAAAATGAGTCTTGGATGTGTTTTTTTATGTGCAATTCAAAATATTAGAAAAAAAAAATTTCACTCCGTTCGGAGTAATCGGCATTGCAAGTGAAAATTTTTACTAGATGTCGAACACTCCGATCGGAGTGTCACATTAAATAAGTAAAGAAATAATAAATCGAACTCATGAACTCAAAACATTTATTTCTAAATCATTTTTGTACATTTTTATGGTAATCCTCAAAGCAATTAAGGCAAAAACCTGGTTGTCCAGGGCACATTTTGCATTCATACACTGTTTGCTTTCTTATTTTATTTTTCCTGCATTCTTTGCATTCCTTTCTGCTTACCCGTTTTTGTTTCTTTAGTTCCTTTTTTTTCACTAACAATTTTTTCTACTTTGCTAATGCTGTGGACATTTATTTGGCCTGGAGGAATTTGCGGCAAATTAGTAATTGGTCGTCTGGCTAGTAAATTTCTTATGACATCCAATCGGAAGTCATATAATCGTAACTGGTCAGACCGCGAATATTTATTGTACAAAAAATAGGCGTTTATCATGCTCATTTGCAGCACATGCATGAATAACTTTTCGTACCACCGAATGGTTTTACGGCTGCAAGGATAATATGCCATCATTTGATCCTGTCTATCTATACCGGACATAAAAGCATTATATCCAATGATTGCGGAAGGTTTTTCAGATTCTTGATTTCTTTTGTTTTTAAAAATGCCCATTTTGCTTCAAAATTCTGTTGAAATGTATTGAACATTGCGTTTATCGCGCCATTTTCCGACATGCACTCCATTGCAAAACATAGATTTATTCTCACTACGTTACGTTTTAAGTTTGCACTCATTACCTCTTTCGGATTATCTTTCCTCTCAGCTCTTAGCGTACCAGTGCAGTATGTATTTTGTTGAAGTAATTTCCTAGCTAAATTAACACTATTGTAAAAATTGTCTAGATAAACAGCATGTCCCACACCCAATTTTCCTCCAATAAATGTAAAACAATCTTTTCAGTATGTCCGCTTCCACCATAAACATCTGTCGCACCTTCGTAGACACGAAATTTCAAAATAAGTCCATTAGGCTCTGTCAGCATGTATAACTTCATACCATACTTATGACGCTTATTCTTGATATACTATTTAAACTGGAGACGACCCCAATAAAGTACCATAGCTTCATCCAAAGACAACTCTCTTCCAGGATAGTAAATTTCTCCCATCTTGTTAAAAAAATCTGCCACAAATCTAATCTTTCCTAGCCGATCTGCCGGATCCATATCTGGAGATGTAAAATGCAAACACCTCAAGATAAGCAAAAATCTATTCCTTGACATATATTTTCTAAAAACAGGTAGATTAAATAGCGGATCAGTTTCCAATAATCGTTAAGACGGCTCAAGGATATTGTGCCAGTGTGAAGTAACAGGGTCAAAAAAATTTTTAGTTCGTCAAGAGTAAGATCTTTAAAATTAGTAATACGTGATTTTGTACTTGTTTCTGGGCGCAGCAAAACCTCGACTGCGTAAGAGTTCGTTCGTTCTACAATAGTTTGTAAAAAATCATCATCAATGATCATTTCGAAAAAATCGATAGGTGCACTCTGTCCTGGAATTTGCACCAATAATTCCTAGGTTTTCTGGAACAAAATTTGTTTTAACGCACCTCTGTCGTTCCATTTTATCTCATCAAGGCTAGGAAGTGTTTGATGTGGCCGAATAGGGTCTATAAAATTCTCTTCTTCGGACTCGGAGCTTGAATTTACATCACTATCGTCTGTGTCTGGTACGTAATGTTCGTCACTACTACCTCCGCTTTCTTCCATTAGCTGCAATAATTCAGTGTCAGTTAGCTTCTTTTTCTTATCATATACCTTTTTTTCATCACTACAATGTCTTTTTTTAATACCAGAAGGCCCAGGTTGATTGTCCATATAGTACGGCAGATTACAACCAAACCAAAAGCAAATCCGCGGAACCACTTAGGGACCTGTTAGAACTTGCGTTTTTAAGCAACGCCACCACTAGAAACACGTTTCATATACAACGCCGATGGAATACTAAAACGTTTTCGTAAGAACGCATGTCGAACTCCGATCGGAGTAGACGGCGTTGGCGAAGAGACCCGACGCACTCCGATCGGAGTGGTCGGCAGTCAACCTGTTAATATTTACAAAAAACAGGTAAGGGGCGAAAGGAGTGGGGGCAGAGAACAGAGGGGTTGCTTTGTATATATTTATATCCTTTTCAGGGATTTTAGAGCCGAGGAATCCGAAAATTAAGTCATTTTTTCATTAATTTCAATTTTAACCTGTAAAAGGGATCTTTACATATTTTATAGTTTCAATAGTATGTTGAGAATTCTTCCAAGTTTTCCGATTGATATGATGAACAAATTAGAAGCATATAAATAGAAGTATTTAAGGTTCGTATATATCGTTTCATAATTCCTTTTCAGGTTTCTTGAGGTCGTTTAATCTGAAAAATAAGTTTTGATTTTCATTCTTTTTAATTTTAACAGGGGAAGGAAGTGAAAGAGTCGAGAAGGTCGTTAAATATTATATAGTTTCAATCGCTTTATGAGAATTGTTACGTGTTCTTGAATGGACAAATTTTAAGCCACAATTATTTGTAATAAAAAACAAGAAGGTTTAGTTTAGTAGGGAAGAGAGTGAAAGAGGTAGGGATCATTAAATAGCATATAGCTGCAGTAATAAATTTTATATAAAAATTTTGAGCAAAATGTTTAATATATATATATATATATATATATATATATTATATATATATATATATATATATATATATATATATATATATATATGTAATATATATATATATATATATATATATATATATATATATATATATATATATATATTATATAATATATATATATATATATATATATATATATTATATATATATATATATATATATATATATATATTATATATATATATATATATATATATATATATATATATATATATATATATATATATATATATATATATATATATATATATATATATATATATATATATATATATATATATATGTATATATATATATATATATATATATATATATGTATATAAATATATATATATTAAGGACGATATAGTTTAGGTCGTTTCTGACCGATTTGACTCTATAACATGATGTCCTAAACTTAACCGTTTTCGAGATATTGAAGTTTAAAGATTTTCTAAAAAAACATGTTTTTTTTGCTTTTATATCGATTTTTTTTTTATTAGAGGTTCTCGAGTGCGATTTTTTGGTTATTTTTAGTTAGTCTGTATGTCAAGTATCAAAAATCATCAAAAAAATTTGAAGTAGTTACTAACAGTTTCAAATGGCGGCTTGTTAATGTTTCTAAATTACGAATTTTTACCAAGTGTTTCCTACTTTAAATCAATAAAGAGAAAAAAAAATGTATGGAAGTTATTCTGCAAATTATTTTAAACATTTTTACGTCTTTTTAGCTATCAAAAAAAAGTGTGTGTAATACTAGGAGTTTAATAGGAAAACTGTACACAGAATGACACCTAAAGCGGGCTCGGGTAGCAAAAGGTAAATTTTTAGTTCTAGGTGAAAATACGAAAAATTCTTTTTTCTTAAATTACTTTCCACAACGCTGGTTGTGAGGTGACGCCTCATTTCGTCAGCCGCATCAATTATTTTTTGTCTTAGGACATCCACGTTTTCGATAGGAGTCATCTGGTCATATACGAGACTTTTCATTTGACCCCACACATAAAATCCATCGGTGTTAGGTCTGGGCTTCTCGCCGGCCAAGGTATGGGTCCGCCTCTTCCAATCCATTTGTTGGGATAATTGTCATTGAGCCATGCACGAACACTTCCTCTGTAGTGAG
The DNA here is from genome assembly GCA_019049505.1 of Pachyrhynchus sulphureomaculatus. NCBI lineage: Eukaryota > Metazoa > Arthropoda > Insecta > Coleoptera > Curculionidae > Pachyrhynchus > Pachyrhynchus sulphureomaculatus. The sequence continues at coordinate 209,566,779 of CM032449.1, forward strand.
CTGGGAAGCCATCGTGTTGAAAGTAGATGTTTTGTCTCAAACCAATAGGTAGGTCTTCCATCAAATTAGGTAAATCGTTCCGCAAAAAAAATTGTCGTATTCCTCTCCATTGAAATTATCTGGCAGGAAGAATGGCCCAACCAAATAATTTGAAATTATACCCATCCACACATTTAAGCTGAATCTTGTTTGTGATTCTTTCGTTCTTTTTTGTTTGGGTTGCCTTCCTCTTTAGATGCCCAATAGTGGGCATTGTGGTAGTTTGTAAGACTGTCTTTGTCGAATTTCGACTCGTCAGTCCATAGTATTTTCTTTAAAAAAGATGCATCTTCGACATCGGTATTGAGCATAAATCTGCAGAATTCTAATCGTCGCAACGGATCCCCTTCTTCAATTACTTGCACGGGCGTATAGTGGTAAGGGTGTTGCCCAACAGTATGCATTACAAACCATACCTTCCACTGCGAAATACCAAGCTGTTATGCGACAACATTTGTAGATGTGTTTTGGGTCCACCTCAAAGAGACGTCGTATTTCGTTTTCTTCGTCTTCGTCAAAGATACGTGGTCGTCCCATGTCAGTCCGCCGTCTTTGTACGGAGCCAGTTTCTCGTAGTCTTCGATAAGTTCCATCAAATACGCTAACATCAGGTACACGACGAGTAGGATATCGCAGTATGTATTCATCACGTGCACGCGACGACACTCCTTCGCAAAATCCGTAACACATTAGGATGTCAGCATATTCCTCGTTGGTATACGTTGCCATATTCACAAGCAGAGATCAAAATCCAGTTACGAGCCAATTCACACAGTCAGAAGATGAAACACAGATATTTTTGAAAAGCACGGTATAGCACATCTACCACGAACGAATCGCATGAGCAGACTAACAATCATTCAATAATGTTTAGTGAACAGAAAATGTCACTCGCACAGAGAGTACCCTGACCGGAAAAAAATGCTTACCCAACCCTTTTTATTGTTTGAAGGTGCAGGTAGTATCTAAATTCTATTATTATGTTACTCTACATTTGGGCCTATTGAAATCTCATTTTCTTAGAATTTTCAATAGATCCAGTAGATATTATACCGTTTTAGATAGCTAAAAAGACGTAAAAGTTTTTAAAATTATTTGCAGAATAACTTCCATACATTTTTTTTTCTCTTTATTGATTTAAAGTAGGAAACACTTGTTAAAAATTCGTAATTTAGAAACATTAACAAGCCGCCATTTGAAACGGTTAGTAACTAGTTCAAATTTTTTTGCTGATTTTTGATACTTGACATACAGACTAACTAAAAATAACCAAAAAATCACACTCGAGATCCTCTAATAAAAAAAAATCGATATAAAAGCAAAAAAAACATGTTTTTTTTAGAAAATCTTTAAACTTCAATATCTCGAAAACGGTTAAGTTTAGGACATGTCACAGAATCAAATCGGTCAGAAACAACCTAAACTATAACGTTCTTAATTATCTAGGACGACTTTCCCTGTAACCCTACATATATATATATATATATATATATATATATATATATATATATATATATATATATATATATATATATATAAATATATATATAAATATATATATGGGGCAATAGTGTGGTTGCGTGTATTTCAGACAATATGGATATTTCAACGTTCTTGTTTTTTTTTCATTATTTCGAACTTTAACGTATACAGTATGTAACATAGGAAGTTTAGAAATAGCAAAACATATATGGTTTTAAAAGTATGAGAAAGGAGGTTAGTGAAGTTGCTTCATATATTTCGTACTGTATATTCTTCTTGGGAGGGGGTTACAGAGTAAGTTGCGTATATATCGTCATATACGCACACACACATAGTTATTTTTTTTATTATTCTAAATTACATATGGTCAAACATAGGGATTTATGGGATAAGGAAGCTGGTTAGAGGGATTCCTTATATATTGTGTCTTTTTCAGATTCAGGAAATCTAAAAAAATGTGTTTTTCTCACTTTTTCAGTTTTACCGGAAACAGTAAGTAAAGAAAATAGGGGATTTCCGTTTGTGGATATCTCTGAAACACTTCCTCCGCTTTACTTTTTTTCCAGGGTTTAACATCTTACCTGTGCTTAGATTGAGTTTCTCTTTACCTTGACAAAGTCAAATTCAGTACTTATTTTTGAACGATGTTTGCAAAAAAGTACTAAGTAAATTGCTTTACCGATTTTTTTGTGTATTTCAGAAGAGCTTCCTGTTTAATTGAATTTTTTATCAAAATTGACTGATCATCATTATTTAAATACTCGCTGAACTGATAGAAAATTGATCACAGAATTGAATTTTCGAAAATTAAGTTTCAAAATATGAAAACAGAAACCTGTGTGTAACTCTAAAAGACGTAGAATAAATCTAAGAAACTGGAGGTTTCAAAAGCTTACTAAATTTAACAAAAGACTATTTTTTAGATGTATTGTTGAATATATTTTCAGAGAGCCTTAGACTAACACGGATTCCTGATCGAGACGGGGTGTTCGCCAGTCTTCTTGATCTGTTTTTTAACCACCAATCCGGAGATTTACACGGTCACCGTAAATCCGCCAATCAGTGACAGAGAGGCGCCTAGGCTGCGCAAAATTTGACACTACAAATCTGCTAAATGGGAAGATCTCATGAAATATTTTCGAACTTTCCCTTGGTTAGACGTTTGTTTTCGATCAGACAACCCATCTGACTGCGCCAGAGAGGTCTCCGATGTTACTTTGGCTGGTATGGAAGCTTACATCCCTTTTTCGAAGAAATGCCCCTCGAACGGCAAGCCTTGGTTTGATCGAAAATGCAAAGAAGCTGTTGCTTCTAAACATATTGCCTACCGACAATGGCGTGAAAATCCTAACACCTTTGTTCGTGCTCGGAACAAATGCAAAGAACCAAGGAGGCACACAATCCACGAATTAGAAAGAAACTTCTCGCTTGTCCTAACAATTCCAGGTCTTTTTGGGCAGTCGCTAAGGCAGTTAGTCAAAATTTTACCAAATCCACCATACCACCACTCACACGGCCAGATAATTCCATTGCAACGACACCTACTGAGAAAGCAAATTTGTTGGCTGAACTCTTTGCTTCACATTCTACTGTTGATTTTCAAGGAAAACCACCACCTACTATTCCATATTCCAATGAAGGATGCCCGATGTTGTCTTCAGACAGCGTATCATAAAGCGTATTTTAATGAAACTAGACACCAAAAAGGCTTCTGGCGCTGACGGAATACCTGCCATAGTTCTCAAAAACTGTGCAACGGAACTAACACCAGTTTTCTATAGACTTTTTAACCTATCCTACAGAAAAGGAATATTTCCTTCCTGCTGGAAATGTGCCACGGTTCAGCCGATACATAAAAAAGGCAAGAAGACCTTGCCAAATAACTACCGATCAGTTGCACTGCTTTTAATAATATCGAAACTCATGGAAAAGGTTATCAATCAGCATCTTCTAAAATATCTTGAACGATTCAATATTATTAGCGATCACCAATATGGCTTTCGTAAACATAGATCAACAGATCTTCTAACTTATGCAACACATGTCTGGAACAACGCAAGTGAACACTTTGGAGAATCTCGATCGGTTGCTCTTGACATATCTAAGGCATTCGACCGTGTTTGGCACGATGGACTGTTGGTTAAGCTACGCTTTTGTGGTATGTCTGAAAGGTTCTGTTTGTAGCTCTCATGTTCCTCAGAGAGCGCTCTTTACAAGTGGTGGTCGACGGATTTCTTTCTAACACCTTCACTATCAACACCGGTATGCCCCAGGGCTCCATACTATCTCCTACTCTCTTTCTCATTTACCTTAACGATCTGCTGGAAAAGACCGGGAATCCAATCTACAGCTTTGCAGATGACAGTACGCTTGTCTCTTCATTCACTTTGAACGCTCGGACATCGGCGGCTCAGGCGAATATCCGCAGACAGCAGGAGGTCGTTCAACTTAACAAAGACCTGGAAGAAATTCTATCTTGGGGTGACAGTAACCAAGTGGAAACAAAAACCCAGGAGCCAGTTTTTTCTATAAAAGTTAACGGTGCTGAACCCGACATAGTTATGTCCGGGCACTCCATTCCCCTAGCATCGTCGCCAATTTGTTGGGGCGTTAGTTTGGGAGCAAATATGCCCTGGCATGAACATGTTCAGGCATAGCAAGGAGAGCTTCTCAAAAGTTGGGAATATTATTTCGAACCAGAAAGCTTTACACCCCACAACAACTATTAATTTTTTACAAACCTCAAATTCGACCAACTATGGAATACTGCTCCTAAGTTTGGGGCTCCGCTCCCAAACGTACACTGCATTTGTTGGATTCTGTTCAGAGAACAGCTGTTCCTCCCAAAGCGGCGCATGTTAGAAATACACGTCGCGCTGGTGCGTCACATCCGTATGAGTTTCAGCTTGTTACTCCTCGTACAACGCTTTTCAAGCAGACTTTTATATGAAGAACATCATCCCTTTGGAATAATTTGCCCAGCGCTGTGTTTTCCACCGAGTACAATTTACAGCGATTCAAGAACAACGTGAATCGCTTTTTCCGCACACATGCCGCTCCTGGAGCGCTTTGGGGACTTCCCTGCAGCACGTGTGCTAGACCCATAAAAAAAAACTTTCAGTCTGTTCATTAGTCATATGTAGTCAAAATGTATACACAATGTCGATATATTTTCAGTTGTTTTTGACCCGAAATTGTGAGGAGTCTTAACTGCTTACCTGTGTATGGGTAATCTTCTTCAGATTCAATACCTTTCTTTTCCAAATAATCAAAGTTTTTTTGTATGACTCCTCCACTACAACCATTATTGATGTCAGTGGTACAGTCAACCAATTGTTGTTCAGAAAGGGGAATAAGTTTTCCTGACTTACGGTAGTAGGCGGCTTCAGTTGAACCAGTCTAAATTGAATTCAAATAATCGTTTACTGAGTGCTTCTTAAATTTTTAATCAGTTGTTAACAGGGGAAACAGAGAATAAACCCGGATCCATACTCGCTCTACAACCAAAAATTAGGTTTTGAGAGTAAAAGTTAATATGCATGGTGTTTGTTGACTTTAGTATGGCATTCGACAATATGGAGAGAAAAATATTTTTATTTATTTATTATATTTATAGTAGGTATGAAGATAGGCAACATATTTATAATTGGCAAGAGTACTCGCTTTTAACAGATCAGAAAGAAGAAAGAAAAAGAAATAAATAGCTGAGAAAGAAGCAGCAGACTTTTAGATAAAAGGTGAGCAAATTTCGATGTATCTGTTTACAGAATATATACCCATTTTAGAGAAATGAGAGAAAATTTTGTTGAAAAAATGAATATCAGTCGGGAAAAAGACACTAAAGGATTTGACAGAATCGACAAGCCAAAAAAGATATCAGAGATGAGTACAGCGGATAACTTGCAACTTATGCTAAATATAGAAATAGCATTTTTTAGAAAAGCATTGGATGCCACTTGAGAACACTACATTTAGAGAAAAAGGGTATATAAGTGGATTTGAAATACAATGTAATCGGAGAAATTATTTAGAGAAGGTCACTAAAGAAGAAATAGTTAATCGAGTAAAGAAATATAGATTTAGCATAGTCATTTGTGGTAAACAACGAATTGGATGCTCAGACAAAAAAAGAGAAAATTTAGATACTTACTAAGGAAAAAGCCCAACAAGAACTACAACTTCCTTGGTTTTTGACTTTAGTTACTTGTCCTTTGGTTCTCCAGTCAATGGAGTCTGGATTTGAAAGTCCCGTTTTGACGTGTTGAGTGCCATTAAAACTGGGCCTGTAAGTTGAGCTTAGAATTAGCATAGCCTTGAATTCTTCCTGAGTCATATCAGTGAATTTATTTATACCTAGGAAAAAAAATTAAATAAATTAGATAATATTAATTTGCTCTTTTAAAATTAAAACACGATGACCTAAACAGATATATAGATTTCATAGAAAAAAAAATATTTATCCGAAAATAATATTAGTAAGAGAGCTGCTATGACATAAACCTGTTTAATTTGAGAAGGACTTTAAAAAGAAAACTCTGTATTGCTGACTTTGAATTAATTGAAATTAATTAAAGGTAAAATAAAAAGGTGTCTCATATATAACGTTAAATGACTCACTTCAAGTAACTACGGTTGTTATATATATATATATATATATATATATATATATATATATATATATATATTATATATATATATATATATATATATATATATACATATACATATATATATATATATATATATATATATATATATATATATATATATATATGTATATATATATATATATATATATATATATATATATATAACCTTAAATTGCTCACCTTGTTTATAGGATACAAGTCCTAGGTCATAGAGAGCATTGTGATCTTCGATAGCGCGAACGTTGTCGTTAAAAATTTTAAAACCGTTTGATTTCTTCAGCTTGGTTTCTGTAGATCTTTCCATGCTTCAACTGTAAAGATAAGAAACAAATTATTTGTGCTATTTGGGCTACAATTTCATTCATGTTTATTTCTCAAAACAAATTCAAAACTGAAGCCACCTAGTACTTCAATTATGAATTTATTAACCTAACTAACCACTAAGATTGTTTAAGTGCAAATTTGGTTTACTTAGGTAGCGAGTGGTTTAAATTGACAAGCGCACTAGTGAGTACACCTATGCTACTGTGTTGTATGGTACATGCCCAGATAATCCTCCGGCTCATTAGTCGTGCTCGAATCGACAGGGGAGGGAACACAAACCAAACTACTTATCGCGCAATATACCAACATACACAACAATTAGACGAAAAACAATAATTGCAAATTGATTTTGGTTTAAGTTAAAAATTATTATATTAATTTAGTTGAAGTTCTGGATATATATAGGGACGATCTTTTATTGTTTAAGAAGTTATAAGGACAACATAATTAGTAAAAATTGTTTAAATCGTAAATATCACATGTACCTAAAATTGTCGGATATTTCTCGGATTAACAGCATATTAAACAAAATTTTTCTGCAAGAGCAAAAATAAAGGAAATAATAGATTTTTTCCACATATAACTTTGAAACTATTAGATTACCATGGTTTCTCCTTCAAACTACCGAGTACAATTTACAGCGATTCAAGAACAACGTGAATCGATTTTTCCGCACACGTGCCGCTCCTGGAGCGCTTTAGGGACTTCCCTGCAGCACGTTTGCTAGACCCATAAAAAAAAAACTAGAAAAGTTGTTTTGATTTTTTACTCTGAATCTTATTGGCCTCAGAGTTAATACTAAATTATTAAAATATATGAACCCAAGCACATCAACCATAAAAGAAATGTTTACCTTGTATGACTGAAATTGTGCTCCTTGCTCCTCTATACCAGTTGCACTTACGGCAACTACTAGTAGACCAGCAAATATAAAAGCCTTCATGTTTTTTTATTGTTCGAACTAAAACTTGCTTTTAGTAACAACCTTGCCCGAATATATACTGCTCGTTTACAATAACAAATAAGGAACTAAAAAAAGATGTATATGATAAAAGATAACGAATGAAATGATAAAAAACGCATTTTGCATAGTTTGTCATATGGCAGCCTAGGGTGAATCCTAGATTATTAGAAAATAACATGCAGAAATTCAGCTAGTGGTTATAAATGGGAGACTGTTCCTATGTATGAAGCTCTGCTCTCGCACAAATGCTTCACCCATTACATTCTGTTCAGAATAAAGCAATTTTCATATTTAGAAGCCAAGCAATTACTAAAAACCTTGATAATTTTTAGGTACTTGTGCCGACCATTTTTGTACTAAAACTTTTATTTTACATTTTTCGTTGATGGAATGGAAGAGCTTTCACGGTCTTCGGATTAGACCTACGATTCCACCAAGCTTTTGCAGGGATCTTAACTTTTTCGAAATTAAGACATTGAATTATCTTGAAGAAGCAGCAGTTAACCTAACCGGGGTTTACCGAACATTGTTTATTTATAATACTCACTTTCCACTTGTAATACACCCATTTTTAATGAAACATTTTAGGAACAAACTTCAGGAGCAGCTGTGTGTTTCCCACTATCTCGTGTAATGGCGAATATTTTTATGGAAGCCCCCTCAGAAAGTATCTGGCGACACATGGTGAAGGAAATCTAAATGCCTTCTTGAAACACCTCAATTAACAATATTCAAATATAAAATTTGTAACGGAAATTGAACCACATGTTTCTCTTCTTTTTGTACAAAGGAAAAGTAACGGCATCTTGGGGCATTCGATTTCTAGAAAACCAAACTGATACTAACATATATATATTAATTCACATCACCATCCTTCTCAAGAACTGTCTATTATCAACTCCCTAGTATTTAGAACTTGATCAGTTTGTGATGAACATTCTTTCTTATCAGAAGCAGATGAACTGATCAGTGCCTTGAAAAAATAATATATATACTGTTGATACTAAATGTTAAATCCTCGGTTTCTTAATATACATACCAGGAGTGACTAGAAAATAACTGGAAGCCCCTCTACCTATTGCGTTATTTTGATGACCGTGCATTGTCCAGTTCGGTAAATCGGATCGTATTTGCTCTGCGTCGAAAAAATGCTTAGTCTCAATGTTGAGCAACGAGTTAACCTGACATTTCTCGTTAAACTTGTATGGTGATAATTGCTTATCATGAACTCAAATTTTTAAGTGAGTAAAAGGATTCAAAGATGGCAGAAAAGACGTCACAGACGATCTCCGTGATGGGCGTCCACGAACGGCAAAAACAGGCGACAACATGAAAACAATGGGTAAGATTATTGAAGAAAATCGACGTCTGAGTATTAAAACTGTTACGACAGGAACGTCTGGGAGCAGGGGTTTTAAGCCAAATTACTTAAAACATCCAACACTATATAATCTTTAAAAAGTGTAAAAAAATGGAAAATATTTGAGATCACCAAACCAAAAACAGGAGGGGTCCATAAAATTCCCTCTTCATATGGAACGATGCACGATCTACGGGGAACTGGAAGGTCCAGCTAGAATCAAGGAATATGAAAGATGTATAAAAAAAATCGTTCACCATCAGCTGTAGCTGAATATCAACACACTACAACCATACCATAAACGTAAGAGAAACCAAAGGACTTGCTTCGGTCTCCAATTTTTCTAAACGAAACTTTCGAAAACGAATTGAAAATAAAAAGAGATGCGGATTACGGTCTGCATCATACGTGAACAGCGTTACTTACACTGGATCATGGTCCGATGAACCACGATCGTCTTCGAGCTCATTGATTGTTCCAATCTCAAAACGAAAAGATTCCTGTTAGTTACTCCAAATTGACACAATCTAATCCCAAGTACCGTGAGCTCGTATCTTCAGTCGGACACGAGACATCATAGTCTGATTTCTTGCAATATTCTTGTTACTTAAATAAAATAAACTTATATATTTCAATAAAATTTTATATGAAAAAAAATTAAAAAAAAAAAAACCTGTCGATTTAGTGAGTCCTAACCGAAATTAGTCGATTTTTATTAGGCTAATAATTCTACAGGACAGGCTTTTCCAAAAGAGATCAACTGTTGACTAAATTTAGCTATGGCACACCTACTCCTAAATTATTATTTAAATGTATGTTTTCCCTTTCCCCGCTTTTTTTTTTTAATATGCGATTCATGACGAATTTAATACTCAGTTATCCCATCTCAGTCAATGATAACATACTTTAACAAGTCACTGCCTATAAATATTTGGGGCCCGATATCCAGATAGGCAGACACAATCAAACCCATGAATTTCACCGAAAATAAATCTCTGTACTTCCCATTCTTACGTATGGAGCCGAGACACTAATATTAACTAAAAAATTAATAAATCAGTTAAGAGTAGCACAAAGAGCCATACCCTCCTGGGTCAACCACTCAGAGATAAAATGCCCAATGCTGTTATAAGAAGTCAAAACAAAAGTAGATGATGCTGTGAATCGGATAATGGAGATAAAGTGAAAACTGGGCATGTAGCGAGGACTTGGGGCAATAGATCGCTGAAGAGAGTGTTCAACAAGATGGCCTGATGATGTGAAACGAGCTGCCAGAAACTAGACTCAAGCATGTCAAGACTGAAACAACTAGATTAAGAGGAAGGAGGTCTATGTCCAGTAGTGGACGTTTTATGTTACGTGATGGTGATGATGCTGACGATTTTTCTAGTGGTAGCTTTATAAATCTGAATTTGAATGTTTTGTTACCTCCCCGCATTTTTTTATTTAGTAGCTCCACAACAAAAAGTTTCTAAGATATGGCTGGAGAACTTTTTATTTTGCCACCCAGTACTTTTTTTAGTGCGAAGGTTCGTTTATACGAAATGACCTTTTAAGTGATTGCATCCTCTTTGTCATTTTTTTTATTTTTAATTATTTATTTGACTATTTTAGGTAAACATTATTTGACCGATATTTTTCGTAGTTTGTAAATAATATCTTTTTCAGAGTAAACAAAAAAAGCTTATTTCAATTTTGAAAAACACTTAAAAATGTTTTTCTTTCCTTTTGCGATATGCGTAGATTAGATATTTTTCGTCTCATAAAAATATGCAATTTTAATGACACAGACACAAAATAAGGGTCAGGTTCAGTACTCAAGGAGAATTAAAAAATAAAACAAATGATTTATACCAAATAAAACGCGCTAAAATATACAGTATACCAAAAATTTAAAAAAAAAATATTCCCAATTTTGTCACAATTACTCCTTTAAAATTGATTACTAGAAATAATCGACCTGAAATGGCAACATTCTATGTTATCTTGAATTCATACTCTCACTTATGCAAGTATTAAAATAAGAGCAACAAAACCACATTTAGAAATATTCTTGATAGTAAATCAAAAAGGTCTTTTCGTCAGAACTTTCAGGATACAGCAAAGTAACTGAAAATTGTACTCGGTGGGAAACACAGCCCTGGGCAAATTATTCCAAAGAGATAATGTTCTCTATATAAAAGACTGCTTGAAAAGCGTTGTACGCGGAGTAACAAGCTGAACCTCATACGGATGTGAAGTATTAGCGCGACGTGTATTTCTAAAGTGCACTACTCTGGAAGGAATTTAAGCGGGTTACATCCTTCGAACACTTTCCATGAAAATACTTGTAGAACAGACTCAGGTCGGCAACCATTCTTCGATGTCCCAGCGAATCAAGGCCGCCGGTCAGTTCTGGATCTCCAATCAGACGAACAACTCTTCTCTGAACAGAATCCAACAAATGTAATGTATGCCTGGGAGCGGAACCCCAAACATGGGGAGCAGTGTTTCATAGTTAGTCGAATTTAAGCTTTGTAAAGATTAACAGTTGTTGTGGAGTGTAAAGCTTTCTGGTTCTGTCGTGTTCAGCATCGTTAACTTTTTTAGAAAAAAACTGCCGTCTGGGTTTTTGTCACCACTTTTTTCAGGTTAGGTTTGATAGTATTTTAATAAACACGTATAAACTTTTTTTTAGGTATCTTTGAAAGTGAACCGTGTTCTCCCTATTATTTAAATCATGCTGTCCTAAGTGTTGGTTACGGAGTTGAAAATGGAAAAAAATTCTGGATTGTAAAAAATTCTTGGGGAAGTGACTGGGGTGCAAATGGATATTTTAGACTTTTCGGTGGAGAAAATAAATGTGGTTGTGCTGAAGATACGGCATACTTATTTATTAATTAATATTTTTTGTTGTTATACTTAAATACATATGCCGTATTTATTGCAAATATCATTTATTAGTTTACTTAGTTCACGTTTAAAACAAAAATTATAAAAAAAATAAATTGAATTGTTTTATTTTGAAACATATAGAAGTTCATTACCGCAGAATAAGTTAGGTGCAAACAATACAACTGTACATGTTCAGTGATAGGCTTTTACAGTGAGATACTGCAACCACCATAATTTTCATTTCTTTGATATTCATAGAACATGATTATGGCAACGTATATTTGCTCCCATGCAGAAACATACATTTTTTGTATTTCACAGCACCTTTTAGACAACGCGGTAGTGCTGCCACGGACGTTACTGCATTTCTGCGAGCAACTACTGACCTGCGAGATTGAACCCTCGACCTTCTACACCGTAAGCAAGGTACTACGCCACGGAGCCACGGGCGGCCACGCTTAGACTTAAAACTTACTGTCACTTTAAGAGCAAGTTTATTTCAGGTTTTAGTGAAATTGTACAACTGACTGATATTTAAACATATTTGCATGAACAGTTGGTATTCACGCGTTCAAGATAAGTGAGAAAATAAGCGTGATGTTCTGAACAAAATAATAGAATAAAATTTAAATCTTTACAAGCTGTTCATTTATTTGAAAAAGGAAAAGATAGGAAGGCAGGAAGAAGTCCTAAAATATACGGGTGTTGGTGAGTGTTGATGGATGTTCGAAAGGAATCCATCAATTGCTTCTGACAAATAGAGATCTTTGAGTAAATTCGAGGGAAATAACTTCAGCGCCTTTTACCTATTGTTCATATTATAATCAGTTGTGTTAAAAATATTTCAATATATATTTCGAATATTTCTAACCACGGCTTGTCAACTCTCCTGAATTTCTCAGACTTGACACAAAAAACGTATTTCGTAGCTTATATAATTGTGTACATACAAGTAAAACTGTGTATATAGAATGTTATGATATTTATGACAGACAAAATATATTTTCAAACTACCCTAAGAAGATTGACTGGTAATAGATGTGAAGATTCTAAATCAAAAATTTAATAGGTCTCAAACGAAAACATTGTCTCAGATGTCCCTATTGTAGAATCATTACTGTTGCCGCTATTATGACAAATATTGTCGAAGCTTGTCAATTTAATGAAGCCAAATCTATGGCGATATATAGATAAAGTATATAAACTACGGTGTTCCTATACTGTGGATGATAAGCCAAAATTCTGACAATGACTACTGAATTTAAATAGCTTTTCGCAAAAACATTTTGGAGTAAAAGAGTATTTTCAAATTTTGATAAATTATTCTCAGTAATATTCTTTCCCACACGCCTTTATTTATATATATATATATATTTATATATATATATATATATATATATATATATATATAATATATATATATATATATGTACATTGCACGTCATAAGTATGTATGTATCATCAGTTGTTTGTGCACAATTTTAAAAGCTACGAGATACGTTTTATGCTTCAAATCTGAAAAATACGGGAAAGTTGACCTGAGTTGTTAATAGTAGTCGAAATATATATATATATATATATATATATATATATATATATAGTATATATATATATATATGTGTGTGTGTGTGTGTGTGTGTGTGTGTGTGTGTGTGTGTGTGTGTGGTATGACGGTTTATTAGGTAAGCCGCGCTTAAAAGTATATGTTTATGGCTGTCTAATTTTCTTAGGGATTTCCGTTTGCCAGTGGCAGTTGATAGACTTATTTCCAACACCTGCCAAGACCCACCATCCTCCTTGTATTTCAGAAGTTCGTCCTGTCTCTCTTACTTGTTGAATAGACTGAAGTAGACAACCGTTCTTCGATGCTCCAAGGAATCTGGGTTACCGTTCAGTTCCGGGTCTCCAATCAGGCGAGCAGCTCTCTTCTGAATACAATCCAACAAATGCTTGTATATAATTGGGAGCCCCAAACATGGTAATAGTATTCCATCCTTAATCAAATGGAAGCTTTGCGCAAATGAACTGTTATTGTGGAGTGTAAAGCTTTCTAGTTCGAAATAATATTCCGTTTTTGAAAAAGCTCTCTTTGATATGCTTCCAACATGTTCATGTCAAAACATATTTGCCGCCAAATTATCGGTCAGCAAATTGACTAACGATTCTAGAGAAATGGAGGGCCCCAGCATGACTAAGTCGGGTTTAGCAACGTTAACTTTTTTAGAAAAAACCAGCCTGGGTTTTTGTAGCATTCAGTAGCGTTGGTTTGTACTTAGCAAATTGAACAATTTCCTGTTGTCTGAGGATATTTGCATGAATAGCCGATGTTCAAGCATTGAAATGTGAATGAAGGGATAAGGGTACTGTCATCTGCAAAGCTGTAAATTAGATTTCTGATTCCTTCCAGCACATCGTTAATGCTTCTTCCAGCCAAGTTCAGCAGGAAGTTATGTTTAATATAGATGCTATTAATATTAAATTCGTTGGTAAATGCAAAATTCCACAGATCTATTCATACAATACGCACTAAGAAGTTAAACCCGCATAATGTTTTATTGTAATTACTGCCTTACTATACAGTACACAGAAAAATTACTAAAAAAAGAC
>CM032449.1:209581177-209614584 GCA_019049505.1 Pachyrhynchus sulphureomaculatus
AAATCATAAATTTAAGTATTCTTGAGAATACTTTCTTGATTTTGTTTTCGGAACCACGCTTGTCTGTGCACTTGTTGATGCTTCACTGTCGTCTAATGCTCGCTTACGCCCACCTAAAAATTTATCCATGATTCTGTATAAACTTACTGCCGTGAATACTTAATACCTTCAATTTCAATTAACACGTAAATTACAACATACGCATTCACGATAAATCCGATAGCAGTAGAAGGATCGACTCGACTGAGACGTGCTGTAATTGAACGAGGTGCAGCATTTATACACTTTTGGGCAGACTTTCCGAATGTTCGAGACAACTCGGAACTTCTCGCGAAGCCGCTACCGATATGGTGGACATGACAGAGAGCAATAGAGAAGCATCTATTCGAGTTTTGTCAACGCAGCAGATATGTGTTATATAAATGTTAATATAAATAAATTTACGAGGCTGGTTTGAAAAGCCCGTGCAAAGTCCGAGAGATGGCACCACGGGCGCGTATCGAGGTCATGTTTAGTTAGTAGCATCTCTTGAATGAACGCACACCAAGTTTCAGCCATATTGGTCTATTTTCTTTGTGTTTGACATTCGTGTGAATCAAGGAAGTCGAGTGATTTTCAAGAAATGGACGAAAAAGAATTTCGTGTGGTGATTAAACATTACTTTATGAAAGGCAAAAACGCCTCAGGAGACTAAAGAGAAGCTTGATAAACATTATGATGACCCTGCACCTTCGATTAGAACAGTTTATAAGTGGTTTCAAAATTTTCAGACTGGCCATATGAGCACAAGTGACGCTGAACGTTCTGGACGGCCTGTGGAGGTTACGACTCCAGAAGTCATTGATCAAATCCATGATATGGTGATGGGTGACAGAAGAGTTAAGGTGCGTGAGATTGCTAGTGCTGTGGGCATCTCGACTGAACGGGTACATAATATTTTGCATAAACATTTGGAGATGAGAAAGCTATCCGCAAGATGGGTGCCGCGATTGCTCACGCTTGACCAAAAACGGAATCGTGTGAAGTGTTGCAAGGATGGTTTGCAGCTATTCCAGAAGAATCCGAGGACTTTAAGCGTCGTTTCGTCACTGTGGATGAAACATGGATACATTACTATACTCCTGAGACCAAACAACAATCTAAACAATGGGTTACCAAGGGGGAATCTGCACCAAAAAAGGCGAAGACCGTTCCTTCGGCCGGAAAGGTTATGGCGACTGTCTTTTGGGATTCGCAAGGGATAATCCTCATCGACTATCTGGAAAAGGGTAAAACTATTACAGGTGAATATTATTCATCGTTATTGGACCGTTTGAAAACCGAACTGCAAGAAAAACGCCCGCGATTGGCCCACAAGAAAGTCCTTTTCCATCACGTCAACGCACCAGTACACATCTCAGCAGTTGTGGTCACAAAATTAATGGAAATAGGATTCCAACTCGTTTCACATCCCCCTATTCTCCAGACTTGGCTCCCTCGGACTACTATTTGTTCCCCAATTTGAAGAAATGACTGGCGGGACAAAGATTTTATTCAAACGAGGAGGTGATTGCAGACACTAATGGATATTTTGCAGACTTGGACAAATCCTATTATTCGGAAGGGATCAACAAACTAGAACATCGTTGGACGAAGTGTATAAGCCTAAAAGGAGACTATGTCGAAAAAATAAAAAAGGTTTACCCTAAACACATAAGTAGTTTTATTTTTGCACGGACTTTTCAAACCAGCCTCGTACTTATTCTTGGTAGTTTGTAAGGTTTGTAATTAAGTCATAGTGTAGCTTGTAGTACTTTATTCCCGAGATTTATTTCTCTTTCACTATCAGTTGTTACACATCTTCTGATCTTGGTTTTCCTATTGAACAGTGTGTTGAAGGAAATTGCGGGGTGGTTAGAGTTTGTCACTAAGGGCAGTATTTTACAACAAAAGAGCGCAAAGAAGTTGTTTATAGCGGCTAGAATTTAATGTTGCTAAATTCTGATTGCTAGAAACATCTTCTTTTGTTTACGGGTTGTAAAATAGCACTTCTCTTTGTAATAAACGCCCAGAGAATAAAAACGTGAACAATTTCGGTTGCATTAGAAAACATATTTACCGTATATAGTCACGATCTACTTAATTTCTAATACTTTGCAAATATTTTAAATGACAAACTATAAATAGATTAACTTTATTTTTCAGGTGTCAATAAATTTACTGACATGACTCAAGACGAATTTGGCGCTATGCTAGCCTTAAGCTCATTCAAAAAACCTAATTTTAACGTCTCTAAATATGTAAAAACTGGACTTCCACTTCCAGAATCCGTTGATTGGAGAACTGATGGTCAAGTTACAAAAGTGAAAGATCAAGGATATTGTGCATCTTGCTGGGCTTTCTCAGTCGTACGTACTTTACTGCTCTGTCAAAATAAAATTCTCTTGTCAGTTTGACTAATCGGATGAAATCAAAAGTCTACTCAATTGAATTTAAAATTGTTTACACGGAACATTAAATATAACTTCTACCAATAGTAATTATATGTTGGAGAGCAAAGTAAAATTGAATAATAATGAAAATGCTTACAGTTTGCCTGTGATACTGCAAAAACCTAATAGTCTAAGAGCCCGCGACTGCCAGACCTTCGGTAAGTAATAAAAGCTAAAAGTTTCTCTACGTATGTCCACAATACAGGTAAGAACGATCCCCGACTATAAAACTTGGGTCGCGGTGGCTTTGGCAGGTAACAGGTAGTAAAGGTGTATAAAATTATGCCTCAAATTCAGTATAGTATAAAGCTCAGTTTTTATGTATTGTATTCGTAATAATCTTATAAATCGCCTCGTCCACTGCCAGACACTTAGTACGGTTGCAACCCCCTGCCAGACACCCTTAAAATATAGTTAATTGTAATTATACTTACTTTATAGTATAAAAGCTGAACTTTCTATATGTTATTTGGGAAACTATAAAATGATGTTTCCTCAGTAGCCAGACACTTTCGATAGTTCCCCCATCTTGCCAGACACATTCAAAGTCTACTGTAGGTGCGAGAGCGAGGGATATATATGTAAGCGGGTGCGAGTGAAATAGTGCGTTCGGTCAATGGCGATCTTTTACTGCGCATCAGCTGTCTTTTATTCTGTATTGTGTACTGTGTGGTGAACTGTTATACGTACAGCAAACGTTTTATTATTTATTTGTGCAGTTTATGAAATCAGTGTGATCCAGTTGTAATAAAGTATTATCATGGAAACGGAAGGCAAAAAATTAATTTGTTTTGTTTGTAAAAAAAGTGATGGCAAAATAACATTGTTTTTTGAAGAGACATTAAAAAAATGCCAAACTATTTTGACAGTCAGAAAAAACACAACCTCAAATATAAAAACATTATTTTGCCTGATGAATATAGAGATGGTGGTTATCACCGTGAATGCCATAAAGCATTCACACAGGACTTATGAGAAAATATTACACTTCTGAACCTAAAAGTTCTAAAAAAAATAGTGCAAAAGAACCATCAACCAGTGTAGTTACAGACAGCTTATCTCCAGTCACGCCGTTGATACCTGAGTTGACTACAGAGTTAACAACAGAATCTCCAACAACATCAGAGCAAACTTTATCTTCTCAATCAACAGAACCGCAACCTTCAACTTCTCAAAAACAATCTCATTTACCGCCTATACTTACAGAACCTTCAACAATATCACAACCAACCTTAATTTCTGAATCAGGAGCATTCCAATCTACAACTTATCAAGAAAAACCTGACATTAGTGAACCAGATGTTAGTGAACATAACGATGCAACTGAGGACGTAAATATTCCGACCGAAAGTGATGCTCGTATCAATGACTCTCAGATCGTTTGTGTATTTTGTAATAAAAAAAAAGGAATAAGTACGATCAAAAATGCTTCCTCTTCATGCAGCTGATACAAAGACTGGAGTAGCGGTGATGAGAATAATGAAGATATCGACGACAACGATGAAAATAATTGAATATTTTTTTGAATTTAATAATACATGTTTGAAATATTATTTTTTTTACTTTGTATACAATGGCTATAAGTATAATCAAACTCCTTTTTCATTGAATTTCTTACTATCAAAATAATTATTCCCTCCTTATAGTAAACAAAATTTTTTATAAAATATTGAAATTTTTATTGGATTAAATATTTAAATGAAGTTTACAAAACTCTGAAACGTATTTGATTACACTATTGGATTGTTGATTTAATAATTTATTAACATGAAAATTTTACTGAATAATTTTTTGAAAATTTATTTTTTAGTCCCTAATAATTTTATATAATAAATTTTCTTCATAAATCTAGAAAATAGTTTACCACAGAATAAGAGACAGTTAGTGCTCAGTAAAAGATCGCCAAGGACCGAACGCACTATTTCACTCGCACCCGCTTACATATATATCCCTCGCGCTCGCACCTACAGTAGACTTTGAATGTGTCTGGCAAGATGGGGGAACTATCGAAAGTGTCTTGCTACTGAGGAAACATCATTTTATAGTTTCCCAAATAACATATATAAAGTTCAGCTTTTATACTATAACGTAAGTATAATTACAATTAACTATATTTTAAGGGTGTCTGGCAGGGGGTTGCAACCGTACTAAGTGTCTGGCAGTGGACGAGGCGATTTATAAGATTATTACGAATACAATACATAAAAACTGAGCTTTATACTATATTGAATTTGAGGCATAATTTTATACACCTTTACTACCTGTTACCTGCCAAAGCCACCGCGACTCAAGTTTTATAGTCGGGGATCGTTCTTACCCGTATTGTGGACATACGTAGAGAAACTTTTAGCTTTTATTATTTACCGAAGGTCTGGCAGTCGCGAGCTCTTGCTCTATAATATTATAATATAATCTGCTATAAACACATTGATCCGTACTATACGCCCTTTAGGAAACAAAAAAACACGGATTGTTAGAAATAAAACCATATAATGCTTCATTATTGTATGACAAACTTGTCAGTAGTGCGCCCATAATCTAAATTAAGCTATATTTTGTTTATTTTAATAATACCTTAGTTATCTCTTTATTCTTAACTCATCTGTGATCAAAAAATAGTAATATTTTTTAAATAAAACGCAAACGGGTTATTCATTTGTCCAAATTTATTTCGTGCCCTTCATAGTAATCCCCCTTGGATACAATACATTTATGCTAACGTTTGCTATTGGATTCGATTTCTGGAATGGCCTTTATAGCCTTCTTCGATTCGGTTTTAATCTCCTCAATCGACACAAAGCGATGTCCTGGAAGCGGTTTTTTGAGTTTAGGGAATAGCCAGAAGTCCGACGGAGCTAAATCAGGCAAATAGGGCGATTGCGGAATGTTGTGAGTTGAATTTTTGATGAAAAAGTAGCGAAGAACCAATTCTGTGCGAGAAGGCGCATTATCGTGATGAAAAAAACCAAGAGTTATTGGCCCATAATTCCATGCAACCGATGCATAACACTCAAATAATATTCCTTGTTGACAGTTTGGCCCGGTACACAGTGGGGAAAAACGTGTTTCAAAATTGTCTAGAGCCTTCAATTTTGGTTCGATTTGGACGATTTTTTTTTAAATTAAAGCTTATTAAATTCCGAACAAAGTTGTCGGAGCCGATTTTGCATTTAAACTTTTGTTTCAAAATGGCGGACGTCTTCAAAATGGCGGTTTCTGATTATATAGCGACTGAGGCACAGAAAACGCTTACAGTTTCAAACCAAGTTGTGCTAAAATGCGTGTATGTATGTTTTTTTATGTCGCAGATAATATATCTAATATCACAGTTACAAGATTAATAACAATGAACCCAAAATGGCTGCCATGAACAATAAAAGTACCATTATTATTTTATATCCATAATATTTGCATAAATAAATTTTTTAAGGTTGTTAATTATAAACTTGTTTCAACAATTGACTTAAAATGACAAATCAAGTATGGCGGATGCCAAAATTGAATCGAGCAAGAAAGTTTGTCTGTGGCACTTATGTAGACTATGGCAGTCAGATCATTCAAGTTATTCAAGTTTAGTTGGGGGATTTAAATTTTCATGCAGTTATTGCTAGAATATTGCTGCTGTAAATTTTAAGTATCGTAGACAATTTTCTAGCAGATACAAAAAAACAGCGATACACGCAGAAAAGGACAGCTCACACAGCTAGAAAATGGCTACAACAGCTAAAACGTTTTGTTAAAATAGGGACAGCTAAATATTTTGCTGCACTAGCCACATTGTTTGCTGTTGTAGCAAAAAAGTGGCTGCTGCTGCTAAACAGTGGCTAATGCAGCAAAATATTTAACTGTCCCTATTTTAGCATTTCTCTGCGTGTATTTTGTAAGAGTAATAATAATCTTTATTAACGAGAAAACCCTTTAGTACATATACAGATCTACTGAATTATAGGAATAGACTAGAAAAATAAGAAAATAAATATGTCTAACCTTAACTTACTCTTATAAATGTTGTCTATGTATAAGAAATGGTAACGTTTACATAAGAAATGGCAACGTTTCGCGTTCGTTCTAACGTAATACAAACTGATTAGGAACAACAAAATATAAATAGAATACGAACAACATAATATAAACATAATATTAACGAAGTAATCGAAAAAGTCTCAAACATATACAATATAAGTTTAACAAATCTGGACAAGCTGTAAATAGATGCCATCGTTTAAAATATAAAGTTATGCAGAAAAGTGACAATAAAATAGATTAATATAAATAAATAAAAAGAAACGAACTCATTTATATATATGTATGTATATATATATATATATATATATATATATATATATATATATATATATATATATATACATATATATATATATATATATATATATATATATATATATATATATAATTATGAAAACTAGTTGAGGGACTCGGCAAAAACGGGCATCAGCAGATGTTCATACTATATTGATTTAGCCAATATTTCGGTCCTAGGTTGGGACCTTCATCAGGGCACAAATCGTAGCATGAAATTTAATCTAACAAGAATGACCATCAAAAACAATCGCCATAGTAAAAAACCAACACTGAATTAAAACAACCACTATTCACTAACAATTTAACATAAAAACATGGCATTTACAGCAGGGATGCCATTGATAACGTTGGATGCTGAAATTTAAAAACTAATTAACCACCTGCCATCTTAAAGAACAATCATTGTTCTTTAAGATGGCAGGTGGTTAATTAGTTTTAAATTTCAGCATCCAACGTTATCAATGGCATCCCTGCTGTAAATGCCATGTTTTTATGTTAAATTGTTAGTGAATAGTGGTTGTTTTAATTCAGTGTTGGTTTTTTACTATGGCGATTGTTTTTGATGGTCATTCTTGTTAGATTAAATTTCATGCTACGATTTGTGCCCTGATGAAGGTCCCAACCTAGGACCGAAATATTGGCTAAATCAATATAGTATGAACATCTGCTGATACCCGTTTTTGCCGAGTCCCTCAACTAGTTTTCATAATTTAGGATTTTGTTAGATACGGCAACTTTTGCTTTCTCTATATATATATATATATATATATATATATATATATATATATATACATATATATATATATATATATATATATATATATATATATATATATATATATATATATATATATATAGATTATTTATCGTTACGGTCACGCACATCGGTCATAAGTCTGAAAATTAGTAAGTCAAGGTAGTCGTAAGTCGGGGGATACCTGTAGTTTCACACATCATCTGCTAGAAAATTGTCTACGATACTTAAAATTTACAGCAGCAATATTCTAGCAATAACTGCATGAAAATTTAAATCCCGCAACTAAACTTGAATAACTTGAATGATCTGACTGTCACAGTCTAAATGCCACAGAGAAACTTTCTTGCTCGATTCAATTTTGGCATCCGCCATACTTGATTTGTCATTTTAAGTCAATTATTGAAACATATTTATAATTAACAACCTTAAAGAAATTATTTATGCAAATGTTATGGATATAAAATAATAATGGTACGTTTATTCATATTTATGAAACTTTTATTGTTCATGGCAGCCATTTGGGTTCATTATTATTAATCTTGTAACTGTGATATGAGATATATTATCTGCGACATAAAAAAACATACATACACGCATTTTAGCACAACTTGGTTTGAAACTGTAAAGCGTTTTCTGTGTCTCAGTCGCTATATAATCAGAAACCGCCATTTTGAAGACGGCCGCTATTTTGAAACAAAAGTTTAATTGCAAAATCGGCTCCGACAACTTTGTTCGGAATTTAATAAGCTTCAATTTTAAAAAATCGTCCAAATCGAACTAAAATTGAAGGCTCTAGACAATTTTGAAACACGATTTTTCGTTTTTTTCCCCACTGTGCGGTGAAAGGAATTCATAATGAACGACATCACGATAATCGAAGAAAACTGTTATCATTTTGATTTTCAACTTGTCATGGCGTGATTTTTTATCATTTTGAACGTTTAGGAAGCCAAAAAAACATTTTTAAAACAAAATTTAATGTATTTGCTGAATTTTTTCACTCATGTTAGCGAATCTTATTAACTACCGACTATGGTCTTAAAATTTGACACAGATGGCAGTTAAGGTCCTACCAACCTAACGAAAAAAAAAAAATCCTATTTGGAAATTCCCGGGCGATTTAAATTTAAAAGTCTTACTATTTTTTGATCACAGAGTAGGTTTACACATCTTATTTCTATTATTTTAGCAATACCTAAAAGTACGTTTTTGTTCTTATTCTACTCAACTTTTTCAACTAAAACGCCTACCAGCAAGAAAATTTTGACATTTTTTTATATTCCATCTGATCCAAGATTTTTGTGTGGACAGATTTAAAGCTTATTATGTTTCTAAAAATTTAATCTGGTTTCCTAATTTTATTTCACTTTGCCAGTAAATTTCATTACTCCCAGACTGTTATCATGTCAGAATAACATTAAACTCTATCTAGAAAATATTGCAAAAATAATTAGAAAAATATATTGTAGATCTGTTTTAAAAACGCGAATATAGCATAAGCAGTATTTTTTACAAGGAAAAGTTATTTATACCCAAAATTTTATCTTTAAAGCAACCCAAACATTTCCTGTAAGCAAAGATTGGTTAAAAGTTGTAATAAGTCTGCTTTAAAATGAGCGAGAGTAAAATATAATTTTATTTGTCACTTAGGAACTGTTTTCTAAGACCCTGCTTTCGTTTATTATTTTTCATACATTTTTCCTAAATATTTTAGTATTTATTATCCCTCATATTTCAATATATTTTAGAGACTTACGAAAAATGTGTCGTTTTATAAACTTTAGAATAACTAGACATGGAATATAAAAGAAGTCAGTTTACTGAACCAAAGCTATTACAAACAACCATTATATTTTAGGTCGGTTCTACTGAAGCCGCCTACAAGCGTAAATCTGGAAAACTTGTTTCTCTTTCTGAGCAGCAACTAGTTGACTGTACCACTGACATCAATTTTGGATGTGGTGGTGGTATGCTCGATTGGACATTCCCATATCTGGTAAAGAATGGTTTTTAGAATCTGAAGATATCTATCCATACACTGGTAAGTAGCTAATGCATGATTTAAAATACAGTAATAGTGATAAGTATACTGTCTAACCTGTTTGGTAACATTGTATTGAAGAAACCGAATCAATATATCCTAGTTCGTGAAAAAGTTAAAATAATATATTTTTAAAAAAATTTTTTTTATGGGTTTAGCACACGTGCTGCAGGGAAGTCCATAAAGCGCTACAGGAGCGACAGGTGTGCGCAAAAAGCGATTCACGTTGTTCTTGAATCGCTGTAAATTGTAGTCGGTGGGAAACACAGTCCTGGGTAAGCCATTCCAAAGGGATGATGTTCTCCATATAAAAGACTGCTTGAAAAGCGATGTACGAGGAGTAACAAGCTGAACCTCATACGGATGTGAAGTATCAGCGCGACGTGTACTTCTAACATGCACCCCTCTGGGGGAATTAAGCGGGCTGTGTCTTTTCACCAGTTTTAACCCATTTATGCCCAGAATTATTTTTTCTTTAATCTTTATAAATCTCACTTATTTTAGTTAAATGACATATAAATAGACTAAGTAACTGTAAAATAATAAGTTTGAATCAGGAGATTTGATGTTTTGATGTGGGTCGTTTTTGACCCACTTGGGCAAATAGGGTACTATGATCAAATGTATAGTGAAAAACATAAATTCTTGTAGGGTGTTGTTATTTTTATCTCCATAAAATCATAAGCCTTTAAATAATAACAAATTTGGTTATAATATTCAAATAGTTTTTTTTTATGAAAATCTACAAAACATTTGTCATGTAAAGCAACTTCACACCGGTCACAAGCTTTAGTGGTTTTGTTCTTGCAATGAGCACACCTTCGTCGTGTCTGACTCCTCAAAATCAGATGCTGGCCATGTCTACGAGCGGCCGGACTAACAAGTGTAAGCTTTGGGCCAGTAGCTAAGGGGGGTTTTCCATATTTTTGAAGTACTGATAATACAACTAATCTGCGAAATTCCAAATTGTCAATTTTTTTTCCAAATTTTCGAGCCAGTATCCAAGCATTATTCATACATACATCAAACGTCCAAAACAAAATAGGAATATACCATTTCTTTCCACGAAAGCCTATTCGATAGTTTGCCACATTGTTGTCCATTTGGTCAACACCACCCATGAACTTGTTGTAACAATGTATCACGTTTGGCTGGGGGATTTCAACTTTTTTTTCTCTTTTGCAGAATATCTAGCAGCTTGGCGGATAGGTTCTACGCCAAATTCATTTGAAAAAATTGTGACCACACTGTTATCCTTCCAACGGACACAAACAATATTATTTTCTTTACTACCCAGTATATATCACCACTACACCAAACACTTTATTTTTGCACTCGACGCGCGTTTCGCTAACCATGTTAGCTTCATCAGGAGCGATGATTGACTAACATGGCTAACATGGTTAGCGAAACGCGCGTCGAGTGCAAAAATAAAGTGTTTGGTATAGTGGTGATATATACTGAGTAGTATCATTGTGCCAAAGATTCCACATTCCCAACTTAATTATTTTCTTTGTCAATGGCATTATCAAATACGCCCCTTTCCCTTTTTTTCATTTGGAAAGATTGTTGAAGTGGACATTTATCGGTACGGTTTTCCTCGCACTGTACCCGTTGCACCAAAAACCCATTTCTCCCAACTTACTGATAAGAGTAGTGCTTGTAAAGAAATTGTCGAAGAATAATGAACACTCAAAATCAGGAAAATTAGTTTGTAATAATTTCGCAAAATTCGTTAGTACAGATTCGCCTAGTCCAAGTTTTTCGTCAGTCTGTTGAGATTTTCGTCCTTGATACGCGTCGAAATTGACACAATAGCCTGACGGAGTTGCTAAAACCCATGCTTTGTAACCGAAACGGATTGGCTTTCCTCTGATAAACTGTTTACATCCTTTTCGGCCAAAATACGGAATCATGGATTCGTCGATAGACACACAAGAAGTTAGAGGGGTATATCTGATGAAATTTTCGTTCATTTTTTCAATCAAAGGTCGTAGCTTTGCCATTTTATCATTCTGTGCTAAGTTGTTGTTATCAGCTGCGTGCAAAAATCTAAATATTTCTTCAAACCGATTTCTTCTCATAGAGTTATAAACCAAAACATTTCGGGCGTCATCTCGTCCTTCCCAAAACATGCGACGTCTGGGAACGGGAACGTATCCACTCACATAAAGAATAGCAATAAAAACCAGCGTGTCGTCATTGCCAATTTCTAATCTACAATTTTTACTGCCAGCATATAAGACGGTATGTTTTACAAGAAGTTCCAATATTTCCGGATTCAGGAAGAGCTTTATAAAATCCAGAGGTTCGCATTCATCGCCTAATGTCAACACAGGTAAAAGTTCGATATTTGACTGTTTTGTTTTACCTCTATTCAAATCACCTATTACCCATTGTCGATTCTTCCGTGACTTGTTTTGCCTTCCAGCAGATTCTGTTATGTTACTGTCATCATCGTAATTGCTGGCTTCTTCTGTATTGGTTTCCGCTGGCGCTTGAACCTGCTTTGAGTTTAATCTGTTGGGATCATTACAGTCTTCATCCCCTGAGTCTTCATTACTTTCAAACCCATTATCATCTGGGGGAGTTATATAGATTGCGTCTGGAATAGGATCATCATCGGTTAGTTTTTCTATTTCGTCTAACAACTCAGCCGTCGTCAATGGTTTCGTCCTAAAAATAAGAAAATGTATAGAACATATCTGCCCAACGGGTCAAAAACGACCCAAAATATTACTTCGCATAATCTGAAATCAGTAGAATAACTAATTTGAAAAACAACATAATAAGTAGTCAAATAAGCCACTTACCAGTACGATTTTCTTTCCATGTCACGCTGCAATAATTTATCATTTATTTTTTTCACGAATACTAAAAAAAAAACGAATTCTTAGCACGTTCTGCAATATAGTGCTAATGATGTTTATTCTTTCAACAACTGAATGCAACGATAGGTAACACTTTACACATGCACGTGTATAGGTAGTTGTATAATTAAAGTAGTGGGTCGTTTTTGACCCGTTGGGCATAAATGGGTTAATAATGCAAATTTTTTTTTCTTCAGCTCTAGATGGTACCTGCCAGTACTCTTCATCCGATGTAGTTACCAAAATATCTGACTTTAAATATACTGATGTTGGAACTGAAGATGAACTTCTTGATGCTGTTGCTAACATTGGACCAATATCAACTGGTCTATTCACTTATCATTTGAGTGATTATGAATCAGGTAAAGAAACAGACAAAAGATTTATTCTAGAAGCACTATTCCCTTCTAATATTTGCATTAAAATTATATTTATTCCCAGTAACTTGATTAAATGGGAAACGTGGTAACAAAAATAAAGAAAAATCATTAAACAGGACGTAAGTAAGGTACACAATTTTTTTTTGCAAATCTACGGTTACGTAAAAAAATGCAAAAATCAATCAGAAGCATTTTGTTTGCATTTACTTAGACACTTAAACATTTATTTTTCGAGATATTCCCAGAATATTCTTTATTTCCTTGTAATCGGCTTGTCACTTAATCGTTTTGAATTTCTCATTTACAGTTATACACTTTTAAATAATATTCCAATTTCGTCAGAAGATCCGCTCTTCTTTTTTCACAAAACTCGGCCACTTTCGTTTTTCCAAAATTTTATATTAGTCTTTATATAAATTTGGTGTGGAAGAAACCGCATCAATGTTATCGACCGCCATTATTACTCAATTTGATTTTTTCTGAGTTCGTCGGTAGTTACGCCATTTTTATAGACTGCAGTACGGCAATTACTAATTTATTGTCATAAAATTAAAAGACATTCGCTACAACATATACTGCAAGTATTAATAACTCAGGCCAACAAAAAAATATTTGTAAAAACTTTTTGAACCAATATATCTAAGTGTTATATATTTTTGGGCGCTGAAACCGTATCTGGTATCAGTTTTTTTTGTATCACCCACAGTTCTCTCACAATATGACATCGATTAAATTTCAAAATACGGAAAATTTGATACAAACTGTTGATCTCTTGTTCTATAGTGGTAAATAGATGTTCCAGACTCTAATGAATGTTTTTCTTTCAGCCTAGAACCAAGCAATTCTTCTTTTTCCTTATTCGAACCAAAATCTCTCACTAAATCATTTAACTCAGCGTGTGTGAACAACTGTGGTTTTAAATTTTCTAGAGACCATTGAAACTCATCATCATCCGGTCGACTTTCAATACATTTGTGACTGGACTATAAAACGTCATCAATAGACTGAGGTGACTCAAGAACAGCAAGTCCCGGTCCATGTCCTACCGGCCGATTAGCTGAAGTAAAGTTAGGATAGACAATTACTTTCTTATTTTTGGAATTATATTCAGAAACATCAATACTGCAAAAATAACAATCATTCGAATGATTTTCTTGCTCTCTCCATACCATTGGTACTGCAAATCTAAAAGCTCTATTTTCTTACTTATACCATTTCCTAAGATCCTCGACACGAACATAACATACTTTGTGAGTATCCCAACATTTTTCTTGATTACCGATTTTTACACCAAAATATGCAAAGTTTACTTTTTTTTACAAAGTCAGTAATATTCTTTGATACTACTCAGTATATATCACCACTACACCAAACACTTTATTTTTGCACTCGACGCGCGTTTCGCTAACCATGTTAGCTTCATCAGGAGCGATGATTGACTAAAGCTTAACTACAAATCTACCCTATTTATACTTAGCCTAACCCTTGAATTACTCAAGCGGAACTAATGATATAGGCAAAGCTATCAGTTCCGGTCAAGTAACCAGTAGAGGGGACTATAAGGAATAGGCCCCTCTGTCTTTATTTAAACTACTTTTAAATTTTATGATTTCCATACTTTCATATGTGTTCAACAATCTCCTATCAGATACATTTTTTATTAATCTTAGATTATCTAATGTTACAGTATGATCAGCTTCAAGGGCATGTTCGGCAATGCTAGACTTTTCTGTTCTATTGTATCTTAAGTGTGCTAAATGTTCTTTACATCGTACTTTAATTGACCTTTTAGTTTGCCCAACATACTTTTTGTCACAATCATTACAACTAATTTCATAAATTCCACTTTTCTCACAATTAGGAATCTTATCTTTGGGATTTCCTAAGATATTCCTCAGATTGTCTGATGACTTATAGACTAAGGTGAGGCCTACCTTGTTAAATACCTTATTGAGTCCCTTGCTATATTTCGGATTATATGGTATGGAGACATACTTGGTGGTATTTTCTTCGCGTGTAAAAAAGGTGGAATTCTGAATATTAAACCTAAATTTATGTCTATTTATTAGCTTATTTACCAAGTCATCGTCATAACCATTAACTCTAGTTATATTTCTAATACGATTCCTTTCTTTATTAAAGTTTACTCTATTCAGAGGGAAAGTGACCAAACGATGAACTAAAAAATGTAATGAGGCTAATTTATGTTGTTTGCAATGAAATGAATCATTAGGAATATATCTAACATTATCTGTTATTGTGTCCTTTCTATAGATATCAACATCTAATCTATTATTATTTTTAATAATTAAAATATCTAGAAAAGGCAATTGTCCTTTGTTCTCAACTTCGTAAGTGAATTTAATGGAATCATACCGGCTATTTAATTTAGAAACAAAATCATCAATATTTGCTTTCTTTTTTCTTTTGCTCACATTGAAAGTTCCATTAGTACACTTCCAGAAAATAGTAAATCCTTTGTTAGGGAAGCACGTCGCAATCAAATATCGAAAAACATAGTTAACAACACAAATTCTAATTTACGAAAAAACATAAAAGTAGTTAAAGGATTGAAAAAGAAAGATGTCTTCTACTTAAAAGCAGATCAAGGAAATAAGGTTGTTATATTGGATACGAAAGATTACTTTGAACGAGTAGATAATCTTATCGAATCTGGCCCTTATGAAAAGGTAATAAGAAATCCATTACCGAAAATGATATCAGAGGTTAAAAATTCTTTAAAAAAATGTAAGAACCTTGTCTCCGATTCGCTAAAATTTAAATTAAATGTGAGTAATCCGACCATACCAAAATTGTATTGCTTACCCAAAATACACAAACCTGGAAAAGCAATGCGACCCATTGTTTCGTCGGTCGGATCACCCACATATTTAATATCCAAATGGTTATCAAAAGAACTTGAGAAGTTACCGTTAAATACTTTCGCAGTGAAGAATTCGTTAGAGTTCATTAATAAAACAAAAAATCTAGTTCTTAATGAAGGTGAAGTCTTAATTTCTTTTGATGTTAGTTCTTTGTTCCCAAGTGTGCCAATTCCACAAACTTTACAATATCTCGAAGAATTACTTAGAATGAATGACTTTGAAGACGAAATTATTCGTGAATACTTAACATTATCTAAACTTTGTATGGAACAAAATTACTTCCAATATAACAATCAATTTTATGTTCAGAAAGAAGGAACAGCTATGGGTAATTGCTTGTCACCTTTCATAGCCAATTTATTCATGAGTAAGTTTGAAACCGAAGCCAGTCAAGAATTCGATTATTTCCCAAGGGTATGGTATAGGTATGTGGATGATATTTTCGCGATTTTTGATACAAAGAAAGCAAATATTGATGATTTTGTTTCTAAATTAAATAGCCGGTATGATTCCATTAAATTCACTTACGAAGTTGAAAACAAAGGACAATTGCCTTTTCTAGATATTTTAATTATTAAAAATAATAATAGATTAGATTTTGATATCTATAGGAAGGACACAATAACAGATAGATATATTCCTAATGATTAATTTCATTGCAAACAACATAAATTAGCCTCATTACATTTTTTAGTTCATCGTTTGGTCACTTTCCCTCTGAATAGAGTAAACTTTAATAAAGAAAGGAATCGTATTAGAAATATAACTAGAGTTAATGGTTATGACGATGACTTGGTAAATAAGCTAATAAATAGACATAAATTTAGGTTTAATAATCAGAATTCCATCTTTTTTACACGCGAAGAAAATAACACCAAGTATGTCTCCATACCATATAATCCGAAAATATAGCAAGGGACTCAATAAGGTATTTAATAAGATAGGCCTCACCTTAGTCTATAAGTCATCAGACAATCCGAGGAATATCTTAGGAAATCCCAAAGATAAGATTCCTAATTGTGAGAAAAATGGAATTTATGAAATTAGTTGTAATGATTGTGACAAAAAGTATGTTGGGCAAACTAAAAGGTCAATTAAAGTACGATGTAAAGAACATTTAGCACACTTAAGATACAATAGAACAGAAAAGTCTAGCATTGCCGAACATGCCCTTGAAGCTGATCATACTGTAACATTAGATAATCTAAGATTAATAAAAAATGTATCTGATAGGAGATTGTTGAACGCATACGAAAGTATGGAAATCATAAAATGTAAAAGTAGTTTAAATAAAGACAGAGGGCCTATTCCTTATAGTCCCCTCTACTGGTGACTTGACCGGAACTGATAGCTTTGCCTATGTCATTAGTTCCGCTTGAGTAATTCAAGGGTTAGGCTAAGTATAAATAGGATAGATTTGTAGTTAAGCTTTAGTCAATCATCGCTCCTGATGAAGCTAACATGGTTAGCGAAACGCGCGTCGAGTGCAAAAATAAAGTATTTGGTGTAGTGGTGATATATACTGAGTAGTATCATTGTGCCAAAGATTCCACATTCCTAACTTAATATTCTTTGATGTTTTTTTAACTACAAACTCACCATATATACAACAAAAAGTGTTGGGAGAGTTTTTATAACCACGATTAGCCATACTTTGAGTGTGAATTAAAACACATGGGTTAAAAACTGCAATGCGAGTATATATTAACTGGAAGAAAACAAACAGCTGTGACATTTATTGGAACTGCCAACCTAATAATATTTTATTTTACTGCCAACCTTATGAAATTCTGATTTTATTGCCAAACCTAATAACCTTCGAATGATAAAAAATAAACTTTTCACATTTTGAATTTTAAAATGTGAGAAATTGGTGGGTGATACGACTTTTTTTTATTATTATTTTCGGACTCAGCACACCAAAAAACAGGAATCAGGCAATATTACTAAAAAAGCTTTTTCATTGTTGGCACGCCTAATTAGTTAGCGTAGACCACCTCCTACTGTTCAAAAATAAATGCCGTTGGTATGAAAGGTAGTTTCATATTTAGTAAATGCGTACATGGTGATTTAGATTTTATTGTGCTACTCTTAGTGAATTTTTGAAGGAGATGTGGTTGCCAAAAATTATAAATTTAGTAAAGTTGAATATTCATCGGTGCTAAAGTACCTCTTTTTAAAAAGATTTCCTGCTAAAGAAATTTATAACATGTTTAATAAATTGAGAGATCAATGGCCTCCCTACGCCACTGCCAAAAATTAGGTGGCAGATTTTATGAGATAAAGAAACTGCATTTGGGATAAACACTTTGCTGGAAGACCTGTTTGTGTGTCTACTCTAGAGAATGTTGAGGCTGTGCATGAAATAATTTTGGAAAATAGACGAATTGGGCTGCAACATCAATCAGAGACTCTGAACATTTCATATGAACACGTTTTTTCATATTACGCATTTTGATGTGCGAATGAGAGATTTATCAGCTGTGTATTTCTCTACGAGGCTGGTTTGAAAAGTCCGTGCAAAAATAAAAAACTACTTATGTGTTTGGGGTAAACCTTTTTTATTTTTCGACATAGTCTCCTTTTAGGCTTATACACTTCGTCCAACGATGTTCTAGTTTGTTGATCCCTTCCGAATAATAGGATTTGTCCAAGTCTGCAAAATATCCATTAGTGTCTGCAATCACCTCCTCGTTTGAATAAAATCTTTGTCCCGCCAGCCATTTCTTCAAATTGGGGAACAAATAGTAGTCCGAGGGAGCCAAGTCTGGAGAATAGGGGGGACGTGAAACGAGTTGGAATCCTATTTCCATTAATTTTGCGACCACAACTGCTGAGGTGTGTGCTGGTGCGTTGTCGTGATGGAAAAGGACTTTCTTGTGGGCCAATCGCGGGCGTTTTTCTTGCAGCTCGGTTTTCAAACGGTCCCAATAACGATGAATAATATTCACCTGTAATAGTTTTACCCTTTTCCAGATAGTCGATGAGGATTATCCCTTGCGAATCCCCAAAGACAGTCGCCATAACCTTTCCGGCCGAAGGAACGGTCTTCGCCTTTTTTGGTGCAGATTCCCCCTTGATAACCCATTGTTTAGATTGTTGTTTGGTCTCAGGGGTATAGTAATGTATCCATGTTTCATCTACAGTGACGAAACGACGCTTAAAGTCCTCCGGATTCTTCTGGAACAGCTGCAAACCATCCTTGCAACACTTCACACGATTCCGTTTTTGGTCAAGCATGAGCAATCGCGGCACCCATCTTGCGGATAGCTTTTTCATGTCCAAAGGTTTATGCAAAATATTATGTACCCGTTCAGTCGAGATGCCCACAGCACTAGCAATCTCGCGCACCTTAACTCTTCTGTCATCCATCACCATATCATGGATTTGATCAATGATTTCAGGAGTCGTAACCTCCACAGGCCGTCCAGAACGTTCAGCGTCACTTATGCCCATATGGCCAGTCCCGAAAATTTTAAAACCACTTATAAACTGTTCTAATCGAAGGTGCAGAGTCACCATAATGTTTATCAAGCTTCTCTTTAGTCTCCTGAGGCGTTTTGCCTTTCATAAAGTAATGTTTAATCACCACACGAAATTCTTTTTCGTCCATTTCTTGAAAATCACTCGACTTCCTTGATTCACACGAATGCCAAACACAAAGAAAATAGACCAGTATGGCTGAAACTTGGTCTGCGTTCATTCAAGAGATACTACCAACTAAACATGACCTCGATACGCGCCGGTGGTGCCATCTCTCGGACTTTGCACGGACTTTTCAAACCAGCGTAAATATCTAAACGACAATTAAAAACCACTGAGAGTCACAACATCCGTTTTGAAGAAAAATCATCTTTTTGTATCGAATTATAACTATGAATGAAACGTGGGTATATCATTATGATCCATACATAACGGAACAGTCGATCGAGTGAGAACATGCTGGCTCATCTTGCCCCAAGAAGTTTCGTTTACAGGAATGAGACAAAGTTTTTGCATCCGTTTTTTGTAACAAAAATGATATACTTCTCACAGATCATCTGGAACACAGTAAAAGATTGATTGGACAATATTACCCTTTATAATTAACTAAACGTCACCAAAAAGTTATTGCAAGAAGCCGGGAAGCAGTGTCTAAAAGTATGGTGTGTTCGCAAGACAATACTCTAACTCACAAATCGCTGTTAGTTGTACAACAAATAAACAAATAAACGATAGGCTCGAAACTAATTGATCATTCCCCATATTACACTGATTTAGCTCCCTTGGACTACTATGTGTTCCC
Source organism: Pachyrhynchus sulphureomaculatus (assembly GCA_019049505.1). Taxonomy (NCBI): domain Eukaryota; kingdom Metazoa; phylum Arthropoda; class Insecta; order Coleoptera; family Curculionidae; genus Pachyrhynchus; species Pachyrhynchus sulphureomaculatus. The sequence continues at coordinate 209,601,190 of CM032449.1, forward strand.
AAAACTGATAATCGTAAAATATTTCTCCTTCTTGTGGTACCTACCCGTTCCAGATGTTGGCGATCAATCTGGCAATCTGCACTTTATTTACAGCTGTTCGAAACAAACATGTTCTCAATTTATTAAATCACGTTGTTAGGTTCTTCGGCCAGGATATTCTTCTTTTTCCAGGATCTCTCCTTTCTTCTACCTTCCCTTGCAGTATTTTCTTTGCAGCAAGCAGTATCTCTCGTTTTTTAGTGTTCCGTACGGAATACTTATAAGATCACTTCGGTGTCTGTCCGTCTGTCTGTCCGTCTATCCGCCTGTCCGTCTGTCACACCCGATTTTCTCCGAAACTATTTATCATAGAAAGTTGAAATTTGGTAATAATATAGGAATTGATGGCCTCATCAGAGCCACGTAGTTTTTGAAAGTTAAATTTTGACTTTGGGGCGTGAAATCGGAAGTGAAAAAAAAATTTTTTTACTAGGTAATCGAGTGTGGTGTCAAATGAAAGCTTGTGAAAACACGAGTAAAAAATATACATATAATGCAATACTTGCGCGCACTTTTCTTTGTATTATTTTAAAAATATCGCGAAAAATACTTATCAAAAAGTTTTGAAAAAATTCTGCAATATTCTCCACGGGGTGTAGATTGAACTAAAATTATCACGAGTGCAATACCTTTAATAACACAGCCCCACAAAAAAAAAAAGTGGGGTATACTTTTGATGCGATATATCAGATCCGTAGTATTTTTGCCCGCTGATCACGAATCTGACGTCAGAATATCGCCATCACATCTCAATTTTTTTCTAACCTCAAAAAATAGGTAAAAATTAGTAAGAATTAAGAAAAATATACTCCTAAAAAATTGATTCAAGCTTTTTCATGAATCCAAAGATGTATTAATATGTATTCGGACACGCTAAGCTAATATTCATCGGTTGGATTGAGCCATACAGTTCTGTTTTCTTTCTAACCTCAATAAACCAGACAGATATAGCGCTTCTCGAATGCAAAAACGAATTCAAATTAAAATTCAACCGATCCTTATCAAATTTGGTACACGGGGATTTTTTGGGTCGCCGATCACGAATCTGAGGTTGGATTTGCAAAATTCAAGATGGCAGATGTTTTCGCGCCATTTTGAACGTCGAGAAAATTCATCGGTCGATTTTTATTCTTCTACCTGCATCCAGGGCACCTCCACGTGGTGACAGTGGGCAACGGTGTTACTCCACTAGCCGGCAGAGTCCCTGGATAATGGCTTAGATGCCGTCATGGCAGGTAGAAGAAAGAGAATTACGATGCAGGGACTCGAAAACCCAGTATCAGCGGTTGGTCAGGGTGGGAAAGCGGGCCCGCAGCCGTCGTCATCCAGCGACCGTAGCTCTTCATGTGTGGGTGACTTGGCTCATGTAGAGTATAATGCTATAAGAAAACGGTCTCATGGTACAAGGACTTTTCATAAGTGCGATAAAAACAGTGATTCATTTTGTTATATTTGCTATCAACACGTAATGAGTAAAATGGGGTCACCGATAACGGATAAGATTAAAACCTTATATAAGGATTGTTTTAACATTAAAATACAGCACCAGGATACAGATTGGGTTCCCCACATCATTTGCAGTTCTTGCAAAATAATGTTGTACATCAATAAGAAGGCGATTAAATATTCCAGACCAGCAATATGGAATAGACCATACAGTGAAAATGATTGCTATTTTTGTATGAATGTTGTATCTAGGCATAACCGAAAAAATAAAAGCACTATTACTTATAACGATGTTTCGACAGTAACAAGACCAACTAAACTAATTCCGCCTCCTGAAGCACTTGATGCTGATGTTATGGAAACAAATGATTTCACCTTATCAGTTCATGCCGAAAACATTGAGACTGTCGAAAAAGATTCAAACACTGTTACTAATGAATGTTCTAGTGACAACCTATCATATACTAGTGACACAGATAAAGAATTTCTACCATACAACCGTAAACCAGAACCAATACTCGTAGCACAGTCAGAACTTAGTGATCTAGTCAGAGATTTAGGCTTATCCAAAGATAGTTCAGAGCATCTTGCTTCCTTTTTAAAGAAAAGACATTTACTTAAGTCAGAAGCTACGATTTCTTATTATAGAAACAGAGATGACGAATTTCGAAAATGTTTCACAATGGACGAGGAATTGTCACTTTCATATTGTACCGATGTTAAAAGGTCTAATGGATGAATTTCAAAATAACTCATACGATCCTGAAGAATGGAGACTGTTCATTGATTCTTCTAAACGGAGCATTAAGGCAGTTTTGCTGCATAATACCAACGTTTACGCTCCCATTCCGATTGCTCATTCCACAGTTATGGAAGAGCAATATGAAAAAATGAAGCAGCTTCTGATAAAAATAAAATATGCTGATCATAACTGGAAAATTTGTGGAGATCTGAAAATTGTAACAATATTGCTTGGCCAATAGTCAGGGTTTACACTTTATCCCTGTTATAAATGTCTGTGGAATAGCAGAGACAGGGAACGTCATTATAAGAAAAAAATTTTGCCAACGAGAGAATTGTTCACTCCTGGTGAAAATAATGTATTGTTTCCACCATTGGTAGATCCAGGAAAAGTTCTTATTCCCCCGCTTCACATTAAGCTTGGACTTATGAAGCAATTCACGAGAGCATTAGATACAAACGGCCCATGTTTCAAATATTTGCATAAAAAATTTCCGAAATTTTCTGAAGCTAAAATTAAGGCAGGCGTATTTGACGGGCCACAAATAAGAAAATTGTTTCAAGATTCATTATTTGTTACTAAAATGAATAAAGTTGAAAAAGCTGCTTGGCTTAGTTTTAAAGAAGTCGCAACAAACTTTTTGGGAAATAATAAAAGTCCTAAGTACAAAGAAATAGTCGAGAAAATGGTAAAAAATTTTCAAACATTAGGTTGCTTAATGAATCTAAAATTATATTTCCTGGACTCCCACATTGATGATTTCCCAGATAATCTTGGTGACTACAGTGAGGAGCAAAGGGAACGTTTTCACCAAGATCTGAAAATCATAGAAAATCGGTATCAACGACGATGGGATGACCATATGCTAGCGGACTATTGCTGGCCGCTAAAAAGAGAAACAAGTCCTCAAAAGCGTTTGGGCAGAAAGCCTTTGAATAGGTCATTCGCGGAATAAAGAACAAGATACAGCCAAAAAAAGGAAAGTTAGGCGCGGGTCTAACCTTCGCAATTCTAGGGCTTAAGGGTCTACTGTTTGAGAATATATGGTTTAAAAGTCCTGGTTTTGAGTTTATTGGGTCACATTTTTAAAGTTACAGGGTTATTGAGGTCTATTTTTTGAGGTTACAGGGTGTGGGACTCTAAGGTTTCAGGGTTTAGGGTTTAAGAGTATCAGGTTTGAGGATTCCCCAACTGTATACCAAATTTGGTAGGAATCGGTTGATTTTCAAAAATTTTGTCCGCCATCTTGGATCCGCCATTTTGAATTTTGCAAATCCGACCTCAGATTCATGATCAGCAACCCAAAAAACCCCCGTGTACCAAATTTGGTAAGAATCGGTTGAATTTTAATTTGAATTCGTTTTTGAATTCGAGAAGCACTATATCTGTCTGATTTATTGAGGTCAGAAAGAAAACAGAACTGTATGGCTTAATCCAACCTATGAATATTAGCTTAGCGTGTCCGAATACTTATTAATACATCTTTGGATTCATGAAAAAGCTTGAATCAATTTTTTAGGAGTATATTTTTACTAATTTTTACCTATTTTTTGAGGTTAGAAAAAAATTGAGATGTGATGGCGATATTCTGACGTCAGATTCGTGATCAGCGGGCAAAAAATACTACGGATCTGATATATCGCATCAAAAGTATACCCCCATTTTTTTTTTTGTGGGGCTGTGTAATTTATCTGGTATATAAAAAACAAAAATTTCAAGGTCATCAGATTTCAGTAAAGATTGGAAACAAACTTTGTTGAAAACTCATTTGGGTGTGTTTTGGGGTCACTGATCATTTTATACCTCTGTAACAAAATTTTTTATATGAAAAAGCAATCAACGTAAGGAACACTAATTGCGCAAGTTCAACTTGCACTTGAGCGGTTATTTCTCATGATGTGTCCGATATATTCCAACTTCGTTGTCTTTATTCTTAGCATTATCTCCTTATCGTTCTCATTCTTCTTAGAACTTCCTCATTGGTAATGTAATCAGTCAAAGGTATTTCCAAAATTTTCTGCTATAACCATATCTCAAAGGCTTGGCGATCTTCGTCCATGACGCCTCTGTCAGTGTTCACGATTCCATCCCATACAAAACATTTAAAAAGACCCAAATTTCATTCACAAAAAGAAATAACAAACGTTGTCGAAAACTGGTTTGCAAACCAAACATACAATTTTTTTGAAAAGATTTAGAGTTACTTTTTAACAGTTGCACTAAGTACATAAGGTTGAAAGGAGATTACTTTGAAAAAACAATTTTTGTTATTGAGTTTTGCTTGTCCTTTATGTACTATTTTAAAAACTTATCAATACGCCCTTGTGTACATATTAGAGTGACCGGATCTCATAGAGGGGAAAAAAAAAATGTCGAAATCTTGTTCGTCTGGACCCCACAAAACGATTCCCCCCTTTCCAGATATTGAGATAGCCGAAATTTGAGCTCGATTAAACGACGTTAACCCGTGCCGCTCGTCGCTCAAAGTTTGAAAAAATCCAAATTTTTATAGCCAAAAAGCTGACATATGGAGCCATAACTCCAGAACGGTAAATAATAGAAACACGCTTAATATCTCAAAAGAAAAGCTAATGTTGTCCTGCAAAATTTATATTCTATACATAATTGTTGTTATTTTAAGTCAAACCGAGTTACAACAGCCTTTAGCCCCAAAAACGTGACCTGGTACCACTAGGAGCATACTCGTATATTTTGTTATTAAGTGATAAATTTTGCTTTTTTTTTTGGTATATTTTTGAGTTTAAAGTAGAAATATAATAAAAAACAAGTAATACTGATAAGTCTAATGACATTTTTTATTTTAAAATATAAAAATTAGGTATATAATACGTACATACAAAACAGACACAGAAAAGATACAGACGTAGTACCTACATGAGTTGATAATTTTACATAGTTATCTAATCTATTCTAGAGCTTTTGTTAAAGTAGTTTTTGAAACGTCAGGATATATTGCTCGGCATTTACTTACAACTTGCAGGACATATTGCTTTTGGTCTTCATCTTTTGTCAGAAGGTCCTTAAAAGTCGGTTATTAATTTAACACCACGCTCAGCCATATCATTAACTACTTTTAATGTTTCGACAATTTTCAATCCTTTCTTGGAAGTCATTATTTGAGGCCAGGTGTTTGGATGTTGTCTTAGGAAGGGATCTGTTTTTATATTAAATTGGTCAAAGAATGTAAACGTTTCTTTGGTAAGTAAATTTACCAATCCTCCCATCAACTACCTCTTTTAAGTTTTCTTTCCTAACTTTTGGATTTACAACCCTAGCGTGCTGTGATGGTTCATCTGTGCTACTGAGCAATTTATTAGCCATTAACAACTTTTCATCGTCTGTAATGGTGGGATCAAAAAACGATAATCCCACCAACTTTGCATTCAAATACCACAAATGGTTCGAAAATTTGGTCAGGGCTATTTCTGCAATGTCGTTGTCACATTCTTTATAGTCTAACAGACTATGCAACATACCTAAATCTTGCTTTGGTGCAAGATGAGCTTTTGGAGCATTGAACCAAGCTTTACAATAAATTTTAACTAGGAAAACAGAAATGGCACGCACAGAACTTTCTTCTTCTTTAGACATCTTAAATTGACGACGAAAAATGAACATTTTTAAGCAGTAAATAGCCTTTGCCATCCACCTAGCGTGATGAATGGCTCCTGGAGTTCTAAAACCCACAACATTGCCGTCTAGTGATCCATACAAATACGAGAACCAACTGCAATAGCTCCTTCTAGTCATCTCTGGGGTGGCTCTCAGTTAATTTGGTCTCCAATTCAGCAGTAGCATTTGCAATTACTTCTGGAGTTAGCTGCTTTTGTATTAGATTGTCACTGATACCTGTGTCGTATTTTCCTTTGTCTATCTTGGGCCACGCAGTGAGGAATCTCTTGAAAATGTCTGGATGAGGTCCAGTGGTTGATCCCATTTTTGTGTCGAATACGCCTCTTAACAGAATTTCCAAGATATGGTGACGGCAAGCTAGGTATAACAATTCTCTTCCTAACATTTGCTCCAATATGATTCATGCTCCTTTGAATCTTCCCGTGTTGGATGCTGTAGTGTCGAAGCACATCACCTTGACGGTGTTAAGAATACCCGATTCATGTAGGCATTCGTATACGGCTACGGCTTGCTCCTCTCCAGAGCTGTTTGCTGTTACAGGAACTCCCAGCAGCTGTTTCTTTTCGCCATATGAAATAGCTATAGCTATTCGCTCACATTGTTCATTTTTTAAAACACCCGGTAAAAGTTTACCGTCCCAATGGACAACCACGGGCTCTTTTTCAGGAATGTTTACTTTATCAAAATTTTTTTTATTATATTGTTCTCTGAACATTTGCCTTCTATCATGTTATAAAGTTTTCGAGACTTTGTACTCAAGAGGGTCAAGGTTTAGTGCTTCTAGAGTAGCTATTAAAATTCTCGTGGCATTTCTATCGGATACCTTACATCGATTTAATAAAATGGACAATTTCATGTTTAAAATCTCTTTAACGCCCCTTGCAAATGAAACTTTCATCCTCTTGCTCTCAGATGGTCCTGGATCTTCTGCAGCTTCTTCAGGGATGTCCATTTCCTCCAAGCTCTCAAGTTTCTGGTAGAAATGCTGTCCTCTTCAGCGTCTTAAAATATCTTCACTAGATAATTGTTCGATCTAACCAACTGAAAGGCACTTTAGAAACTAAACTGAATAAATAAAAGGTCGGTTGTACGCTGAAGTAAAATCACCATCCCTAAAATAGAAATTAGATTCACCCTCCTTTTTACCTGTCAAACGGGTCTTTCTTTGGTAAACTAGTCAGGTAATCCCCATATAATAAAAGATTAAATTTGAACAAAAGGCTCTTTATGTTTTGAAAATTGAGTTCCAAAATACTTTTTAACAAAAAAAATGTTAATTCCGAGACACATTATGTAAAAACCCGTCAAATTCTTAGAATACTCCCAAACTGGCTCCTACTGGTACCAGGTCACGTTTTTGGGGCTAAAGGCTGTTGTAACTCGGTTTGACTTAAAATAACAACAATTATGTATAGAATATAAATTTTGAAGAACAACATTAGCTTTCTTTTGAGATATTAAGCGTGTTTCTATTATTTACCGTTCTGGAGTTATGGCTCCATATGTCAGCTTTTTCGCCAAAAATTTGGATTTTTTTCAAACTTTGAGCGACGAGCGGCACGGGTTTGAACGTCGTTTAAAATCGAGCTAAAATTTCGGCTATCTCAATATCTGGAAAAGCTAATCGTTTTGTGGGGTCCAGACGAACAAAATTCCGACATCGATTTTTTGCGGTCACCCTAATACATATGCATATATAATAAATAACTCACTAAGGCTATTCCGAATACATATCTGTTCTTTAAAAGAGTTATTTATTTCTAGAATGTTATTGTTATAAGTCATTTTTGTATAAACTATTCTTTTTCAAGCGGATTTGGTCTAGCTGACCAATATAAATAAAAGAATCTTATGAAAAATGATGTTCAAACAAAGATGAAGTAATGATTTATTGCTTAAAATATTTATTTTCTTATTTTTCTAGGTATTTATGAAGACAAAAGATGTACCAATACGTTCGTAAATTCATGGTGTCGTTGTTGTTGGTTACGGTTCTGAAAACGGTACAGATTTCTGGATCGTAAAGAATTCTTGGGGAGAAAAGTGGGGTGAAGATGGATACTTTAGAATTGTACGAGGACTCAATGAATGCGGTATTGGTTAATACGACTGCCTATCCAATTATTGACTAATTTTCAATTGTAAATTAAATAAATAATGAATAAAAAAAAAATCAAGAAGTTGTATTAACTTTCTTTTTTAAGTTACAAACTACATACCGTTTAGATCCTTTAAAGGATCATATTCAGCTTTAATCGTAGGAATATAGAGATTTTTTACGCCATACCAATGTTATATAAATAATAAGTTGACCACATGAAAGATTCATTTTTCTCAACGACATGCGTTGGTGGTGTCACCGTACTGTTAGCAGCAGCTCAGTCCGTTGCAAGGGCCAAAACTATAGAAATGATTCAAGACACGGCTGGAGAATTAAAATATGAATTTTTGATGCTAATTAATATAGATACAGTGGCGAACAAAAGTATGGAAACATTTAAATACCCATCTCTAGTCTTAACATTTAAACGGTTTACAATTACAATATTTATTTATTAATCGTGTACATGCTAACCAACATTTTGAAGACTAAAACAGTTATTGTTTACTAGAAATGGGCATAGTTTTTAACGTAACAAAATTATGCACAAACAAAAAAATATGAAACATTTTTGTTATAAAATAAAAATTCGGCTAAGATGACTAAGAAGTCGAAAATATTTAATATTTAGTTGGCAGAAAAATGCCGGACTAGGACTGCGACCCTGATTCGACAGTGGGGAATCACAGAAGAACTTTTAGATCTAGGTGACATTAGGGACTTAAGGTACCACCCACTCTTCTTACTACACTACTACTACTACTACTAAATAGTGGGATATCTTTTGCGTCAATCACTGCTTGACATCTTCTGCCCATAGAGTCAATAAGCCTAGCACAAAATTCGTGTGGTATTTTTTTCTATTTTTTCTATTTTGTTTTAATGCGATCCAAAGTTCTTCCTGGTTTTTTATATTTTTTTTTCCAAATTTGTTTATCCAGATAGTGCCATAGATTCTCTATCGGGTTCAAATCAAGTGATTGTGAAGGCCAGCGCATCACCCGAATTCTTTGTTCAGAAAACCAATTCTTGGCCAAGCGAGATGTGTGTTTTGGGTCATTTTTTTGTTGAAAAATCCATGACAGTGCCAAATCTTCTTCATAAGGAATCAAATTATTTTCCAATATCTCCAGATACATTTGAGCATCCATTCTGCCATTTATCTTTGCCAATGGTCCCGTACCAGACTGTTGAAAACAACCTCATATCATGATATTTCAAAAATTATATATGATGTAATTCTTGTTGTGCTCACTTTTCTTTTTATTATTTCAAAAAATTGCCATAAATCGATATCCACCCACCTTGGTCGGACTGGAACATATCATTTAAGTTTTAAATTTTAGAATTTAGTATTTCCCATCTCCAAAGCTACGAATCATAATTGAGAGCTTAATGAAAATATAAAATTAGCTTAAATGATAATTACGAGAACTCCAGTGGTTCGGAGCCTTTGCAGATCTATCACTTTGATATTGTATTATTTTTCTTTTGTTACGGATAAAAACTTAGTATTAAGAACGTTATCTACTGTGAGTACTACATAGTGCATTTGGACAAAGTCTAGTTCTTCATCAAAGAACTTCAAGATCTATGAGTATAAGTTTTTTGTATGGATAGTAACATTTGTTTAACTAGGAAATTTCACTTATTACTCAAACAACTCTCCTGGTAAGCGATTAATTAGTTCTAATTTTGATAACGAAAGAATTGTACAAGTCATTCTTTGTAACAGAATTAGTCGTGAAACGACTAAGTAATCTTATTGTAATAGTTCTAGTCTAATCTCTTTTTTTGTATTGAGAGTAAAGGAATTTTAAGGCAAATCTATACACCGATTCAAGTTCTCGTGTGTGATTACTGTTAACAAATATCAATGGTGTATATAGTGAAGTCATCGAAGCATTCGTTAACGTTGATGACAGGCGAGGACTCAAACAGTGGCTGACACGTGGCGGCGCGATCGTTACCTTTTTTAAGTCAATGCCAGACATTTCCCAGCAACGATCCCAGTCGCACTGGAATATCCTGTCTCGGTCTGTCTTGAGACGCAAGATATTTCGTTTTCAGTATGATAAAACCTATCGAATCTTACCACGTATGGTAGGAAGCAGATGTGCTAATGTACAGATACACGGATGTCGATGATTCCGTTAATTTAGGCGAGTAACGGTTTTTTTCAAAGCAATGAGCAGGTTTGTGGTTTATTCAGTAAGCGGTGATAACACAGCCCCACAAAATAAAGTGGGGTATACTTTTGATGCGATATATCAGATCCGTAGTATTTTTCCCCGCTGATCACGAATCTCACGTCAGAATATCGCCATCACATCTCAATTTTTTTCTAACCTCAAAAAATAGGTAAAAAATTAGTAAAAATTAAGAAAAATATACTCCTAAAAAAATTGATTCAAGCTTTTTCATGAATCCAAAGATGTATTAATATGTATTCGGACACGCTAAAGCTAATATTTATCGGTTGGATTAAGCCATACAGTTCTGTTTTCTTTCTAACCTCAATAAATCAGACAGATATAGTGCTTCTCGAAAGCAAAAACGAATTCAAATTAAAATTCAACCGATTCTTACCAAATTTGGTACACGGGGGTTTTTTGGGTTGCTGATCCATGTATCTGAGGTTGGATTTGCAAAATTCAAGATGGCAGATGTTTTCGCGCCATTTTGAACGTCGAGAAAATTCATCGGTCGATTTTTATTCTTCTACCTGCATCCAGGGCACCTCCACGTGGTGACGGTGGGCAACGGTGTTACTCCACTAGCCGGCAGAGTCCCTGGATAACGGCTTAGATGCCGTCATGGTAGGTAGAAGAAAGAGAATTACGATGCAGAGACTCGCAAATCCAGTATCGGCGGTTGGTCAGGGTGGGAAAGCGGGCCCCGCAGCCGTCGTCATCCAGCGACCGTAGCTCTTCATGTGTGGGTGACTTGGCTCATGTAGAGTATAATGCTACAAGAAAACGGTCTCAACGGTACAAGGACTTTTCATAAGTGCGATAAAAACAGTGATTCATTTTGTTATATTTGCTGTCAACACGTATTGAGTAAAATGGGGTCACCGATAACGGATAAGATTAAAACCTTATATAAGGATTGTTTTAACATTGAAATACAGCACCAGGATACAGATTGGGTTCCCCACATCATTTGCAGTTCTTGCAAAATAATTTTGTACATCAATGAGAAGGCGATTAAATATTCCAGACCAGCAATATGGAATAGACCATACAGTGAAAATGATTGCTACTTTTTTGTATGAAATGTTGTATCTAGGCATAAACAGTAACAAGACCAACATTTTGAAGTTCTTATTTACAGTTATAGAATTTTTAAATAATATTCCAATTTCACCAGAAGATCCACTTTTTTTTTCCACAAAAATCGGCAAACTTGTGTTTTTCCAAAATTTTGTGTTGAAGAAACCGAATCAATGTTATCGACCGCCATTGTTACTCAATTTGATTCTTTCCGACTGCAATACGTCAATAACTAAATTTATCATACAACTAAAAGATATTCGCTACAAACATATACTGCAAGTATTAATAATTAATTAGCCTAGACCACTTGTAAAAAAAATGCTGTATGAATGGTAGTTTGATATTTAGTAAATACATACACATAGTTTGATGATTCCGATTTTACTGTGCTACTCCTTAGTGAATTTTTGGTAGCCAAAAATTATGAATTTAGTAAACTTGTATATCGATCGGTGATAAAGTACCTCTTTTTGAAAAGATTTTCTGTCAAAGAAATTTATAACATGTTTATTATATTGAAAGATCATTCGTCTCCCTACGCCACTATCAAAAATTGGTTGACAGATTTCAAGAGATAAACAACCAGCATTTTTGATGAAAACTGTGCTGGAAGACCTGTTTGTGTATCTACTCGAGAGAATGTTGAGTCTGTTCACGCAATAATTTTGGATAATCGACAAATTGGGCTGCAACATATAGCAGACATTTTATATGAACACGTTTTTCATATTGCGCATTCTGATGTGCGAATGAGAAAATTATCAGCTAAATGGTTCCCTAAATATCTGAACGACAACTGAAGACCAAAACATCCAAGTTAATTTGGAGCCATTTTGAAGAAGAATCATCTTTTAGTATCGAATGATAACAATGAATGAAAGGTGGGTATATCATTATGAACTATAGATAAAGAAACAGTTGTTCGAGGGAGAAACATGCTGGCTCATCTCGCTCCAAGAAGTTTTACTTATAGGAATCAGAGGAAGTTCTTGCATCCGTTTCTTCATAACAGGAATCGATTCTTCTTCCAGATTACTTGGAACACAGCAAAAGGGTGACAAGAGAATATCACTCTTTTATTAATAACTAAACGTCCAACCAAAAAGGTGTGGAAAAAAGCCAAGGAGCAGTGTCTGAAGTATAATGTTTTCTCAAGACAATACTCTTGCTCACAAAATTGCTGGTATTGTGCAACAAATAAATAAAATAAATGATAGGCTTGAAACTGATTGATCATTACCCATGTTCGAGTGATTTAGCTCCGTCAGACTATTATATGTTCCGAAACTGATACTCGTAAAACATTTCTTCTTCTTGTGGTGGCTATATGTTCCAGATATGGCGATTGTACTTTCTTTACAGCTATTCGAAACAAACTTATTGTGGATTTAATTGAACCACGTTGTTAGGTTCTTTATTTTATGGGTCTAGCACACGTGCTGCAGGGAAGTCCCTAAAACGCTCCAGGAGCGGCACGTGTGCAGAAAAAGCGATTCACGTTATTCTTGAATCGCTGTAAATTGTACTCGGTGGGAAACACAGCGCTGGGCAAATTATTCCAAAGGGATGATGTCCCAAGATGACTGCTTAAAAGCGTTGTACGCGGAGTAACAAGCTGAACCTCGTACGGATGTGAAGCACCAGCGCGACTTGTATTTTGTAATATGCACCGCTTGGGAGGAATTAAGCGGGCTAAATACTTGTAGAACAGACTCAAGTCGCCAACCGTTTTTTGATGTTCCAGCGAATGAAGGCCGCCGTCAGTTCCGGGGTCTCCAATCAGGCGAACAGCTCTTCTCTGAACTAGAATCCAACAAATGCAGTGTATGTTTGGGATGCGAAGCCCCAAACATGGGAGCAGTATTCCATAGTTGGTCAAATTTGAGTTTTGTAAATAACTAGCAGTTGTTGTGGAGTTGTAAAGCTTTCTGGTTCGAAATAATATTCCCAACTTTTGAGAAGCTCTCCTTGCTATGCCTGCAACATGTTCATGCTAGGATATATTTTTACTCCCAAATTAACCCCCAACAAATTGAGCGAACGATGCTAGGGGAATGAAGTGTCCCGACATGACCATATCGGGTTTCAGCAACTTTAACTTTTTTTAGAAAAAAACTGCCGCCTGGGTTTTTGTA
>CM032449.1:209614684-209702184 GCA_019049505.1 Pachyrhynchus sulphureomaculatus
AAAATTTGTTTAAACAAATTCGGACCAGGTTACCGCCCGGCAAACATGTTGATCCTCTTTCAGGGGCATCTCCTGGAGAAGGTTATGAAATAAAAATTCAATTAGAAAATTTTTTCCAACGATGGCGCCGATTTCGCCTTGTCTAAAGATGGTTATGACGTGGGAAATGTTTGCAACGTGTTTATGAATTAAGAAATGAAATTGCCATTTTTCTAGAAGAGGAAAACTGAAAGCCGAGAAGTTTCGACAGAGTTTATCTGTGATGAAATTGAGCTATTTGGTCGATATATTCGAGAAACTAACTACCTTAAATCTTCAATTCTAAGAAACAAATACACGTATATTCGATACAAGTGTTAAAACTAATGCTTTTTGTAGAAAAAGTGGAGCAGAAATGTAAAGAAAAAAAAACCTAGAATATATTAAAACATACAAGGCTGAAGAACAACATGCGAAAGTTGTTTTAGTAACCATTGATAATCATCTAGCCATGTTGACAAAGAATTTTAAAAAGTATTTTCTTACTGACGACAATTTAGTAGCAAGTGACGAGTTAGGGATCCATTTCAAAATACCCCCGAAGGGCTCTCAACTTCCGAAGAAGAAATCTTCATAGCCTTCTCGGCAAGTGGTGAAATCAAAAGACAATTTAATAATAAATCACTCTTTGAATTTTGGGCAGGGGTGAATGATGAGTTTTCTGCATTGAAACAAGAGCATTTCGTATACTATTACCATTTTCAACATCCTACCTTTGCGAAACCGGATTTTCTGCGGTGGCTGCTTTGAAAACAAAATATAGATTTCAACTAAATATAGAAAAAGAACTCAGAGTGTCTATTTCTAATATTAAACCATCCTTCAAAAATTTTTGCTTTGCAAAAGAGGCCCAATGGAGTCACTAATAATTATTAAACTTGTTAGTGTTCCGTACGGAATACTTATAAGATCACTTCGGTGTCTGTCTGTCTGTCTGTCTGTCTGTCTGTCTGTCACACCCGATTTTCTCCGAAACTATTTGACATAGAAAGGTGAAATTTGGTAATAATATAGGAAATTGATGGCCTCATCAGAGCCATGTAGTTTTGAGAATTAAATTTTGACTTAAGGGTTAGTTTTGGGGGGGTGAAGTCAGAAGTGAAAAAAAATTTTTTTTACTAGGTCATCGAGTGTGATGTCAAATGAAAGCCTGTGAAAACACGAGTAAAAATATATATATATAATATTATACTTGCGCGCACTTTTCTTTGTATTATTTTTAAAAATTCGCGAAAAAATCGCTGTCCCGGGCCTTATCTCGAAAAGTACTTATCAAAAAATTTCGAAAAAATTCTGGAATATTCTCCACGGGGGTGTAGATTGAACGAAAATTATCACGAGTGCATTACCTTTAATAATTTGTATGGTATATAAAAAAAACAAAAATTTCAAGGTCATCAGATTTCAGTAAAGATTGGAAACAAACTTTGTTGAAAACTTATTTGGGGTGTGTTTTGTGAAGTCACTGATCATTTTATACCAACGTAACATAAATTTTGACTTAAGGGGTTCGTTTTGAGGGGGGTGAAATCGGAAGTGAAAAAAAATTTTTTTTACTAGGTCATCGAGTGTGGTGTCAAATGAAAGCTTGTGAAAACACGAGTAATATATACATATATATATATATATATATATATATATATATATATATATATATATAATGTAATACTTGCGCACACTTTTCTTCGTATTACTTTTAAAAAATCGCTGTCCCCTACCTTATCTCGAAAAGTACTGATCAAAAAATTTTGAAAAAATTCTGGAATATTCTCCACGGGGTATAGATTGAACGAAAATTATCACGAGTGCATTACCTTTAATAATTTATTTGGTATATAAAAAAAAACAAAATTTCAAGGTCACCAGTTTTCAGTAAAGATTGGAAACAAACTTTGTTGAAAACTCATTTGGGGTGTGTGTTTTGTGAAGTCACTGATCATTTTATACCACTCTAACAAAAATTTTTATTTTAAAAACAATCAATGTACGGAACACTAATTGTGCAAGTTCAACTTGCACTTGACCGGTTTTTTTTAATTTAGTATTGATATGTTAATTATTAGATAAATACATTTTGCAGTAATAATAGACACCTATTTATAGATGTATTATATCAGCGTAAATGTGTATTTTATTTTTTATTATGTCAGAATGTATTTTGTTTTGCTTTCCTTTCAATAAATTATAATAAATAATTTCTTTTCGATACGCTCGCGCCCCCCAATAGTGTAATCACCCCCTAGTGGGGCGCGCCCCACAGGTTGAGAAAAGCTGCATTAAAGGTAATGGAATTTAAAAATCAGGTCAGTGTGCCAGCCTTGGCTCTATGTTTATTGTGGTAACAGGGGTCCTGGGTGCTATTTACGGCGTTATTGTTTTAATTTATTTAAGTATATTTAGTTATATTCATAGGTAGCAGTTGCTAGAGAAATGTAATAGCTCTCGTAGCAGCACTACCGAGTTGTCTAAAAGGTGCCATGAAATACAAATATATGTTTTGGTACACACAATGTTGACGGATATTACGACATTCTTGCTGATATCCATCCAAAAAGGGGTACTCCCTTTTTATAGGCGTGGAAGTGCAAAAAATAGGAGATGATTACGTCGCTATTATGTAAGTATGCATCCATCATCTTGTTATTAAAATAATATTTAATAATTAGTATAGCGTAGTAGTTAAGGTGTCTGCTTTCTAGGCCAGCGACCCGAGTTCGTTCGTTTCTCGGTTTGGGAAATACTAACCAAAACGATAAATAAATAATAAAATAAAAATTCACAACTTGACGGTCGTTTCCTGTGTGAAGGCAATGGCAAACCATCCATAGTATCATGCCTAATAAAGCCCTCGTGCTTTGGCTGTTCGAAACCAACATTAAACTGTAGGTCCCCTATGTGGAAATACATAAAAAAGACACCAACTACGGCCGTATAGGATGATTCAAGAAGAAGAATCTGGTAAAATAAATGGTTAAAAGAGTATATAAGTTACAAAATGAAGAACAAAATTAGAAATTGTATTGTTACATGAAACTATTTATTTATTATTATGTTACGAGTCAATCACTTTTAGGCTTATCATATTGATAATAATTTTATTTTTCTTACCTTTTTTATAGGACACAAGTCCTTGCTTGTAGAGGGCATTATGTTGTTCGATTGAACGAAGATTTTCTCTAAAGATGTTAAAGCGTTTTTGTTTCTTCAGCTTGGTTTCTGTAGGTCTTGCCATGTGTCAACTAAAAATATGATGTTTAATTATCATCGCTTATTACGGAAAGGAAAAGTTTTAAAATAAATTAACTAACTGAATAACAAGCAATTCTATTTTAAAAAGAATGACCACAATTCGTAAACAATTTTACTGTCATTATTAAATAGACGATGATTTTCATGCAATGATTCTAAAAAAAATCAGTAGCTGAATAAAACTAGCTTTTATAAATATAGAGGATTTTTCTGCCATAAATAGAATTTAGATACGATGCACATAAACCTGAACCTGAGGCATAAATACACCTTGACTCCGCCCATGCACTTAACTTCAATGTATGAGCGTTCTTTCAGTTACCAAATAGCTAAATTGTACAATAAAGTGCCTGTTGATCTGAGGGATGCGTCAGGTCACTTTAAAAGAGCAGCAGAAACCATTGTTCATAGCTTATGCTGACTCTTTCTTCCGGCAGATCGTACAATGGTAATGTTACATATATAGTAGTAGCCATATCTTTAGCCACCCACAGTATTAACATTAACTTTTATCATGGTAGTACATTGTGTACTGATTACTATATTTTGTATTTTATACGCAATCGACCTCTCTAATGTTACATATATAACAGTAGCCATACCCTTAGCCACCCACAGTATTAATATTAACTTCTATCATGGTGGTACATTGTATATTAATATCTTGAACGATTCAATATTATTAGCGATCACCAAAATGGTTTTCGTAAACATAGATCAACAGGAGATCTTCTGACTTATGTAATACATGTTTGGAACAACGCAATTGAACACTTTGGAGAATCTCGAGCGGTTGCTCTTGACATATCCAAGGCATTCGACCGTGTTTGGCACGATGGACTGTTGGCTAAGTTTTGCTCTTATGGTATGTCTGAAAGGTTCTGTTTGTGGCTCTCATGTTTCCTCAGAGAGCGTTCTTTACGAGTGGCGGTCGACGGATTTCTTTCTAACACCCTCACTATCAACGCCGGTGTGCCCCAGGGCTCCATACTGTCTCCTACTCTCTTTCTCATTTACATTAACGATCTGCTGGAAAAGACCGGGAATCCAATCTATAGCTTTGCAGATGACGGTACGCTTGTCGCTTCATTCACCTTGAGCGCTCGGACATCGGCTGCTCAGGCGAATATCCGCAGACAGCAGGAGGTCGTTTAACTTAACAAAGACCTGGAAGAAATTCTATCTTGGGGTGACAGTAACCAAATGGAATTTAACGCTACAAAAACCCAAGCGACAGTTTTTTCTAAAAAAGTTAACGTTGCTGAACCCGACATAGTTATGTCGGGGCACTCCATTCCCCTAGCATCGTCGCTCAATTTGTTGGGCGTTAGTTTGGGAGCAAATATGTCTTGGCATGAACATGTTGCAGGCATAGCAAGGAGAGCCTCTCAAAAGTTGGGAATATTATTTAGAACCAGAAAGCTTTACACCCCACAGCAACTGTTAATTCTTTACAAAGCCCAAATTCGACCAACTATGGAATACTGCTCCCACGTTTGGGGCTCCGCTCCCAAACATACACTGCATTTGTTGGATTCTGTTCAGAGAAGAGCGGTCCGTCTGATTGGGGACCCGGAATTGACCAGCGGCCTTGATTCGCTGGAACATCGAAGAACGGTTGGCGACTTGAGTCTGTTCTACAAGTATTTTCATGGAAAGTGTTCGAAGGATGTAGCCCGCTTAATTCCTCCCAAAGCGGTGCATGTTAGAAATACACGTCGCGCTGGTGCTTCGCATCTGTATGAGGTTCAGCTTGTTACTCCGCGTACCACGCTTTTCAAGCAATCTTTTATATGGAGAGAAAACGTCATCCCTTTGGAATAATTTGCCTAGCGCTGTGTTTCCCACCGAGTACAATTTACAGCGATTCAAGAACAACGTGAATCGCTTTTTTCCGCACTCGTGCCGCTCCTGGAGTGCTTTAGGGACTTCCCTGCAGCACGTGTGCTAGACCAATAAAAAAAAAAAATATTGATTATTATATTTTGTATTTTATATGCAATACTAGTTTCTAAATGTTGCTGTATACAGTATGTATTCGCATTTCATGGTTGCCAATTGTAATCCTACCATTTAATTACAATAAAGACATTTTATTATTATTATACAAAAAATTTCTTCTTTCTTACATTATTATTATTATTATTAATATGATTGTTTTTGTTTTTCTATCTCACATTTGGTCAATGTGGTTTCATGTCTGGTTGACGGGCCTAAACCAAGTTAGCACATACGCTATTACCATTGTGTATTAAGGAATGACCTGACAATGTTACATGTTTTCAAAAACACTGACTTCTGAATGTCTTTGTGTATGTTTGTGTTGAGTCCTAACGTACTAAGTGTGGAGTGAATGTTGTTGGTGTAAGGCCTGTGGCTGATATAATGAGGGGGACAATGATGACTTTTTCTTGTTTCCATAGCCTTTTTATTTCTGTTGCAAGGTCTGTGTATTTGGAGATTTTTTCTATGTATTTCGTTTGGATGTTTGTGTCGTTGGGGACAGCTATGTCAATTAGATAAGTGACTTTTCCTTTTTTGCACTGAAAAGTAACATCGGGTCTATTGGCGGAGACTGTTTTATCTGTATGGATACTAATGTCCCAGTAGAGCTTGTAATCTTTATTTTCAAGTATGGCTGTTGATGTTTATTTGTAGTAGGGATCTGTGTTTTCTATGAGTTTGTATGTTGTGGCTAGTGCTTGGTGAACTACTTTTGCCGCTGAGTCATGTCTGGCTATGTATTCCGTACCGGCTAACATTTTACATCCGCTTGTTATGTGCTCGATCGTCTCTTTCTGCTGAAAGCACTTCCTGCATCTGTCTTCTGTAATAGTTGGGTCTTTGATGGCTTTTGGTAGTTTCTGGTTAATATGACTTTATCCTGGATGGCAAGTAAGAAGCCTTCTGTTTCAGGGAATAGCTGCCCATCCTGTAACCTGGTGTATGATTGTTTTTTTATTTACGTGGTCTTGTTCTATGTGGTATCTGTGTTTTCTGTGGAGTGTTTTTTCTGACCACGTTTTCACCTTTTCCTGTTGTAGTTGGGTGTGACTGTGTCTGCTGGGTGGTCTACCCGGAATAAGTCGAGTGGTGTGCAGTTTTTGTCTGCTTTCACTGTTGCTGTGTGGAGGCTGGTTTGCTTGGTGTCAAAGAATTTCCTAAGTGCTTGTATTTGTTTTCGTGTGTAGTGATCTTATGTCTATGATTCCTCTTCCTCCTGCCTTCCTCTAGATGGTAAATCTCTCTTTGCATGCGTTGGGGTGTAATTTCCTGTATTTGGTGAATTGAGAACGTATAAGGATGTGAATATTTTCTATGTCTGTTTGTGACCATTTGATGATACCAAATGAATATGTGAGTATAGGTATAGCGAACGTATTGATGGCTTTAGTGAGATTCTTGGAGTTGAGTTTTGTTTGTAAAAATTTCCTCAGTCTGTTTTTGAATTCGGTTCTGAGCTGTGTTTTGATGTGAGTGTGGTTGAGTTTGGTGCTTTGTTGGAAGCCTAGATATTTGTATGTTTCTTTGTCGAGCATGTTATCGAGTGTTTCATTGTTGATGGTTTCTGTCTCATGGTGGCCTTGCCATTGACCTTTGTTCATGTGGAGCACTTTACATTTACTTATACCAAATTCCATATTGATATCTGAGGTGAATGTTTCTGTGATTTTGAGGAGTTCTTTCAACTGTGTTTCTGTGGCAGCGTATAGTTTTATGTCATCCATATATCGGAGGTGGTTTATTTTATGTTGGTTCACTTTTTTGGTGTCTGATGTTGAAGCCATGGTCTGTTCTGTTTAGTGTATTTGAGAGTGCATTGAGACAGAGACAAAACCATCAAGCGCTGAGCGAGTCTCGCTGAAATATACCCCTTCTGATGTACAGCGCTTCTGTTTGAATATATTCAGTTTGTGTTTTTAGGTGGATTTTGGTTTTTCATGTTTTCATAAATTACGCGAGAAATTTTCTGAGGTTTTGGTTGATTTTGTGGATTTCTAGGGCTCTGATTAACCAGCTGTGGGGTATGGAGTCGAAGGCTTTTTTATAGTCTATGTAACCGGTGTGCAGGTTTCTGTGTTTTTTTCTGGTTTTGTCCCATGATCACGCTATCTATGACCAGCTGCTCTTTGCATCCTAGGCTATTTTTCCTGCACCCCTTCTGTTCTTCTGTGAGAATATTGTTGTCTGTTAGGTGCTGTTCTATTTTCTTGGAAATTGTGACTGTGATGATCTTGTATAGGGTCGGTAGTTTGACGGGTTTGTGGTGTCTGAGCTTTTGGGTTTGACATATGTTATTCCTTGTGTAAGAAAATTGGGGAAAGTGTGTGGTTGTAGAATGGCTTTGTTGGTTTGGTGTGTGAGTCCTTTATGTGTGGTGGTAAACTGTTTTTACCAGAAGTTTTGTATATTGTCTATTCCAGGGCATTTCCAGTTGTGTGTGTGTTTGATTATTTCTGTAATTTCTTGTGTAGTTAATGTGGAATGTTCTTGTTCTGTCACATGTTTATGTTGTTTTCTTCGGCTATTATTATTATTATTATTATATTTTTGATTGATTAAATTAGGATCGATTATCGCAGCAATTTAAAAAAATTAATAAATAAAACAGTTATTTTTACTTTACTTGAAATCCACGAATTTTATTTGCTGTGGTACACGTCTTATTATTTTCATATACGAGTACAAAGGATATAATTAAATACGTACCTTAAACGTTTGAAATTTAGCCTCCTGCTGCTCAAAAAGTGATGCTTTAACAGCGACAACAGCTACGATACAAACAAAAATGAGTACCTTCATAACTGATTTTGGATTAATATACTTTAAATGATATAACTCCTCTCTATATATATATTATTTTTGCTCATGAAGTATGTACTTAAAATTCCACTGCCACGTAAATACTTATTATATTTATGAAGGAAAAATATAATTTTCTCCTCAATATTAAATTTAACCGTAAAATATGGTGTAATATATTTCGGCTTAGTAAAAAACAAGTATTATTACTAAATTTGCAAAGGCGGGACCTATGCTATAAGGCTTATTTTTTTTTCTTGTCGTTATAGAAGTCTTGTGTTCAGTCTTCTGCAGTTACGTAATCAAAACAACGTACAAAAAAGCATTTGTACGAGCTTTTAAATATTCTGTTGATCTAATAAAACCTCAGCCAAAGATGTACTAAAACCTGAAAGAATTATCTCATAATTTGACGGATACAAATTTCAAGTTGTCTTATATAATTATGGTTTAATTCTGATTAGCTGTGGTTATAGAACAGCCAGAATTAATTCTAATATACGTAGGTATCACGAAAATTGAAATAATTTCCACAAACTTACATTTCTGATTTTGTTTTTTTCCCTTCAGCTCTGTAACCTTTGGGCTTTGAGATTTTATCTTGACTGCACTTAAAAGATAAAGTTGTCATTTCCTTTAAACTGAATGAAGGTCAAATGATACTATTGGTATTTTGTTGGCATGGTTTGTATAATTATTAATGCTTTATCTTTACTGTAGCTTATTAATAAAAATTGATAATAATATACAAAACTACTTAAAAATCTTTTGGTTTCTCCATCATTTTTAAAAATTTTATCCAAAAAAAAGACAAATACAGGTGAAATGAAACTAACAGTATTCAAGAGGAGCCTAGGCCATATCTTCACTTTGTTAAAAATAAATAGCTTTATAGTCACAATGTTAATAATAAAAATAAAATCTTAGGTTTTTACAATCATATTACATGAAGAGATAGGCGATTTACTTGATTGATTTAATTTTTGTACATCCGGAGATTGCACGATCGCTATAGTTAGTTGATTAGTGTAAGTAGTGTAGAGATGCTTTAGATTTTATCATGGACAGTAGATATCATGGTCTCCAAGTAATGATGCTTTTTTAACTCAATGCATACAATAGTTCTTTTCATAAAACCTATTACGCAACAAGTTCCAGCCTTGCAACATATTCCTGAATGGTTTGTTATATATTTTAATGGTACAGTAATACTTATTCAATATTTTGAGTCTTCCCGAGCATCTTTTAGGCAAATAGTCACATTATTGATCACGACCCGGTCCGTCATTTTCGTGATCGCTGCTATTTTTTGTCAAATACTTACATTGAATTTTTCTGAGCAGCGAGGATTGTTATAATAGACGTTAGTGTTGAGATAACTCCATTAGACAAAATTTAATGGCGTCAAATCAAGACCGTTTGAGGGTCAATTTATGTCGCGTCTCTTGAAACCAGTTTATAAAGAAAAATTAAAAAATGGTTGAAAAACTCTTTTTTGAAGAGTTTACTACAGCTCTGGTCTGTCAAAATCAGATTCTTTGGTAATAAAATAACCTTCTGTATACTACTCAGTATTTATCACACACTACACCAAACATTTTAATTTACACTCGACGCGCGTTTCGCTAACCATGTTAGCTTCATCAGGAGCGATGACTGATTAAAGCTAAACTACAAATCTAACCTATTTATACTTAGCCTAACCCTTGAATTACTCAGGCGAAACTAATGGCATAGGCAAGGCTATCAGTTCCGGTCAAGTAACCAGTAGAGGGGACTATAAGGAATAGGCCCTCTGTCTTTATTTAAACTACTTTTTACATTTTATAATTTCCATACTTTCGTATGCGTTCAACAATCTTCTATCAGATACATCTTTTATTAATCTTAGATTATCTAATGTTACAATATCAGCTTCAAGGGCATGTTCGGCAATGCTAGACTTTTCTGTTCCACTGTATTTTAAGTGTGCTAAATATTCCTTAAATCGTGTTTTAATTGACCTTTTAGTTTGCCCAACATACTTTGTCACAATCATTACAACTAATTTCATAAATTCCATTTTTCTCACAATTAGGAATCTTTCTTTCTGATTTCCTAAGATATTCCTCAGATTGTCTGATGTCTTATAGACTAAGGTGAGGCCTACCTTATTAAATACCTTATTGAATCCCTTGCTATATTTCGGATTATATGGTATGGAGACATACTTGGTGTTATTTTGTTCGCGTATAAAAACTACTGGTTACTTGACCGGAAATGATAGCCTTGCCTATGCCTTTAGTTCCGCCTGAGTAATTCAAGGGTTAGGCTAAGTATAAATAGGGTAGATTTGTAGTTTAGCTATAGTCAATCATCGCTCCTGATGAAGCTAACATGGTTAGCGAAACACGCGTCGAGTGCAAAAATAAAGTGTTTGGTGTAGTGGTGATATATACTGAGTAGTATCATTGTGCCAAAGATTCCACATTCCCAACTTAACCTTCTGTATGTAAAAAATTCCATAGAAATTTGGCAACCTTGCGCTTGAGAGGCATGCTTTCCGTTTGCTTTTGATTTTTACACGTCCTGAAAGAAGGTTATCTGACAAATGAAAGAGCAGAAGAACACTGCGAAAACAATTGCAAGTACTTATTTACATAATAATTAATACTAAGTAAATGTTCCATAAAAATTTTCATATTAAGGGGATCGCTTACAGGCTCTGAAGGTATAAAAATTATATTCTTTTAGAATATTTCCTAAGCATAAGAAAAACTTGGGTGACATTCCTCCTGTCACCCAATTCGACATAAATTGGCAACCTTTCACAGTATTTCATTCATAGGCTAGTATCTCTTTCCCTTAATAAAAAGAATTTTCAGAGAGAACTTAACAACATCAGACAAATTGCATCTAATAATGGTTATTCATTAAATTTAGTCGATAAAATCCTACAAAAAAAAGTTATATAAAAAAAACCATCGATATGATTTATCCTAAAAGCAAAGAAAAAGCAAACAATTATAAAGTTATACCATATATAGGTCACTCGACTTCAAAAATAGTTAAAATCCTCAACAGTGTAGACATTAAAGTAGCTTACAAAACAAACAATTCTTTAGGCAAATTTATTAAAGATAGTAAAACTAAAACGGAAAATCTTAAAAAATCAGGAGTTTATCAACTAAATTGCGGAGATTGTGACAAACCTTACATAGGCCAGACTGGTAGATATTTTGGTAAAAGATGAGATTAACACCATAAATGTTTTATCAAAGGAAAAACCTAATCCAATTATTCAAAACATCTAATCGAGAATGGTCTCACCTTAAATAATAATTTCAAAATTTTACACAATGAGAACGGAAGCAAGAGATTAAACCTAATTGAGTCTCTAGAGATAAACAAACTTAAAAATTCCAACCGTTTACTGAACGATCAGGTAGACCGTAATAATTCACCTTAAATATTTTCTATTAATATTTAATTAGTTAATTCTAAAAATAATTTTTCTTTTCTTGCTTCTACTTATGTATTAACACCTTTACTCTTTAATGTTTAGTAATTCAGAATGTAACGTCTGAAAAAGCTACTGTGATAGCGAAACATGTTACTGTGTATTACAAATATGGTGGAAAGTTTGTGTAAATAATTGTTTCATTATTTTTTCACATTCATATATATATATATATATATATATATATATATATATATATATATATATATATATATATATATATATATATATATATATATATATATATATGTAGTAGTGGTTTTTCGGGTATCCCGTGTTAGCTTGAAGTCCCTTGATGGACGGTTTCGCTGACGTTTCGATGGAATCTCATCCATCTTTTTCAAAGCGTTGATCACTGGTCGGTGTCTTGGCGTTGAATGTCGAGACTGGCCCTGAGTGCGCCGGTTTTACGTGCTCGGGGGTGTTTCTATTGGTCGGACGGGTC
The DNA here is from genome assembly GCA_019049505.1 of Pachyrhynchus sulphureomaculatus. NCBI lineage: Eukaryota > Metazoa > Arthropoda > Insecta > Coleoptera > Curculionidae > Pachyrhynchus > Pachyrhynchus sulphureomaculatus. Next base: position 209,626,720 of record CM032449.1, read on the forward strand.
TGGCCAATAGAGGCTCGGCTTTGGCTGCGCGTTGTCGGTCCTGTGGTTCTTTGTAATGTTTGTGTTGGTAAAGTAACATATGGTTGAATTATTGTTTCTCTTGGTTGGACTTGGTACTGGGATAGAATATGTTTCCAAGAGTTCGGTAAACGTTGGCTATCATCCCGATTATTTAAGTTGTTGGGCCTCTTTTCTATTTCTATGGCTTTTTTGATTACCCTAGTGGATAGGTTATTACTTTTTTGTAGGGTTCTGGTTTTGTCAAAATCGATTTTGTGGCCGGTATTGTGTGCATGTTGTGCTAGAGAAGAGGTGGTGGATTTTTGTTTTACGGCGTTTTTGTGCTCATCTCTTCTGGCACTAATTTTCCTGTTTGTTTGGCCTATGTATGAAAGACCGCAGTCCTGACACGGAATTTCATATACACCTTGGTCTTCTAAGGCTATAATGTCTTTTGGTGTAGGTAGAATATCTTTAATTTTTTGGTTGGTTGTGTAAATGGTCTCAATTTGGTGTTTTCCTAGAAGTCTTCCTATTTTGTCTGTAATGCCTTTTACATATGGGAGAAATGCTTTTGTAGTATATGTCTTTCTTTCCTGTTTGTGTTGTTTATTTAGGGCCCGCCGGATCGTGTTTTGACTATATCCATTTGAAAGTAAAACGTTTCGAAGGAGCTTGGTTTCTTGTTGCAAATGTTCCTTGTCTGTTAGGGTTTCTGATCGGTGAGCTAAGGATTTGGCAACGGAGAAGAGTTGGGCTGGGTGATGATGTGAGCTGGCATTTAAGTATCTGTTTGTATGTGTCGGTTTTCTATATACTGAGTGAGACAAAGAACCATCTAATTTTCTTTGAAGCAAGACATCTAGGAATGGTAGTTGTTCTGCTGCTTCCCTTTCCATTGTAAATTTAATGTTTGGATGTATGTTGTTAAGGTGTTCCAGGAACTTGTTTAAGTTGTCTTCTTCACCGTGTTGCCATACCACATAAGTGTCATCTACGTATCGTAGCCATGTTTTCAGTTTATGTGGAGCAGTTTCTAGAGCTAGTGTTTCGAAATGCTCCATGTATAGATTAGCTAGTGCTGGTGATAACGGAGAGCCCATGGGTGCACCTTCTATTTGTTTATATTTTTGGCCTGAATAGACGAAGTATGTATTAGCGAGGCAGTGTTTTGATAGACTGATGACGTATTCGGGCAGGTTGTATTTTGTCTCTATGATAGACAGTGTTTCGGTAACTGGTACTTCCGTGAAAAGGGATACGACATCAAAACTGACAAGTAAATCATTTTTCTCCAGCTGCATGTTTTTTATGATTTGAATAAAGTGTTGTGAATTTTTCACGTAAGATGCGGCTTTTTCCACATGAGGTTGCAGAGTCATGGCTAGGTGCTTGGCTAAAGCTTGTGTCGGGGAGCCAAACGAGCTGACTATTGGTCTTAAGGGTGCTCCTTGTTTGTGGACTTTCGGTAATCCATACATTTTTGGGCATCTTGATGATTTCTCTCTAGGGATAAGTTTCTTTTTTGTTTCTTCACTAAGAGAGGAGGCCTTGATTGCGGATTTAGTGGTTTTCTCTAGGTATGTTGTCGGATCACTTGTGATGGCTTTTTACGAAGGATCATTTAAAAGGTTGAGCATCTTTTGGTGGTAATCGTCAGAGTTGAGAACCACGGTGGCATTGCCCTTGTCGGCTGGTAAGACAATAATTCATCGGTCTTTGCGTAGATCGCGCAGCGCTCGGAGTTCTCACCGGATATGTTTTTCTTGGGCGGCTTGGATTTGCGTAGAATGCTAGTTGTTTCTTGACGAAGAATTTCAGCAGTGTCTGCATTCAGTTCGGTGATTGCCTTCTCAACTCCACAGATTATGTTCTCAACTGGGATGCGTGACGGAGCAATAGCGAAGTTGAAACCCTTGGCTAGTGCTTTTTCAGCTGCTGGAGTGAGCAGTTTGTCTGACAGGTTGTGTACTATGGTAGGACCATCTTGGTGTCTTTCTGCTAGTGTGTTTTGTTGTTTTTGTAGTAGCACAGAGACCTTGGCCTTTTGCCTTTCAGTTCTAATGGAGAAGTCTGTTTCTGATCTGAATTCGGCTAGAGTATCTATAACAGACCAAAGGGATGGGTGAATGACGTTGCTAAGGCGGAGACGTAGTTTGTATAGTTGGTGGTCGTTAGTGTTCAATCTCTCTCTCTCTCTCTCTCTCTCTCTCTCTCTCTCTCTCTCTCTCTCTCTATATATATATATATATATATATATATATATATATATATATATATATAGGGTGTTATGTAATTCACTGCATATATTGGAAAGAGATTAGATTTTTCTCTTAACTATTCCAAGATTATTACCGAAATGGTAAATGATTTTCTTGTAAGAAATGTAAGATTTTTTAATATTAAACGGAAAAACCCTGTTTGTTTGTTATTTTTATGTGCCTTAAATGTGCAATCGATCTCCCTCCTAATTGTACGTGACATTTATAACTAAACCAAGTGCACCCACACGAACTATCACATTTGTTACTATATTCCACAGTTTCTACATGGATCTTAATTATCACCATTATATTAGTCCATCCTTCTTTAAAAAAACACCTACAATAACATTGATGCTGTAAACAAACGAACTAAACGTTAATTTGTCGCTTTGGTAGAGGGTACTGTCACTTGGCGGCCACCAGCGAGCTGCTAAAAACCTTCCGACAAAGCGAGCAGACGGCAGCATAAATCCTTTATTGTCCGCGAGGGCGGACATATTATTTGTCGGTATTTTATTTTAAGCCTTTGCTGGTGTAAAGAGTTGTATTAAATTCGAAGTAATTTTGATCTTAATATTCGGAAAGTAAGTTTAATATTTCATGTTTTTTGATAAAATTAACTGATTTGTAGTTTAACAATGTGTAATTGTATCTTTAGCTGAAATAATGGGGAAGAGATTAGTGACATCAAATGAAATTAGTTTCGCGTTATTTGACAAATGAATATATTTAATTTTGTTTACTAAGTCGAATGAGTTTTTAATTTGATATTTCCCTGAAAACTACGTATATGTTTGGATAATCTCTATTAGTTTTTTACATATTTTGTAGGATGGTGCTGAAAAGAATGAGACTACTGGCCTAATGGTATATCCTGGTTCATGAAGTTTAACTAATGAATATAATTTTGGAAGCTGTGGGTTCATTAATGTGAACCTAGTGACCTCTCTATCATTAAACAAACTTTTACAATTTTTAATAAGTTTTTTTGGTCTCTAAAATTATGATTTAAAATATGGTATTTAGCTGGTTTAAGAAAACCTATTGATCGCAAATACCGTGTTGCCATTGTCAGCTTTAGTAAATATAATATCTTTAAATTTATGTTTAATTTGTCTAATACATTGAATTTCAGGATTTGGTTTCGAAGCTTTAAGGAATTCTTTTTTAATAATATTAGAAATTTAAAACTTAAGTTAGAAGGTACGTTTTTAAGGGATAGTTCAATATCGACACCTAATAATTCTAAATTTTTGGTTGATGTTTGCTCTCTGATATTATATTTAAACCCTTTTTCTAACAGTTGTGTTTCAGTTTCAGTAAAATGACAGAAAGATTAAAAACTGTCAAAAAATTTATGATCAGAAATTACTTTTGGAGGTTTTGTCTTATTTTGTTTAGGTATTAATGTTTTAAGTTTTTTATGTTTAATTGTATTAACTTTTTCTCTTATGTTTTGATCAAATTCCTGAAATTCAATATAATGCATTTTGAATAAGGGTTCTGTATGAATTACTTTCAGATAAATGTTATAAATACCGCGTCTCTGGAATTGGGTTTTCTTCTCTACGGATAGTCATTTTCTTAAGCCTGCGATGGAACCTTTTTGGGCTGCTTTGCTCTTATTATGACATTTCAGTTTCATGTATTTAGGAAAGACATTGTTTTTTGCACACTTGTCAAAATACCACAAGTTTTGAGAACAGATGGCACATCTCAAAAGTAACTTAAAATACCAAGTGGCTAGAAGGATTTCTGAAGCTTCTTTTACCAATACAATTGTTTTAGCCGATACTCAGTGGAAATCCATAAAAATTATTATGTGAAATGTGAAACATAATATTTCACATAATAATTGGCTGAAACAATTGTATTAATAACACTGATCAACACAAGTCTTGTTTCCTTCATATTTTTTTGTGTTATTGGGTATTTCTATGGCCCTGACTATGAAAAAAATACTGGGAGATTGCTAACAGCTTTACCTTTTGAAATATACAGTTTTATTATTTTGCCAAAAAAATACAAAAAAATAATACATTATGTTAACAAAATTTCTATTGAACACTAGCAAATGATCTTTTATAAGATTTCCTTGAATGAACGACTTTAGGTAGATCTCGTTGCAAACTCCAGCAGTAGTCTGCCATCATATGTGAGTTCCACCGCCCCTGATAACGCTCTTCCATTGTCCGAAGATCCTGATGAAATCTTTCACCCTGCTCCTCACTAAAATCACCCAGATTTTGTGGAAATCGGTCTAAATGCGAGTGCAGGAAGTGGATTTTTATGGTCATGTTGCACCCTAGCTCCTGCAAGTTCGATAGCATGCGCTCAACAAGCTCGACATGGTCGTCAGATTTCTTTTTGCCTAGGAAGCTACTCATAACCAAAACAAATGAATTCCAAGCTTTGGATTCGACTTCAGTCATTGATTTGAGAAAATTAGGATCTTTCACGAGTTGCCTAATCTGTGGCCCATCAAAAATACCAGCTTTCAATTTTTCTGAACTTAATCCTGGAAACTTGCGTGAAAGAAAATTAAAACATTCGCCACTTTTGTCAAGCGCCTTCACAAACTGTTTCATTATGCCGAGTTTAATATGAAGTGGTGGAAGTATGATGCAGTCTCGGCTAACTAAAAGCACGTTTATAACATTTTTTGTAACAACTTTTAGCTCTTCCCGCACTGGCCAAACTTTTTGTGACCAATGGTGTTGTTTGTCACGACTATCCCAGAGACACATGAAACAAGGGAACTTTGTGTACCCCTCTTGCTGACCTAAAAGAAAGTTCATTTTCAGATCAACACAAATGACCCATTTGTGGTCTTGATACTTAATTTTTTTCCATAACCTTAGAAACATTTACGTATTCTTCTTTTAAAGTCGTCGAATGTGCAATAGGTACAGATCCGTACTTGTTACCGTTATGAAGCAAAACACACTTTAAACTTCTTTTGCTGCTGTCTATGAAAAGATGCCAATAACTAGGTTGGTACTGTTTTAATCCCATCTGCTGCAAAATACCACCAACATCGTTACAAAAAACTAAATCCTTCTCTTGAGAAAAATACGGTAACAGATTTTTTTTTCGGATACGATAAAATGTAATGTTGGTTTCCGGAGTAAGCAAATTTTTTTCTTTTAAACGAGATGCTAAAATTTCAGAAGCTTCTTTTGGTAAGTTCAGATCTCTTACTAAGTCATTTAGTTCTTTCTGATTAAATGGTTGAGGTTCTGAAAGGCTACATTTGTAGTCTAAATCAGAGTCTTCACTTGATGTATTTCGTTCGGGTTCACAGAGATTTGGATCATCAGAAGATTTAGATGTGCTGGGTTGTACCTCTTGTGATTTTAATTGAGGTCGTTGAGCAGAAGATAAGTTAGGATATGACCACTTACTTCGATTTCCAGGGTTAATTCCGTTTATTTTCACAACGCAGAAGTAGCAATCGTCATGATGGTTTCGAGGTTTTCGCCAAATCATGGGTGTTACGAACATTATTGCATCTCTTTTTCCACTGGACCATAACCGTAGACATACCACACATTTCTGGCATACAATATGAGGAACCCATGGCTTGTCCTGATTACACAATTTTATTTTAAAGTATTGATGATACGCAGTTTTCACAAAGTCCGATATAGGTTTTCGATATTTTGCAAATATATATTCACCACAAATATAGCAAAAACAATCGGGATTTAGCACACAACATCTTCTTGACGAAGCCATATCTAAAACAACAACAAAATATATTTTTAGTGTCCAATAAAAAACGAAAATGTAAGTAAAAATAGTAAATGAGGGTAGTTAGCTATAACTCAAAAACAAAAGCTGTTAGAGAAAAATTGTTGCCATATTTAAAAAATACGCGTCAATTTGAGATAGAAACAAAAAAAAAATCACAGGAAACAAGCAATTTTCTTTTTTTTTGTTGACCAGTGTAATCGATGAAATATAAAGACGGCAACTTAATTGACACGGCCATGTTGAAATGATGGATGAAGAACCTATTCCCAAACAAATTTTCCAGTGAACACCAGCAGAAAAAAAAAAAGAGGAGAACCAAAATCAACGTGAATGGGAGGAATACAGAGAGCAATATCTGAACGAAATTTACAGCCCGGGAATTGGAAAAACCGAAGAAGCTGAAAACCGAACGATATACCAACAAACCTGCCAATGCTTGGCCTATGCGAATGATGTAGCAGTGATTGCAAGAGCAAAAGAGAACCCTAAAAAAAGCCATAAGTAGGATAGAAGAACGGGGGAGGATGAGAAGGCTAAAGATAAATGAGGAAAAAATAAAATACACGGTTACAAAGAAGAAGGATAATAAAAACAACAAAAGTTTAGATATAATAAACAACTTACGGAAAAGATTTATGTTTGAAAAAGTAGACAAATTTAATTATCTGGGAGTAACAATAACAGAGAGTGGACAAGAAAAGACGGAGATACAAGAAAGAATAGCGAAAGGGCAGAAATGTTTGGGGGCAATGAATCCAATGTTGAAGTCAAAGAATATATCAAGAAAAGCAAACGACAGTTAGACACACGGTGACATATGTATGCGAAACGTGGAAACTGAATGCAAGAGAAAAGGAGACGTTGGAGGTGTGGGAAAGGAAAGCTTTGAGAAGAATCTATGGAGGAAGGAAAGAAAAGGGACTGTGGAGAAGAAGAACAAACTACAAATTAAAATGCCTATATACGAAACCCCTTATAAGCCAAATCATAAGAAGCCAGCGATTAAGATGGTTGGGGCACGTGACAAGGATGAAGGAAGAAAGACAGGCAAAGCAAGCCCTAATAAGAGGAGTCATTGGAAGAAGAGGCAAGGGTAGACCTCGATCTACATGGATTTAGGCAGTAAAGCAAGATCTGGAGTTGATGGGAATCCCGCACTGGGAAAAGCTACCAGGAGACAAAAGGAAGTGGAGACAAGTATGCAACCAAGTCATGGGCCTCTAAGGCCCTTCGAGCTATATAATAATATAAACATAACGAATAAGCAGTGACGATAGTAGTGAATTAAGTCCACGCGAGCAGAGCCGTGGGCACGGCTAGTAATAAATAAAATAACCAGCCAAGTGTTCCATACATTGACTGCTTTTAAAATTTTTGTTAAGGAGGTGTGCGCAAGTATTGCATTATATGTATTTTTGAACTCATGTTTTCACAAGCTCTCATTTGACGCCCAACTCGATGACCTGGTAATTTTTTTTTACCCTCCAAAACTAACCCCTTAAGTCAAAATTTAACTATCAAAACTATATGGCTCTAATGTGGCTATCAGTTCCTATATTAATGCTAAATTTTAACTTTCTATGTCAAACAGTTTCGAAGAAAATCGGGTGAGAAGACAGACAGGCGGACAGACAGACGGATAGACAGATGGACAGATAGGCAGACACCCAAGTGATCTTATAAAAGTTTTAAGTATCTGATAATATTGGGGAACAAACATATTTTTGTTTCTATACGTTTATTCAGAATAAGATTTAAATGGACAATACTCGGTTTTATCTATTTCTACGAAACGTGTAACAATGATCACTTATGATAGCTATAGCTTGTCCCAAAATATAAGATCCTGATTTTTGCCGTTTTAAGTGGGAAATATAAAAATTCTGACCTTTTTTTATAATAAATTGCAGAGATGGACTCAAATAAAATTATAAGTGTTTTTAGAGATGTTTATTTATAGATGTATGTAAAAACAAATGGATAAGAAGTACAAATGTACCGTTTGAATGAATGGGGTTTACAAGAGGGGACATATTGTATAAATAAAAATATATTTTAACTTAAGCCTAATTCGGTTTCACTATCACTGTCATCAGCTGAGGTAATTATCAATAGTTTTATATTTTTTACATAAATTTATGAATCTTCAACTTTAACAACGTGCTGAATGGAATTTTTCCAGCTTTAACAAGGTATATCATTTATAACTTTTTTTACTAATTCACCCACCGACACGCTTAAACTAGGAGAAACATTTTTGCCCTTATTTTTGATTTAACTTGATGCCAAATATGTTCAATTGGATTAAACACACAATAATACAGAGGAAGCCGCAAAACAGTGTGTCCCATTTTCTCAGCCATACTATCACAAACATATTTCGTTTTCAAGTTATAGTCTTTAAAAACTTCCGAAAGATAACGTTTTTTATAACTAAAGTCAAAATAAATGTCATTTTCTAACATATATTCCTGTATTTCCGATTTGGTGTTGGCTGCATTAGAAACTTTCTTTAGTAGGCGACTATGGTAACTTGCATTGTCTCTGATCGGTATTTTTTAATTTCTTGTAAATAAATATGTCGCAAGATTCGTAATCTTTGTGACTCCGTCACTACTTGCCTTTTGTTGATTTTTCGGAACGGGAATCCCATTCCTAAGAGAATTCTGTGAAGGTTTGATCGGCCACAATGTTTATTGGTCCCAGTCTTAATTTTATTTTGTCTAGTTCCGGCACCAACTGCTCTTCATACATAGAATCCTAATGGGGACCTGTGGTCATTAGGCCTATATTAACAAATATTTAAAGGGCTCCAAACCTGGTTGTCATGTAGTAAATGTATAGGTAAAAATAGATCCAATATTGCAGGTACAAGTGAGGGCGGTATACAAAGCAGGTAAAATAAAAATACGTTTATCGTACTACCTGGCAACTATGCATAAAACCCTAATAGGGTCGTTTATTGCCCCATTGAAAAAGCAAAAGGGCAGGATCTTATATCTTGGGATTTACTTTAATGCATCTTGGTTGTATTTGGTTGTTTCAGTAAATACACAAAATAATGGTAAATTCGTAAAAAACAATCTCTAAATCTTTGTTCAAAGCTTTTAAAATTAAAAATAGTAAAAATGATGTGCGATAGTAAGCTTTAGTATTATCAGTAAGGAAACCCAAATATACAAGTGAAAAACTTTAAAATATGCGCGTAAATATGCAAATAATTTTCTCAAAATATGCACATACATGTTGTAAATATGCAGTAAAAAAAAATGGAAATAGACTTGAAAAAAGTAAATTTATTGTTTCACATTACATGATATGAGTACTATACAAATGTAGCAATAAAAAATCCATTTTAAATTTTCAACATTCAGGGCGAATGAACTAAATCTAAATATAATATTATACAAAGTAAAAAATAAATATAAATAATAATGTATTTTATTACTTTACTTAAAGATAAACATATAATAATAATAATAATGTAGGTACATGTTATAAAAATTTATATACGTAGTAAACAGCGTAATAAAACATACATTTTAAATTTGATACATACAGGGCGATGCAACTAAGTAAGCGGAAATATGCAAATATTGCAAAATACAGGGTCGCCGTTAGTTATAAAAACAATAAACTACTAAATGTTCCTCAAAATTCTCCATTAAAAAGTTTTGTCTTCTATCGTTGTATAAAAATTTATAAATTCAGAAACTCCTTTCCACATCGACTGATGTAATAGGGCCGTTTTTAAAATTATTTAATAGCATAGGATCTAAATCAATGGAATCAGTAAAATCCCCCTTTAAAACATTAGCTACTTGGTTGACAAATTGAAACCCACTATTTTTTTTCCATAACATTCCGAAATTTTTGAAAAATTTTGCTCCCAATTTTACCTGCAACATTTTCAAAAGCGACCTCACATTGTTTTATTAGTTGAACACTTCGGGTTAATGGCAAATTAGATTCCTCCATTTGAGTTATGGTTTTAGAAACAAAGCTATAATTTGTTTTAAGAAGGAAAGTTGTTGTTTTATCTCCTTGTTTTTGAATAATCATTTAAGTTCTGTAAGGGATTGGGAAGATTCGTCTGATAATTCTTCAATTAGACCATCTAGTTGATAGAAGTTTTCGCAATAAAAAAATGTTGTTTCCAACCAAGTGCCCCATCTTGTAATAACAGGCTGAGGTGGAAGAGGAGTGTTTAGTAGTTTTTCTTTGTAGAACTGAATCCTTAAAGGCGCTTTAAGGAAGATTTTCTTCATGTTAGAAATTAAGCTATTCACAAGCGGAAAATGATTTCTAATTTCCTCAGCAACCCTATTTAAAGCGTGAGCGAGACATGTTACATGTATTAAGTTTGGATAAAAAATTTTCAAATTTTGCCCTGCCTTTGTCATGTACGGTGCTGCATCTGATAAAATAAGCAAAGATTATCTCCTGGAACAGGGTAGGAAGAAAAAACTTCGATAGTTCCTCTTGAACAAATCTTACCACTGTCAATGCATTTGTTTTTTCTAACTGTTTGGAAGCAATCAGATAAGATTTTGGCAAAATATCGTCTCTAAGAACTCCAATCAATAAATGCGCAATATACCGTCCTCTTGAATCGGTGGTTTCATCAATACATATGTAAAAATGTTCGTTGCCAATTTTATCTTTAATTTCCTCAATTACCTGTGAATACAAGGAGCTTACGTCGTTTCTCCGTATTGTTGTTTCACCTGGGATATTAAATTTGCAATACTTCTGGAGGAAGGAAGTAAAGTTTTGACTACGTAGCTTCGATAACGGAATGTTTGACGTCATCATTGCACGGCATAGATCTCGGTTAACGATGTCTTGTTCATTTAGCTCTTTATTTTTGTACGTTGGTTGGAAACATTGCATTAATGTGTGTTGTGGCCTATTTTCAGGTTTCGTCTTACTCAATTTTTCAATATGGCAAGCAGTTTTCACGTCTTACTCTATTTGAAATTTCTTATCGCATGGTATCTGCAATGAAAAATGAATGAAAACACCTGCCAAAGACCTACATTATTATAAATTCCTTCAAATATGCACATATATGCTATTTTTAAAGCATTTATGCAAATATTTAGAAAAATGCATATATTATGCAAAATATGTAATATATGCGCTTTGCATATTTGGGTGTCCTTAATTATCAGTATTAAAATTTTAAACTTCCATTATTGGTACAAATATAATTCAATAATGTTAAAGTTTACGGCTATAACTCCAGTGAATCTTTTCATGAAAGGAAATCTGTTGAAAAACTAAATCTTCTGGGTAAACTAAAAGTTGACATTTTTTCATAGATTAAAAAAAAAACTAAGACAGAGATAATAATATTTTCCTACTTCGGACTATCAAAATAACAAAAATATCACATTTAGAATAAAATTAAGTATACATTTTTTTCTACCTGTACTTTTTTGGTAAATAATTTTTAAGTACGCGATAATATTGAGAAATATTGTTAAAACAAAAAGCACTTTGCCTTCAAGTGCTACCCGAACAAACATATTTTTATTTTTATATGTTTTTCAGAATAAGATTTGAATGGACAATACTTGGTTTTATCTATTTCTACGAAACGTGTAACAATGACCACTTACGATAGCTACCAAGAAACAACTGCAAGTGACATCTGTTTAAAACTTTGAACACAACTATTACAAGAATCACGCTTACCAACAGTCATGTCTCTTAACAAAAGTTCGGGCCATTTCAGGGAAATTTACCAGACTCCCCTATCGTAAAAAAAATAATATGTTATTTGCCCAAATTTATACAAGAATCAACCCTTTAAAACAGGCGGGTTAAATTTTCTAACAGAACTGAGATTAGATATATTTTTGGGTAAATAATTAAAGCGGAAATGACTTTAGTATATAAACACTAAAAGTTTTCTTCAATCAAATGACAATAAGTCCACGATACAGCTTCATGGGTCAACGAGAGAGCCCAAAAAGAAATAAATATTGGCCCTTAAATACTCAGTGCAGTAGCCAAGAATGACTACCCAGGTTTTACATCATTCTGTATATATAACAATAATAAATAATTATTGATTAATTTATTCATCATTTGTTCTAGAACACATATTTTGAATGGGGCAACTATGCAGTCAAACTTTGTTTCCAAAAAAAAATTGGAAATAAAAAAAAAAACTGGAAAACAGCATTGTTATTATTATCACAGGATAAACAATTTCGAAAATTATGAAACTATGCACTGTAGGAAACAACCTATCTGTCTTTTAAAATTTTATTCAGATTAAACGTAAAAAACAAATATGTTGGGAATGTGGAATTTTTGGCACAATGATACTACTCAGTATATATCACCACCACGCTAAACTGAGTCAGTCAGAAGCTAACATGGCTAGCGAAACGCGTGTCGGGGGCAAGAATAAAGTGTTTGACGTAGTGGTAATATATACTGAGCAGTAAAAAACAAAAATTTATTTGTTCCGGTAGTAATGTATTATATTTCATTTATCTTGAGGAGGCGAAGTAATTTTTAATTTCATAATATAACCACATATGAGGCTGTAGAATCCACTCTGTCCTGTTTTGGTAAATCGCAAAAAACTACTAGTTAATTTCATTTGCCGTATAAGTTTACTTGAACGATCAGTAAATAGCATTAAACCAATGTTATCAATAGAATATAATGCACTGCACAAGTGCATAATACTTTTTTTTGTAATTCAGTATTAAGTGATGGAGATTGCCTGTTTTGACCCTGACTATTGATTTTGATTGATTTGATTGATTGATTTGATTGATTTTGAAGCTTTTGATCTCAACTATTTTGGAGGTTGCAGATTTTGCCACGCCTCTGACTTTTAACAATCCCAGACTATTAGGCTAATAATTACAAACATTTATTAAAGTTATGTCCTAATGAAATTACTCAATAAAAAAAAAATAAAAATTTTAAAATACAAACTTTATACAATTACATTAGGTCCTTCTTCTAATGGGGACACAAGCTTCTGTATTTTCATCTTCCTCAAGACTAACAGAATTGTCGTTGGAAAGCAATCCACAATAATATTGCAAATCGTGGTTGTTTATCCACTGATCTCCTTAATGTTTTTTTACATCCTTTAATTTGGCGGACTTGATAGCACATCCTTTTGGAACTTGCTCGGGGTTAATCATGTCAACAGTGTGATTTTTTTTGTGACACTCTCGTATGAACCAAGGAAAGTTTTGTAATCGCCTTCCCCTCTAATTAATAATTTACTTTTTTTTGATTTTTTTTTAATGAAAAACCTCTTCGCCTTTGCGGAGGGAAAGTGCCAAGAACCAAGGAGTTTGAAGAATTGTGCAGCTTCCTTTTTCCAATCAAATAATGTATACTCTCCACCTACTTTTGTAATAGTTGCTACTAGTTTAAAAATATCAACATACACATCTGGATTGACTGTTACTTCAATATTTTTAATTCGCTTTTCAATGTTTGCAAACACTCTATTAGTCGGCAAAAAACTATGGCCAACTACAGGGAAAACTAATTATATTTCTTTAATATGTAAAAGTGCTTTCTTAATCAACCATACACAGTACATGCATATTAAGATAGAGTTTTTATTTTGGCCGCCTCAACCGTCTGCAACTAGCCTTACAGCCATCAGTGGTATACAGCACTGGCTACTAAATTTGAATTTTTCGGAAACTTATCTTCAGGCCAAGTGTAGGTAAACACACAAAGGGGCTGTTTCGAGTTCCCTTATACTATAGTAAAGTTGTACATCTATAGCTGCCTGCTGTAATACACCGACTGATCAGGCAATTTTGGAAGGGTTTGATTTTTTTTGGCAATCAAACGAAAAAGAAGCGATAGCTTCTTTTTCCTCTTTTAGAAGTAAATAGAAAGCTTGTGCTTTCAGTTTGTGGATTCGCTGTTCTACCATTATATCATGCTTGTGAACAGGTTCAACTTTTTTAGTCTTTCTTTTAGCTCACAACATCTAGACCATACATCAGTTTGGGGCGTTCTAAAACTCAAATTAAATTTCTTATTAAAAATATAACGAAACATCCACTTTTTAATGGGCTGGTTTCCTTTTATTTGGGTAAACATTCTATAAAGTTTATTGATGTTAAGTTCTGATGGAAGATACATTTTTGCAGATACTTTACTTCGGCAGTAGTGCGATTCATAACATTGTAAAGATCTTATAAAACAAATGATGGCATCAACTTTTGGAGCATTTGTTAAAGTCTTACAATCGCCGCCGCACCGTTCTTTTGGTGAAGGTGTGTCTCATAAAATTGCTTTACAACGTTGTATGTAATATGTTTTCAAATCTCTTTTGGTGCACAAGGACAAGTCGCTTGTTGACAGAAAGAACAAGACACTTTACCTGGAACTGTTTGGTATTTTTAACACCAGTTTTTGGTCGGCGTCTCTGGATAGGAACAGCTTGTGTGTATTTTATTATTAAAGAATTTTGGTTTATTTTAACGTTTGATGAATAAATGCCAGAATGAAAATGTTGTATATCTTTCTTTGTTAAACTTCTGCATTGGAAAGCTCCTCTATGATGTTTGCATCTGGGATAAATATGTATTTGTTTTGCTGTGTATCTGAAACATTTCGGTTGGTTAACAGGAAGCTTTGATTATTATTGAACATGAATAAACACATTAGAATTTACTCAAATACAAAACAAAAACAAAAAAATTAATAAATGACGCTTTTTAAATAGAAAATTAACCGATTTGCTTTCAAAATATTCCGTTTCCATTTACTAGGTTGAAAAATTCTTTTGCTTGCTTTAGTTGGTGTCACTGCAACAGGGCTAGAATCCATGACTGCTATTAAAATAAAACTTATTTCTTATGTTTAAATTTTAGTTACTAAACTTGCAAATTAATAATTAAAAACACTTATTTAATGAACAAAATAAAAAAGTACATGTTTTGATTACGATCATAAAACCACTAAAGAAGGTTTCAATATTGAAGGTTAGGTTAGGCCGATTCGAGCTCTCTGATTGGCTGCCTGGAGATTAAATTTTTTGACACGGAACTACTACCGGAGATGCGGCACTTCTCATGGACATCTTCAACTCCAAGGCCAAGACCATCAAGCACCTGAGCGTCCAGTTTGACCGACAACTCGTCTGGAAGGGTCATGTCTGCACTGCAACCAAGAAGGCGAAGCAACTACTGGGGAAACTCTATCCCATCCTGAACCGCTCCAGTAAGTTGCTGCCACGGACCAAGCTTCTGGTATACAATACCATAGTAAAGGCACGCCTCACGTACGCCTGCCCCACTTGGTGCCAGCTTTCCAAAACAAGGAGAGCTCAACTTCAAGCAGTGCAGAACAAGGACCTGAGGGTGATCACGGGAGCCCCATGGTTCATGAGGAACCGACAACTCCATAGGGACCTCGGCATGCCTACCGTAAAGGCACACATGAGGAAAATCCAACAGAAGTTCCTGGAGAAGGCGTCCCAGCACCCCAACCCACGCATCAGGGACGCCTTCCGACCCCGACCTCACGCCAGCCGCCAGTTCCCGAGACCGTCCGAACCGCTGCTCTCGGACGAAGACGATGACCCCCTCGCCCGTCGTGACAAGAAGATTGTCAATCTAGGTTAAGTTATAATTAATCCTAGTTTAACTCTTTGCAGTACCTTGGTTGACAAATTGAACCACTTTTTTGCTGACCTTTTCTGTATGGTGGTCCATAAAACGTACCACTTAAATCAAAATTATTTTTATTGCGTACGTTGGTTTAATAATCGTCCCTCCATAGCGAAACATCTCATTGGCCTATGATTAGTTGGGTGATACAAATTCGTCGAACGCTGGCGTTTATTTTTACGGTTTTAGGTATTTATTTACTTCTCGCTTGCCCTGCTGTGATTTGAGGTTATTGTTTTTAAAAGAAAAGTGTTGTTTTTATTCATCTGGTGCATTACTTTATGAATTTCATATAAAAACACATAATAAAGGTAGGTTAATATCCATTTTTAATGTTCGTGAAGTTTGAAACCTGAATTTTGTTATTTTTTTTAGTGTTTAAAAATTGTACCACCGTACTGTTAGAAACATGAGCCGCCGGCGTGAAGCACTCAGTTTCAATTTGATAGGCATGACAGAAAATGAACTCTATGATGAAATAGATCGAATTGAAAACAGTTGTATCTCAATTCCTTCTGACTGCGACTCAGAGGCTGATGGTGACGAGTCAGAAAGTGAAGGTTCTTCTGCAGGAGATGCTCCGGCTGCTTTGTTTGATCATCTTGACGTTGCCGAAATTGTGGTGTCTGATTATGGGGAAGATGAGCCTTCCTCTTCGGATGAATGGGATGCAGAAGATACAGTACCGCTATTTATTCTAGCAAAGAGATAGAAAAGCAATTGAGTACCTACTTGGAATAAATGCGTTTCTAATATAAAGACTCCGGACCCATTTACTGCGGATATTGGTCTACCCAATTTTATTCGACATCGTGCCAGCCTAAGTCCCTATGAAGCATTTAATATTTTATTTACTGATGAACTTTTGAGTGATATTGTGTTTCAAACCAATCTCTATGCAGAGCAAACATTTCAAGCCAAGGGTAAAGCATATTCACAAACAAATGTTGACGAACTCAAGACCTTTTTAGGTATAAACATTCTTATGGGCATAAAAAATTACTCAAGTTACCGAGATCACTGGAGTTCTGTACCAGACCTTCACGATCTCTATATAAGTAAGCTAATGAGAGTGCATAGATTTGGTTGGATTCTTTCGAACCTTCATCTGAATAATAACAGTATAATGCCAGTACATGGCTCCGCTAATTTTGATAAACTTTATAAAGTGCGACCCCTTCTTGATCAACTTAAAACCAATTTTCAGTCATGCCTACAGCCTCATGAGAAGATAGCTGTCGACGAATCAATGATCAAGTTCAAAGGGCGATCTTCGCTCAAACAGTACTTACCAAAAAAGCCCATAAAAAGGGGATACAAAGTGTGGGTTTTAGCGGATAAAACAGGGTATTGCTGGAATTTTGATATATATACAGGGAAGACTAGAGATCAAACAGAAAAAAATTTGGGCGCTCGAGTTGTTAAGAGTTTAGCTGCTCCACTTACAAACAAAAATCACAAAATATATTTTGACAATTTCTTCTCATCCATAAAGCTAATGGAGGATCTTTTAGATTAGAAAATTTATGCTTGTGGAACAATAAACGTATCAAGAAAAAATTTGCCCTATTTCACTAATGATAAAGATCTAAAAAGGGGGGAATATGAATGGTATACAAGCGATAGTGGATTGACTGCTGTGAAATGGCGCTACAAGAAATCCGTGCATATGTGGTCTAATTATCATGTCCCTACAATTATTACAGAAGTAAAAAGAAAAGAGAAAGTTGGCAGTGTACTGCTTATTCCTTGCCCTTTTCTACTTAGTGACTATAATAGACACATGAATTTCGTTGACAAATTCGACCAAATGCGATCATATTATGGGCTTGATCGAAAAAGTCACAAGTGGTGGCATCGTATTTTTTTTTTTTTTTGGATACAACAATAACAAATGCATTTATATTATATAAGCTATATCATAAAGAAAATGCTAGGCTTTCTTTGAAGGATTTCCGAAGACAAGTTTCAGAAGGCTTAGTTGCCAAAGCATTGGTACAAAGGATAGACAAAATCGCCATGTCCACGGAATTATTATCAGTGATCATTAGTTCTCATAAGCCCACAGTATTAACTGCTGTAAGAAAAGCAGAAAGTGCACATCAGCCAATGAGAACCACTCGTAGAAGGTGTGCTTACTGTAGCTCGAAAAATGCAGTATTTGCCAAATGCCATTATGCTTAGGAAAAAAAAAACCTGTTTTCAATCTTATCATGCACAAAGTTAATTTCTTTTACTTTTAAGAATATATTGTTTATCCATATTTTATTTTTAAATTTGTGTTAAAGCATGGTGCGCAAAAAAAATAAACCACCCAATCTAAGTTCTTTTGCAATGTATTTATATTTTTTTATACATAAATTTGTGTTCAAGCTTATTTACTTAAAATAAATAGACAACAATTTGTGCATTTTTCAAATGTTTTTTTTCTCGTACCGCTGGGGTTTTTTTAAAGCCAAATTCCCGTACTTCAAAGAGTTAAGTTAATGTTACCTCCTAATTTTAAGTTAGCGTAAGTCTTAGGCTAAGGTAGTTTTAGTCTTAGTTTTAAGTCTTAGCATTAAGAAATTCATGTATATATAAACACATTTCCTTGGTTAAGTTAGTATAGGATCACAAGTATAAGAGCTCAGGTTAAGTTAGTATAAGCATACATTCATGATAAAAATTTTTCAAAACTGAGAAAAGAAAGAGGCTTTGCCTATCTTAGTATTCAATAAAGACAATGAACCTACCGGAGATTGCATGTTTTGAATCAAACACTTACTTCTGTCGATAAATTCCTCAAGAATTTTGCAAGATTTGATACAAACCTTATAAACGTAAATAAAGGTGTGTTTTACGACAATCTAACCAAACTCTCATCCCAATTTACCCAAAAAATGGAGATTGCAGGTTTTGATCCTACATGCCTCATATACTCTCGATATAACCAGATATTTAAAAATTATATGCCAACTCAGTATGGTTAGAAAAAATATTTTAGAAAAATGCAATCATGCTTAGTTAGCAGAAACTAAATATGGTATTTTTGATAGTTTGACATCTCTGTTTTAGCTTTTTTTACTGTGTTAAAATATGACAACTTTTGGTTTATCAGGAAGATTTAATTCCTCAACAATTTTTTTTAACAAAATATTCATTTGAGTTATAGTCGTAAAAATGTTTTTACGAATAATGCAAATATAAAATTCTAATACCCAAAGTACTAAAACTGACCATATATCATTTGGTTTTTAAAGCTTTAGGGATAGTTCTTTAAGAATTAGAGTCTGTCAAGTAAGAATCTTCTTCTTCTTCTTCTTCCACGTACTGTAGGCCTCAGGCCCGTAGTTTCCATCTCATCAGTTTTCTGGAGATGTTGATGTCCATGATTCGAGCCATCTCTGTGAAGGTCTTCCCAGGGGACGTCGTGTCCGTGGTTTACCATCTCGCGCGATTCTCGCGAGTCTCTCCTCAGTCATTCTCTCCACGTGATCTCTCCAAGCTCTTTTACGTTTACGTCCCCATCTGAATATGTCTTCGACTTTGCATCCATGTCTTATGTCTGTGTTTCTTTTCCTATGTGTATCCTGAAATGTTTCTAAGTATTTTCATCTCTGTTGTTCGAAGAATGCTTTTTGTTCTTTTATTGTCTGCTCTTGTTTCCATAGCGTATGTTAGTGTGGGTCTGACACATGTTTTGTATATCCTTACTTTTGCCTTTTTATTCATAAAGGCATTGTTCCAGATGATATCCCGAAGTGCGCCTGATATTCAGTTCATTTGTTCTATTTTGGCATGAGGTGATTTGTATCCCTTGGTAGTTAAATGACACGACTTGTTCTATTGTTGTGTTTTCCCGAGCAAGTTTGCGTCTTATTGGCTCTTTAGATATAACGAGAGTTTTGGTTCTTGTGGTGGATACCGGCATGTCAAAGGCTTTAGCTTTTGTGTAGAATGAGTGCAGAAGCCGCTGTAAGTCGTCTTCGTTCTCTGCCACGATCGCAGCGTCGTCTGCATAACAGACGATGTTGATTTTACCCGTTGTAAGTGAATATCCTTCCTCTATGTCTCTGATATGGGTTATTATCTCGTCCATTATTAAGTTGAATAGTTGCCGGCTTAAAGAGTCCCCCTGTCGGATTCCGATTGGCGTTTGTATTTCCTCTGTCAGTCTTTGAGAAGATGTGAGTGCTATATTGTGGTTTAGTTGTTTTATGATGTCTATTATGTTTTTTGGCACAGTGTTTTAGTCTTACTCTGTCAAATGCCTTAGTAAGGTCTATAAAGCACATAAATACGATTTTTCCGTATTCTATGGCCTTCTCTACTACTTGTCTGACTATGAAGATGGCAACTACGGTTGATCTATTTTTTCTGAAGTCTTGTTGTTCTTCCGATATATTTACATGCTCACTTATTATTGCTTCTATGATCTTTGTAAAGAGCTTCATGGTTGAACTTAACAGAGTTATACCTCTAGTTTTCTGGTAATTTCTTGTTTCCTTTCTTGAATATAGGAATGGTTATGCTTTTTCTCCATTCATTAGGGACTTTTTTAGTTGATAACACAGGGGAACAGTTGTTTTGGTGTCGAGGTTTTTTGAGCTGATTCTATATCAATTCGATGTCCTGAATTCAAATAACGTATTCATTTGTACCTAGGAGCTCAAATTTTTAAGATATACAATTTTAGAGAAATATAAGTTACATTATTGTAACTCAAATCCGTAAGTGTAGTAAACAAAAGTAGATACGAAATTTTTATTTTAGTTATACAAAATACAATATTATGTCGTACTTACAAACAAAAAAAAAAACATTGAAGAAATGAAATAGTCACTCAACACTTGGAAAGCTTCTTTTCCGCGACATTCTTGAATGTTTTTTTAAACAGTCCCTTTTTAAACTCCAGCAGTAATCTGCCATCATGTGCATGTCCCATCTTCCTTGGTAGCGGTCCTCCATAACTTTAATATCTTGGTGAAATCTTTCACCTTGTTCCTCACTCATGTCTCCTATAGTTTCTGGAAAACGGTCTAAGTGGCTGTGTAAATAGTGTATTTTAATACTCATATTGCACCCTAAGGATTTGAAACTATTAAGCATCTTGTTAACCATTTCAACATAGTTTTGAGCTTTATGTTTGTCTAGAAAATTTTCTACAACTGCAACAAATGATGTCCAAGCTTCTCGTTCAACTTGATTCATTGAATTTATGAAGGCAGGATCCTTAATTAATTGTCTTATTTGTGGGCCGTCAAATATCCCTGCTTTGAGTTTTTCTGTGCTCAACTGATGCATTTTTACCCCTATATATGCAAAACAAGACCCATTCTTATCAAGAGCCTTTACAAATTGCTTCATTAAGCCCAACTTTATGTTTAACGGAGGAAGTATGATTTTTTCTCTTTCAACCAAAGCGTCGTTAATGACATTCTTTTCCCCAACGTCCATGTTTTCTCTCTGAGGCCAATCTTTTCTAACCCAGTGGTGTGTTTTGTCCCTACTATCCCAGAGGCACAAGAAACACGGATATTTTGTGTAACCACTTTGCTGCCCAAGAAGAAAGTTTACCATTTTTAAGTCTACACAAATCATCCATTGATGTTCGTAATACTTTATCTTCTGCAAGACCAAAGCTATGATATTATATTCTTCTTTCAGTTTCGTTGAGTGAGCTAGTGGTATTGAACAATATTTATTCCCATTATGTAGAAGGACACATTTTAAAACTTCGCTTTGAACTGTCAATAAATAGGCACCAATCATCTGGAATATATATTCAGAAAGTCCCATTTCTTTCATGAGTCCCCTAATTTCGTGACAAAATACAAGATTGTCTTCTTGAGAAAAGAATGGTAGCAGATCTTTTTCTCTTGTACGGTAAAAGGTAATTTTGGTTCCTTGTTCTAGTAAATTTTTATCGTTCAACCTAGAAGCCAGTACTTCAGAAGCTTTTTTCGATAAATTGAGATCCCTGGTGAGATCATTTAATTCATTTTGATTGAAGCGTTGAGGAACTGATGACGTCCCCTCATAGTCACTGTTAGTTTCATTAGCATCAGAACTTTTATTAGCATCAGAAGAGCGATCAGAGGGAAAATATTCGTCATCAGAGATATGTGGTAGCTGATGAAATGTTGGAATCGGTATTTCATCTGAGTGCGGGATAGGGCGTATTGCCGAGTCTAAATTGGGATAAGTCCACTTACTGCGGTTATTTCGATTGATTCCATTAGTATTTACTAAACAGAAATAACAATCACTGAAGTGGTTTTTTGGTTCTCTCCAAACCATTGGTACGCCGAATTTTAGACATTTTCTTTTCCCGGTAGTCCACTGCCGTAAATGCTCGCTTTACAAAGTCAGTAATAGTTTGTCTGTTTTGTTGAAACATGTATTCTCCGCATATATAGCAAAACACATCAGGTTGATTTACACAACTTCTTCTTGAACTGGAACCTGAACTCATTTTAATTCTGTTCAATAACACAAAAACACTCTTTCCTTAACATAAGATAACACGCCGAATTCGATCTACTCTCATTAGTAAGAACGCACAAACTGACGAGACTTACCCGAGTTAGGTGATTAAAAGGGTCAGTTCAGGTACCTGATAGGCAATGGTTCCACTATTTATAGATTTACCTGGAATTTACTCAATTACAGACTGACAATAAAACCATTGTACCTACATTAATGAATATATAATAATTTTAGAACTCTCATAAATGAATATACTGAATAAAAACCACATTGGTAGATAAGTTGATGTATCTAAAAAAGTAGAGCTGATAGAGAAAAACGGATTGCATGTATAGATTTAGCGTCCCAAATATAGTTAAAATCAGCTCTAAAATCCCATGCACCAAAACAAAAATATTTTTTTGTTGCCCTGTGTTATTTTTTGGGAAGTTATCTTGCAGACAAGGAGGCGCCACAGTTTTCATCAATGCTCCATTTAACCTGATAAAAAAATTTTCTTATAATTTAAAGTACAATAAAAATATATAAGCGCCATTCCTTTGTATTATTCACTTACTAACACACTTGAAGCGCTCAGATGTATGTAACCCCTTAATATTAAATTTCACTGTAAAAAATTGCGTCCTATATCACAACTAAATTTGCAAACACAAAACCGATGCTATAAGGTGTAAGTTTTCTTTTCCTTATCTTTGTAGGAGTCTTGATAAACTCTTTTGCAGTTACGTTACACAAAAACTTACAAAGAAAGCATTTTCACAAGCTTTTAAATATTCTGTCAGTATAGAAAAACTATGAATTACATCATTCTTTAAGATGTCGCAACAAAAAGATGTGTAATATTTTATTGAAGAGCTTTGTAAGTTCTGCCATTAATTGTAAGTACCTGTCCGCTATAATTAATTTTTGGTACACGCGATTCGAGCGATTCAACAACAAATCGGTAGAGGGACCCTTTGTCTCCTACACATTTTAGTAAAAGTGTCAGTCCATTTCGAACTTTCGTCGAAATAACGTCATAATTAAGAAAATCTGGTTTGAATATGTCCCATAAGACAATTCGACATGTTCGTGCTCACGATGTCAATTTCCGAAGTAGGTTGGAAACAATCTTTGCTGGACAAAAATTCACGTCGCGAAGCAGCTCATTTGGGCCCACAATAAGACACTAGAGTGACCCTCACAATCGCCAGACGGCAACCCTACTGAAAACTTTTGGTCTTTTGTAAAGAGAAAGCTTAGAGATTCTGAGAAAAATTTGGGGATCATTGCCGTAGTATGCAGAAAATCTCGTCGACAGCGTGCCTCGAAGATGACAGGCGATTATTGATACAGGAGGCAACTACTAAGGTAATTGTGCTGTAGTTAGCATACCAAAAAAAATATTGATGGCAAAAAATATTCTCGAAACAAATTTTTTCAAGAATACGTTCTTAATTAAGATGACTCTTCCCATTGTTGTCTGAACATTCACTGAAACGATCAAATAAAATATGTTACCATAGCATATTTTCTTTTAGTAGCTTAAACTGGAAATTTGGAGGTTGGTATAAGGTTTGGTGTAAGGTAGAAATTATTTGGAAAATAATGTCGGTAAATTACTAAAACAACTTTTAAGATTGACTTTTATCATTAAACGTCATAACTATAGACACTAATAGATTATTACAAAAAAATCGACAACAAGCGTGCCTTGTGTACGTGGAAGTGCGACTAAGATAATAACACTTAAATATTTCCTGTTTATTTATTCATACACGCCACTTATTCAGAATACATAAGTACTTTGTGTCTATCACGTACTGTTTTTTAGGTACGATAGTTAACAATTTTAAGTAAAATAATTAAGGAGTAAAGTACAGTGTACACGTAGCTTCATTAAATTTTCCAAAAATTCGAATGAAACTGCTAATAAAACCTATTATTAATACGTTTGGACACAACTAAATATAAAATATATGATAAAAAGTTTATATTGTACATTAAAAGTTAAAAATATTTAACTTTTTCTCTTATGTTGGGAAATATCTTCTCGTTTTAAAAGCCAGCAGTAATCTCCCAACATAGCTACGTCCCAACGACCTTGAAACCGTTCTTCAAGCCTTTTCACATCCTGATGAAATTGTTCCCCTTGTTCATCACTCACTGCTCCAAGATTTGATGGAAAAAAAGGGAAATGGGAATGGAGGAAATGAATTTTTAATGACATTCGGCAACCCATCTTTTTGTATGCTCTTAACAAATCGTTCACTAAGAGTTCTGCATTCTCGGCTCTATGATTTCCTAAAAAACCTTTTATCACGGCTTTTAATGATGTCCGTGCGCATAGTTCTTCGTCATTTAGTGTTTGATCAAAATTGTTGTTTTTTATTAATAGGCGTATTTGTGGACCAATTAAAATACCTTCTTTCAACTTTGCGTCACTTAATCTTGGAAAAATAGATTTTAAATATAAAAATCCTTCGCCATTTTTATTCATCGCTTTCACAAAATTCTTCATTAAGCAGAGCTTTATGTGTAGAAGAGGTAAAATGAGGTCTTCGGGGTTGATTAAAGGCAAGTATTTTATATTTGACTTCCCACACACAAATTCCGTTCGTTTTGGCCAGTCTTTGATCAAATATTGCTTATCAGTAGCTCTACTGTCCCACATGCAAAGAAAGTAGCAGTACTTAGTAAATCCACCATGCAAACCAAGTAACATAGCTATTACTTTGAGGTCAGCGCACATTTTCCACTTAAAATTTTTGTATTTAATTAAATCCAATATTGATTTCATATTTTCGTATGTCTCTTTTAAAACAGTTGAATAAGCCACTGGTATTGACGAATATTTATTACCATTATGAAGTGAAACTGCCTTCAGACTTATTTTCGAACCATCAATAAAAAGACGCCATTCATTTGTATCATAGGGAATTTCTAACTCACCCATCAAAGATACAATGTCATTACAAAAACATATGTTTTCTGAACTAGAGTAAAAAATTGCCATTTCTTTACTTCGTTTTCGTTGTACGGATATTTTTGTATCTGGTGCCAACAAGTGCCATTCCTGTAGTCTTGATCCAAGTAATTCGGCTTGTCTAACAGACAAATTCAAGTCCCGTATCAAATCATTTAATTCCCGTTGTTGAATTAAATGCTGTTGGCATAGATCACTTGAAGAGGGTAAAAAGTCTGAATCTTGGTTGTCAACTTCCATGTCTTGTCCATCGTTATTTTCATCGCTTGGTATATCTAACTCTTCAGTTTGACTTTTCTTAGGAGGCAAAGGAGGAATCATGTCTTCACTATATGGTATTGGTTTTGAAACAGAATTCACAGAAGGGTACTCGATATTATGCATAATTTTCTTTGAAAATCCTCGTACATCAGTCATGCAGAAGTAGCAATCGTTAAAATGATTGCTAGGTTCGCGCCACACAGTCGGTATTGCAAATGGCATAGATGTTTTATTTTCGTTCAACCACGACAGGAGAGCAGCATAACATGATACACAAAACAGTTGCGGAATCCAGGGTTTATCTTGATGTACAGTACGTCCAAAATATAGAAAATACGCAGTACATACTTTTTCAGATATTTTTTTCCTTGAGACTTGAGAATGTACTGTCCACACACGTAACAAAACTTGTTTGGTGAAGTTTTGCACTGACGGCGACTACTTTTCTCAGTATTCATCTTTAAAACTGTATTATTACACTCTTAATCAGGTAACCTCAAAGAAATGAACATATCCTCAAAATAGATTATCTAACGATTACATTTAGTAATATGAACAATATGAGGGTAGGTTAAGAAAAGGTTATCGGTGTGTACCTTAAAAACAAGACGTGATAGAAATAAAAGACATCCACTGCTTACATACTATAACTAATAGGAAACTATAATAGCAATTAGTTTTTCGGGTACCAAAATCATGTCACGCAGTGTAATTCTGCGAATATCACGTTTCATATCAATTACACTGCTTAAACAAAATCCCCAGTATCGAACTGAATGAATGTGGAGTGTAAAAGTTTGAAGAAAATTATTTGACTCTAGATATATCGTGAGCAAGGTGACCAACGAGATTAAAAAGTGATATAAACCTGTAATGATTTGTATTAAAGCGTATCTTGGCAAGAATCTCGACTTCTCAATATGTAAATTATCAAGTACCGTCAATGTGTCCAGAAGTTCATAATAATGCATTTTCATTCAAAATTATGTTTAAATCTCAATAAAATAGAGCTGATGGAAGAATTAGAACCACCTGATTTTGCTTGATAGTTCAACTTCGATAATCAAATGTTTGAACTTTCTAATTTTCTCAGTAAAGCAATTTTGCACGACGTGCAAGGATCTTTAAGCGTCTTCTATAATATATATAAAATGCAACGTCTCTCTGTCTGTCTGTCTGTCCGTTAGTGCGCTTATCACAGGAGAACCACTTATCCGATTTACGTACTTTTTTTTTTAAAACTTACATATGTTCTCTGGCCAGGTTATAGGCTATATTTTATTACGATAGGTAGCATAAGGAATGAGCAGTGACAATAATAGTGAATGAAGTAAGAAAAAAGTTTGCCGCTAGCACGTTCCCTTGCAATACACAGCCTAAACCATTAAATATGGAACAATATTATGTAGCAGAGAATATCTATAATCTATAGTATATAAAATGCAATATCTCTCTGTCTGTCTGTCTGTCCATTAGTGCGTTTATCACGCGAGAACCACTTATCCAATTTACATGTCTTTTTTAAATTCATACATATATTCTTTGGCCAGGTTATATAATAATAATAATAATCTATGTCTATAATATATAAAATGCAGTGTCTCTCTGTCTGTCTGTCTGTCCGTTAGTGCGTTACGTACTTTTTTTTTAAAACATATATTCTCTGGCCAGGTTATAGGATAGATTTTATTGCGTTAGGTAACATAAATAATAAACAGTGACGATAATAGTGAATCAAGTCGGAAAAAAGGCTACCGTTAGCGCGTTCTCTTGCAATATACTGCCTAAACCATTAAATGTGGAACAATATCATGTTGCAAAGAATATAATATATATAAAATGCAACGTCTCTCTGTCTGTCTGTCCGTTAGTGCGCTTGTCACTTGTGAACCACTTATCCGATTTACATGTTTTTTATAAATTTATACATATGATATGTTCTATATAATTCGATATAAGCATAGATAATGGGAGATAAGGTGAGATAATGGGAGATAGGTATAAATAATGGGAGATAAGGAGAAATAATGGGAAATAAGCAGAAATAAGTCTAAGTATTGGGAGTTATGGTGAGATAATGGGAGATAAGGAGAAATAATGGGAGATAAGGAAAAATATTGCGAGATAAGTCGAGATAAGCCTAGATAATGGGAGATAAGGTGAGATAATTGGAGAGAAGTATAAATAATGGTAGATAAGGAGAAATAATGGGAAATAAGCAGAGATAAGTCTAGGGAATGGGAGTTATGGTGAGATAATGGGAGATAAGGAGAAATAATGGGAGATAAGGAAAAATATTGCGAGATAAGTCGAGACAAGTCGAGATAAGCCTAGATAAGGGTGATAATGGGAGATAAGGAGAAATAATGGGAGCTGAGCAGAGATAATGGAAATTATGTAGAGATAATGGGAGATAAGGAGAAATAATGGGAGATAAGGGGAAATAATGACAAATATTTTATTACGTTAGGTAACATAAGGAATAAGCCGTGACGATAGTGGTGAAACAAGTCCACGCGAGCGGAGCCGCGGGCACGGCTAGTTTGTTATATAAAGGTATTTCAATAATCTACTAAATTTATGTTGGGCAAAGAAACGATATATATATATATATATATATATATATATATATATATATATATATATATATATATATATATATATATCGTTTCTTTGTCCAACATAAATTTAGTAGATTATTGAAATACCTTTATATATATATATATATATATATATATATATATATATATATATATATATATATATATATATAGATCATTAATATTTTTATACAGCTAATTTCAGCAATAAAAATAAATTTATTTTGGTAGACCACTCAGTGTCTTTATCTTTATTTGAAGCATGCGCCCACCGTTTGGAGCTTACGCAGTAATAAAGAGAAGAAATTAAATGTAAGAACTCGGCTGTTATCGTTATTTGAAGTATGCGCCCACCATTCGGAGCTTCAGCAGTATTGAAACAAAATAAGAGAATTCTTTATTAAGGATAAAGATTTCCCTTATTTAGGAACTTATAAGAGAGGTTATATGAACTAAGTTGGGAATGTGGGATCTTTGGCACAATGATACTACTCAGTATATATCACCACTACACCAAACACTTTATTTTTGCACTCGACGCGTTAGCGAAACGCACGTCGAGTTCAAAAATAAAGTGTTTGGTGTAGTGGTGATATATACTGAGTAGGTTATATGAAGTTTGTTTTTCATATGGGTATCATGGTAGGGCCTGTTTTTTTTCCTTCCTACTTAGATGTACCAACCACTAAGAAAATACAGTAAAATTAAAATTATAATCTTTTATTGCAAATAACACTGACAACACTTAATTAGTGTTCAGATTATGTTGGGATTTTGCAGTCTTTGGCAAATGAAATTGTGTTTATCACACATTCGTATTATCTTGGAAATATTATAGGAAATGATAAAAACCTGTTAGACACAATTTTAATTTAGGAACTGATGTTGACCCATTAAACAGTAATAACCGGTGTGCTTTACCATGAAATGAATGAAAAACAATCCCCTAAGTTTATAGAAAATAACTACTAACTTAATCTTGCCATTCCTTCGCGTTAATACTGTACATACTTGAGATAACGATAAGGATAAAGGAATGTAAAAAATAAGCGTTGAAAAACTCTCTAATGTTAATAAAAGAAAAATATCACCTACCAGCAACAGTGTGTTATGTTCCGTCTGTCCGTCTGTCTCTACGTTTGTCACATCCGATTTTCTCCGAAAGTATTTAACATAGAAAGTCAAAATTTGGTACAAATATAGGAATTGATGGCCCAACCAGAGCGGTGCAGTTTTGAAAGTTAAATTTTGGCTTTGTTAATTTTGGAGGTGAAGTGAATTTTTTTTCTTTTTTTACCAGGTCATCGTCTGTGGTTTCAAATGAAAGCTTGTGAAAACACGGGTTAAAAAATATACATGACGTAATACTTTCGCAGACTTTTCTTTATATTATTTTACATAAATTGCCAAAAATGGCTGCCTCCCCTTATCTCCAAAAGTACTGATTGAAAAATTCTAAATTTTGTTCATTATTAAACAAATATTTAGGTAGTAAATATTTGTTTTACACATATATTACCAGATTTTAGATTGAGCTAGATTGATTTATTGGCTATTAGGTGGTATAATTATTATACATTATTGATTAAGAAAAAACGTAAAAATACATATTGGATTTTAAGATGTCAGGGACCTAATTAACTCAGTCTAGGTAATCATTTGGCTTTATTTTAAAAACAATCACGGTACGGAACACTAATTACGCAAGTCTCACTTGCACTTTACCGTTTTTTTAAATTTTCTCAAAGAATATATTTTTTTTACCCTCAGAGCCTGTAGGCGAATATGAATGAATATGAAAATTTTTATGGAAAATTAACCTTTATGTAAAAAATAATTTGTTTACGCAATTTCCTGCTTCTCTTTGTTTTGTCAAATAACATTTTTTATGAAGCTTAAAAGTCAAAATCAAACGAAAAGTACGCCACTAGAGCGCATTAGGGGCAACTTTGCCAAATCGGCACATACAGATTCGTCTGCCCGCATTAATTAAATGTCAAATGTGAAAAAAACTCTTTACCTGAATATATACAGTTTCGTCCGCTCCTAATTCTCGGGAATATATGGTTCATTTTCGTCCGATTTACCTGGTTTAAAATATACCTAAATAACAAAATACGAGTATATATGAAAAGTTTATTAGAACAAATATAATACTAAGCTGAACTAACCTCAAGGAATAATGAGTTATGGTTAAACCCCCACTATAAGCTTAAATATTTCATCATTATTTTTATTGCGTGGGTTTTTTCAAAATACGGTCAAGAGATGTTTACCTGCATCACCCTCGGATAAAAGTGTACCAGGTGTACAAGTATAAAATGCGGATTTGAGACAAAAGATGGTGCATCAATGCAGTTTGTGCTATAAAGATTTGACACTGCGCCATTTTGTTGTGTCATCAACAAGTGTCAGACGCGCACGAGTGATAAATTGGAAAAGTGTGTATATAGTGTTCAATATGTCGAAATTTATACTGAACAAAAAGCATTCGTGGACAGCATTAATTTTTTGTTTTCATTTGAAGAAAACTGCTGTTGAATCATATCGATTACTTCGAGAAGCTTATGGTGAACATGCTCCAACGCCAGATACGTGTGAACGATGGTTTCGGCGTTTCAAAAGTGGTGACTTCGATGTAGCAGACAAGGAACGTGGAAAACCGCCAAAAAAATAGGAAGATGTGGAATTGCAAGCATTGTTGGACGAAGATGATTCGCAAAGACAAAAACAACTAGCCGAGCAATTGAGCGTTAGTCAACAAGCTGTTTCCAATCGGCTACGAGAGATGGGAAAGATTCAGAAGCCGGTAGATGGGTCCACATGAGTTGAACGACAGGCAAATGGAAAAGAGCAAAAACACGTGTGACATTTTGCTCGCTCGGTATAAAAGGAAGTCGTTTTTGCATCGTATAGTTACAGGGGATGAAAAGTGGATTTATTTTGAGAATCCCAAGCGCAAAAAATCATGGATAGACCCAGGCGCACCATTCACATCGACTGCAAGACCGAATCGCTTTGGCAGAAAGACGATGCACGATGCTCTGTGTTTGGTGGGACCAGAGGGGCGTGGTCTATTATGAGCTGTTAAAACCTGGGGAAACGGTTAATACAAAACATTACCAACAACAATTGACCGATTTGAACGGTTCGCTGCTTGAAAAAAGGCCAGAATACCGAAAGAGACAACACAAAGTCATTTTTCTTCATGACATTGCTCCATCACATACGGCAAAACCAGTTCGTGACACGTTGGAACCACTGAGCTGGAAATTCTACCCCATGCGGCCTAGTAAAAAATTTTATTTTCACTTCCGATTTCACAAAACTAACCCCTCAAGTCAAAATTTAACTTTCAAAACTACGTGGCTCTGATGAGGCCATCAATTCCTATATTATTATAAAATTTCAACTTTCTATGACAAATAGTTTCGGAGAAAATTGGGACAGACAGACACCGAAGTCATCTTATAAGTGTTCCGTACGGAACACTAAAAATGGCTGTATAGTCGAGTTAACGCCAAGGTCCAAAACTGACAGAGCTAATTAAAAAAATGAAAAGTAGAAACATTGGTTTATGGAAATAATTTCAATTATCATGATACCTACATAGTTTAAAACAAATTCTAGCTGTTCTATAATATTAATCAGAATTAAATCCTAGTTATTCAAGATAATCTAGCATTTTTAGATGTAAAATTGGGTAATTAATTTTATCTTTTTGTTGCGACATCTTAAAGAATGATGTAATTCATAGTTTTTCTATACTGACAGAATATTTAAAAGCTTGTGAAAATGCTTTCTTTGTAAGTTTTTATGTAACGTAACTGCAAAAGAGTTTATCAAGACTCCTACAAAGATAAGGAAAAGAAAACTTACACCTTATAGCATCGGTTTTGTGTTTGCAAATTTAGTTGTGATATAGGACGCAATTTTTTACAGTGAAATTTAATATTAAGGGGTTACATACATCTGAGCGCTTCAAGTGTGTTAGTAAGTGAATAATACAAAGGATGGCGCTTATATATTTTTATTGTACTTTAAATTATAAGAAATTTTTTTTATCAGGTTAAATGGAGCATTGATGAAAACTGTGGCGCCTCCTTGTCTGCAAGATAACTTCCCAAAAAATAACACAGGGCAACAAAAAAATATTTTTGTTTTGGTGCATGGGATTTTAGAGCTGATTTTAACTATATTTGGGACGCTAAATCTATACATGCAATCCGTTTTTCTCTATCAGCTCTACTTTTTTAGATACATCAACTTATCTACCAATGTGATTTTTATTCAGTATATTCATTTATGAGAGTTCTAAAATTATTATATATTCATTAATGTAGGTACAATAGTTTTATTGTCAGTCTGTAATTGAGTAAATTCCAGGTAAATCTATAAATAGTGGAACCATTGCCTATCAGGTACCTGAACTGACCCTTTTAATCACCTAACTCGGGTAAGTCTCGTTAGTTTGTGCGTTCTTACTAATGAGAGTAGATCGAATTCGGCGTGTTATTTTATGTTAAGAAAAGAGTGTTTTTGTGTTATTGAACAGAATTAAAATGAGTTCAGGTTCCAGTTCAAGAAGAAGTTGTGTAAATCAACCTGATGTGTTTTGCTATATATGCGGAGAATACATGTTTCAACAAAACAGACAAACTATTACTGACTTTGTAAAGCGAGCGTATCTTGGATACTTTGGAGTTAAGCTTGGTGATCAGGACAAAACGTGGGCCCCGCATCTCGTATGTAAAACTTGTACAGAGCATTTACGGCAGTGGACTACCGGGAAAAGAAAATGTCTAAAATTCGGCGTACCAATGGTTTGGAGAGAACCAAAAAACCACTTCAATGATTGTTATTTCTGTTTAGTAAATACTAATGGAATCAATCGAAATAACCGCAGTAAGTGGACTTATCCCAATTTAGACTCGGCAATACGCCCTATCCCGCACTCAGATGAAATACCGATTCCAACATTTCATCAGCTACCACATATCTCTGATGACGAATATTTTCCCTCTGATCGCTCTTCTGATGCTAATGAAACTAACAGTGACTATGAGGGGACGTCATCAGTTCCTCAACGCTTCAATCAAAATGAATTAAATGATCTCACCAGGGATCTCAATTTATCGAAAAAAGCTTCTGAAGTACTGGCTTCTAGGTTGAACGACAAAAATTTACTGGAACAAGGAACCAAAATTACCTTTTACCGTACAAGAGAAAAAGATCTGCTACCATTCTTTTCTCAAGAAGACAATCTTGTATTTTGTCACGAAATTAGGGGACTCATGAAAGAAATGGGACTTTCTGAATATATTCCAGATGATTGGCGCCGATTTATTGACAGTTCAAAGCGAAGTTTAAAATGTGTCCTTCTACATAATGGGAATGAATATGGTTCAATACCACTAGCTCACTCAACGAAACTGAAAGAAGAATATAATACCATAGCTTTGGTCTTGCAGAAGATAAAGTATTACGAACATCAATGGATGATTTGTGTAGACTTAAAAATGGTAAACTTTCTTCTTGGGCAGCAAAGTGGTTACACGAAATATCCGTGTTTCTTGTGCCTCTGGGATAGTAGGGACAAAACACACCACTGGGTTAGAAAAGATTGGCCTCAGAGAGAAAACATGGACGTTGGGGAAAAGAATGTCATTAACGACGCTTTGGTTGAAAGAGAAAAAATCATAATTCCTCCGTTACATATAAAGTTGGGCTTAATGAAGCAATTTGTAAAGGCTCTTGATAAGAATGGATCTTGTTTTGCATATATAGGGGTAAAAATGCATCAGTTGAGCACAGAAAAACTCAAAGTAGGGATATTTGACGGCCCACAAATAAGACAATTAATTAAGGATCCTGCCTTCATAAATTCAATGAATCAAGTTGAACGAGAAGCTTGGACATCATTTGTTGCAGTTGTAGAAAATTTTCTAGGCAAACATAAAGCTCAAAACTATGTTGAAATGGTTAACAAGATGCTTAATAGTTTCAAATCCTTAGGGTGCAATATGAGTATTAAAATACACTATTTACACAGCCACTTAGACCGTTTTCCAGAAAATTTAGGAGACATGAGTGAGGAACAAGGTGAAAGATTTCACCAAGATATTAAAGTATAGAAAATAAAAATTCGTAAAACAACAATTTATGAAAGTTCGAGGTGAATGTAACCCCTTAAGAAGTCAAGTCTTAATTTTCGCAAAAATGGATTACGGAGGAAACTGTAATTTCCGTGCCAAATTACTTGGCGTTTTTTACATAAAGATGTTTTGCAAGGAATACTTTTTCTTATTTTTATTTTAATATCAACTGTGTACTAAAATTAGAGTGCTTAATTTGCGTATGGCGAGAATGCTTTTACTTAATTTCTTTTTGAATTTCATATTAACAGAAAGATTTCCCTAATTTTTTGAATACCTTTATTTTAAACGGTAATTTGCAAATAGCTGCATGCATTATAAAAGTCTATGATTCATAAAAGGAAAAACGGATCTCTCCTTTCAGGCTCGAAATAAAAGTAAATGATTTTTTTTTTATTTCTCTCTTATACTCTTAAAAAGACGTGTCGGGAAAGAATTTCTGTCATGTATGATAATCGTGAACGTTTCAATAACAAAATCTCTAAAGCATTTTCTTAACATTTAGTTACATTTTATTTTCGGATGAGGCATATGTCAATAAATAGAATTAATGGTGAAACATCAAAAAGCTTAACATGTCTCCGCAGCAATGGCTGGCGTTGCAATATCGGCTTGTGGAATAATCTGCTCGTACTTCTTTGAGAATAATACTATTGTTAACTCGGAGCCATATGTGGAGATGATTGAGGATTCCTAAACCAATTTATAAAATTTTTGATATTTATAACCAGAGATTCTGATTTTAATAGAACAGAGCTGCATTAAACTCTTCAAAAATATCTTTGCCAGTCTTTTTATAATTTTTCCTTATGAACTGGTTCCTAAAAGACGTAAAGTAAATTGAATTGAAGTATTACTACACTCAACATTTGACACTAAACGGCTACATAGATCGTGCAATCTTCGGGTAAACAGAAATTAAATCAATCAAGTAAATTGATATATGATTGTAAAAACTCAATATTTTATTTATATTATTGACATTGTGACTATAAAGTTATCTATTTTTAATGTAATGAAGATATGGCCCAGGCTTCTTTTGTATACTACTACTTTCATTTTTTTTTTTTGGCTAAAATTTTTAAAAACCATCACAGTAACGATTAAATATTAAGAATTATACGTGATACATGACAACAGTCATCATTTGATCTTTATTTAATTAAAAGGAAATGACAATTTTATCATTTAAATAACCGGTCAAGTGCAAGTTGAACTTGCGCAATTAGTGTTCCGTACATTGATTGCTTTTAAAATAAAAAATTTTGTAACGGAAGTCTACTAGATGTACAAGTATGAAATGCGGATTTCAGACAACAGATGGTGCACCAATGCAGTTTGTGCTATAAAGATTTGACACTGCGCCATTTTGTTGTGTCATCAACAAGTGTCAGACGCGCACGAGTGATAAATTGGAAAAGTGTGTGCATAGTGTTGTGTTCAATATGTCGAAATTTATACCGAACAAAGAACATTCGCAGAGAGCATTAATTTTTTGTTTTCGTTTGAAGGAAACTGCTGTTGAATCATACCGATTACTTCGAGAAGCTTATGGTGAACATGCTCCATCGCAAGATACGTGTGAACGATGGTTTCGGCGTTTCAAAAGTGGTGACTTCGATGTTGCAGATAAGGAACGTGGAAAACCGCCAAAAAAATGCGAAGATATGGAAATGCAAACACTGTTGGACGAAGATGATTCGCAAACACAAAAACAACTCGCCGAGCAATTGGGCGTTAGTCAACAAGCTCTTTCCAATCGGCTACAAGAGATGGAAAATATTCAGAAGACCGGTAGACGGGTACCATATGAGTTGAACGACAGGCAAATGGAAAAGCGCAAAAACACGTGTGACATTTTGCTTGCTCGGTACAAAAGAAAGCCGTTTTTGCATCGTATAGTAACAGGGGATGAAAAGTAGATTTATTTTGAGAATCCCAAGCGCAAAAAATCATGGGTAGACCCAGGCGCACCACCCACATCGACCGCAAGACCGAATCGCTTTGGCAGAAAGACGATGCTCTGTGTTTGGTGGGACCGGAGGGGCGTAGTCTATTATGATCTGTTAAAACCTGGGGAAACGGTTAATACTAAACGTTACCAACAACAATTGGCCAATTTGAACCGTTAGCTGCTTGAAAAAAGGCCAGAATATCGAAAGAGCCAACACAAAGTAATTTTTCTTCAGGACAATGTTCCATCACATACGGCAAAACCAGTTCGCGATACGTTGAAAGCACTCAGCTGGAAAGTTCTACCCCATGCGGCTTACTCACCAGACTTGGCTCCTTCCGATTACCACTTGTTTACATCGATGGGTCACGCAATTGCAGAGCAGCGCTTAGGTTCGTACGAAGATGTGAAAAAATGGCTCGATGAATGGTTCGCAGCAAAAGGGGAAGATTTTTACTGGCGTGGTATTCACAAATTGCCGGAAAGATAGGAAAAATGTATAACAAGCGATGGAGCATACTTTGAATAAAGCACTTTTTATCATTCTTCGGAATTTAACATGTTTTTTTTTTAGAAAAAAAATCCGCACTTCTACTTGTGCACCTGCTAAAATTATCAGTGACTTCATAAAACACACCCCAAATGAGTTTTCAACAATCTTTACTGAAAATTGATGACCTTGAAATTTCTGTTTTTTTTTTTATATACCAGATAAATTATTAAAGGTAATTCACTCGTGATAATTTTCGTTCAATCTACACCCCGTGGAGAATATTCCAGAATTTTTTCAAAATTTTTTGATAAGTACTTTTCGAGATAAGGCGGGTGGACAGCGATTTTTTAAAAATAATACAAATAAAAGTGCGCGCAAGTTTTACATTATATATATATATATATATATATATATATATATATATATATATATATATTTTACTCGTGCTTTCACAAGCTTTCATTTAACACCACACTCGATTACCTAGTAAATTTTTTTTTCACTTCCGATTTCACTCCCCAAAACTAACCCCTTAAGTCAAAATTTAACTTTTAAAACTACATGGCTCTGATGAGGCCATCAATTCCTATATTATTACCAAACTTCAGCTTTCTATGACAAATAGTTTAGGAGAAAATCGGGGTGTGACAGACAGACGGACAGACAGACACCGAAGTCATCTTATAAGTGTTCCGTACGGAACACTAAAAATGGCTGTATAGTCGAGTTAACACCAAAGTCCAAAACTGACAGAGCTGGTTAAAAAATCAAAAGTAGAAACGTTGGTTTACGGAAATAATTTCAATTATCATGATACCTACATAGTTTAAAACTAATTCTAGCTGTTTTATAATCCTAATCAGAATTAAACCAAAATTATCCAAGATAAGCATTTTTAGATGTAAAATTGGGTAATTAATTTTATCTTTTTGTTGCGAAATGCGAATTATGTAACTCTTAGTTTTTCTATACTGACAGAATATTTTAAAGCTTGTAAAAAGGCTTTTTTTGTAAGTTGCAAAAAACTTTATCAAGACTCCTACAAAGATAAGGAAAAGAAAGAATATACCTTATAGCATAGGTTTTGCGTTTGCAAATTTAGTTGTGATATAGGACGCAGTGAAATTTAATATTAAGGGGTTACATACATCTGGGCGCTGTAAGTGTGTTAGTAAGTCAATAATACAAAGGAATGGTGCTTATATATTTTTATTGTACTTTAAATTATAAGAAATTTTTTTTATCAGGTTAAATGGAGCATTGATGAAAACTGTGGCGCCTCCTTGTCTGCAAGATAAGTTCACAAAAAATAATCCAATGTGCAAAAATAAAAATTAATCTTGTAAAATATTGTTGTAGTTAAAAATTGTCAGAAGGGTTTTTTTCCAAAAATTTTACTTACTTTAGTATGCAATTCTCGATCAAGAAATTTATGTTTAATTATTTATAAATTATATATAGTCTATTAAAAAAATTAAAAAAAAAAAACCGCTCGACATTTTGTAGAAAGAGTATATTAAGATCTAAAAAAAATGTAAAAAAATATTAAAAATGGACTGAATAATACTGCAGATATTGCATTGAGACAGGTAGCGGTCTCAATCTGAGGCCAGATCAAATTTAACGTAATAATTTTGTAATGTAATTTTTGTCTTTTGTAACAATTAGAATTATAGATAATAAAAATTCGTAAAACAACAATTTATGAAATTTCGAGGTGTACGTAACTCCTTAAGAAGTAAATTATATTCTCCCTCCTCAAATTTGATAAGAATTTACGTCATAGTGGAATTTTAAGTACATACTTCAAAAATTAATATATTTAGATAGGAGCTATATCACTGAAAGTATTCTAATTCAAAACAACCATGAAGGTACTCATTTCTGTTTGTGTTATAGCTGTTGTAGTAGCCGTTAGTGCATCGGTTTTAGAGCAGCAGGAGGCTAAATTTCAAAACTTTAAGGTACATAACATATTTAGTTATATCATCTGTATATATTTTTCTGAAAAGGATAAGAGGCGTCGCGCAGAAAATGTCAATTTAATAAAGTTCACTGATTTCAAGTAAAGTACAAATAACTGTTTTATTCTTTTTTTAATAACTGCTAAAATAGATCCCAATTCAAACAATCAAAAATATTTTAGACAGAATATCTTCAATATCTATAAAGCCGAATTTCATTCAGCTATTGATTTTAGAACCATTGCCTGTCAAATATCATCAAAATTAATAATAGCAAAAGCAAAATTGTTTAGCCTGTGCCAAAATATAAGATCCTGATTTTTGCCGTTTTAAGTGGGCAATATAAAAATTCTGACCTTTTGTTTATGATAGGTTGCAGAGATGGACTTAAGAATTTTATTCATTAATGCAAATAATTAAAGATATAAGTATTTTTGGAGATGTTTATTTATAGATGCATGGAAAAACAAATGGATAAGAAGTACAAATATACAGTTTGAATGAATGGGGTTTATAAGAGGGGACATATTGTATAAATAAAAATATATTTTAACTTAAGCCTAATTCGGTTTCACTATCACTGTCATTAGCTGAGGTAATTATCAGTGGTTTTATATTATTTACATAAATATTTGGATCTTCAAATTTAACAACCTACTGAATGGAATCCTTTCAGCTTTGACAAGGTATATTATTTATAACTTTTTTTACTAATTCAACCACTGAGACGCTTAAAGTAGGAGAAACATTTTGTGTCCTTATTTTTGATTTAACTTGATGCCCAAATTGGATTAAACACACAATAATACGGCGGAAGCCGCAAAACAGTGTGTCCCATTTTCTCAGCCATACTATCACAAACATATTTCTTTTTCAATTTATAGTCTTTCAAAACTTCCAAAAGATAACTTTTTTATAACTAAAGTCAAAATAAATCTCATTTTCTAACATATATGCCTGTATTTCCGATTTGGTGTTGGCTGCATTAGGAACCTTATTTAGTAGGCGACTATGGTAACTTGCATTGTCCATAACTATAACATTCTGTTCGGGAACATTTGGTTTGTTTGTTTGTTTCTGTTGGGCAGGGCGCATCGACAGCTAAGATCATTTAGCGCCCACTAAAGTTAGTTTGGTATAAATAGATTAGACTATGAAGTTGAATTCTTTTAAGTAATTGGTTATGTTTTCTTTAAGTGGAACAAAAGATTTTATGAGGATGGTGATGTTGGATGGGATGCCGTGGGTGTCTCTCAAGTTTTGATGTTGAATGGATTCGATTAGATGTAACACTGATAAGGGGGAGTCACATTTAGGACAGAGTGGAGGGGGATCTCTCTTTAAGAGATGTACATGCGTGGAGTAGGTGTGTCCCAATGCCAGTCTTCTCATTATTACATTATGTCTTCGGTTCAATTCTGTGGAGTTAAGGGGAGGAAATACATTGGTTTTGATGGACCATAATTTGTTGTTGGGATCTTCCAAGTCCTATTTGAGTTGGAAGAGAGAGCTGTGTAGGTATTTTATGAAGATGTTAAAATCAGAGTAGTGATTCTCTCCCATGTTCATACTGCCCCTTTCTATGGCAAGTTTAGCAAGATAATGCGTTCTGTCGTTATGAGGGTTGCCTATGTGACTGGGCAACCAAAGCAAGGATATGGTACGTTTCTTCAAGGTGGCCGTGTACATCAGATCCAGAATTTGCCTGATATAGTTGAAATTGAGATTTCTAGAATTGATGGCTTTGAGAGCGCTTAGGGAATCAGAAATTATGAGAGTTGGTTGTTGGATGTTTGCTTGGAGGGAATATCTGATAGCCTCCTTTATTGCCAACAATTCTGCGGAGAAAATAGAGATATGTTTAGGTAATTTAAACATTTGGACGATATTATCAAAAAAGAAGGCAGCCCCAACTCCCTTTTCTGTCTTTGATCCATCTGTGAAGAAAAGTAAATGATTGGGATAGATATTGGATAGTCTGTCAAGAAAGAGCTTGTTAAAGAATATGTTTGAATGTTCTGATTTTTTATAGGAGTGCAAAGTTAGGTCAATGTTGGGGAGAGGGGAGAGCCAGGGAGGAAAGGTGGTTTGGAGGAGGTAGTTGTAATAAGGGGGGGAGATATTGTGCTGGATGAGTAATTTGTTGATTCTGTGGGGAATAGAATCAGTGGGGAATGTAATGTTTGGTCTGTGGACATTGACCAGGTTGAGTGAGGATCTGGTATGAGGTCGATGTAGGGAAGTTGAGTAAAATTTTAACAGTGAGAGTTGGCGAGATAGTTGGAGTGACTGAGTGGATGCGATGCACTGTAAGCTAGTGATTGGGGTGGTTCGGAATGCGCCTGTGGCCAGTCGGAGACAGCAATTTTGTATAGTTTCAAGACATGAGGGCTTGCGGAGTCATAGGAGACTTGTATAGATGAGAGGGAGAATGAAAGTCTGCGCCCCAGGTCGCGCCAGAGAGCATTCGAATGAGATTGATGTCAGAGAAAGATTTGGTTTTAAGGGATTGTATGTGAGTTTTCCAGGTGAGTCTATAATCGAATATTAGGCCTAGGATTTTTAGTTGGTCTGCTGAGGGGATGGAAATGTTTGCAATGGTTAGCAGATTCATCCTAGGACAGCATTTCTTCTTGCAGAAATGAACGGATGAAGATTTATGAGGGGAGAAAATATAGCCGTGTTTGGTTGCCCAGGTGGATAGTGAGTTAACGGAGCATAGATGCATGGAAAAACAAATGGATAAGAAGTATAAATATACAGTTTTAATGAATGGGGTTTATAAGAGGGGACATATTGAATAAATAAAAATATATTTTAACTTAAGCCTAATTCGGTTTCACTATCACTGTCATTACCTGAGGTAATTATCAGTGGTTTTATATTATTTACATAAATATATGAATCTTCAAATTTAACAACCTGCTGAATGGAATTCTTTCAGCTTTCACAAGGTATATTATTTATAACTTTTTTTACTAATTCAACCACTGACACGCTTAAAGTAGGAGAAACATTTTGTGCCCTTATTTTTGATTTAACTTGATGCCAAATATCTTCAATTGGATTAAACACACAATAATACGGAGGAAGCCGCAAAACAGTGTGTCCCATTTTTCTCAGCCATACTATCACAAACATATTTCTTTTTCAATTTATAGTCTTTCAAAACTTCCAAAAGATAACTTTTTTATAACTAAAGTCAAAATAAATCTCATTTTCTAACATATATTCCTGTATTTCCGATTTGGTGTTCGCTGCATTAGGAACCTTATTTAGTAGGCGACTATGGTAACTTGCGTTGTCCATAACTATAACACTCTGTTCGGGAACATTTGGCAAAAGGGAATTTTGAAACCAATTTTCAAAAAGTTCTGCGGTCGTTGTCTTCGTGATAGTCCAAACTAGAGTCTTTTATGTTTTTTGCAGATAATAGTAAACAATAAAACTACTTAATTACTTTGTTAACTGTCACTAAATATATTTGTAAAGATTTTACAATTGCGTTATCGCAATTTCGTAGTACAACTACATTGTCAAACGCTTAACTAAGACTAAAACAGATTTTTGGTATTTTATGTTTATATGATGAACAGATGTGGGTCTATTATATGTTAAAAAAGTTTGAACAAAAGAGAATTTGCTACGTCTAATTGACTATTCAGTAAATTTATATTATGGTCCTTTGAATGTCTGTAAATTTCTATAGATTCTAAGAAGTTGAGTTTTGACCCTTTAGGTGCCATATGGAGTATTTGTAAACAATCGATATTGGAAAAAGTATGTGTTTAGCAAAGTGTGATTTTTTTCATTTTTTAGCCTATAAGACTGACCTTTTGGTCAGTCGCTAAGGCAGTTAGTCAAAATTTCACCAAATCCACCATACCACCACTCACACGGCCAGATAATTCTATTGCAACGACACCTGTTGAGAAAGCGAACTTGTTGGCTGAACTCTTTGCTTCACATTCTACTGTCAATTTCCAAGGAAAAACACCACCTACTATTCCCATAGTGCAGTCAAGGATGCCCGATATTGTCTTCAGACAGCGTATCATAAAACGTATTTTGATGAAGCTAGACACTAAAAAGGCTTCAGGCGCTGACGGAATACCTGCCATAGTTCTCAAGAACTGTGCGAGGGAACTAACACCAGTTTTCTGTAGACTTTTCAACCTATCCTACAGAAAGGGAATATTTCCTTCCTGCTGGAAATGTGCCACAGTTCAGCCGATACCTAAAAAAGGCAAGAAAACCTTGCCAAATAACTACCGACCAATCGCACTACTCTCAATAATATCGAAAGTCATGGAAAAGGCTATCAATCAGCATTTTCTAAAATATCTTGAAGGATTCAACATTATTAGTGATCACCAATATGGCTTTCGTAAAAATAGATCAACAGGAGATCTTCTGACTTATGTAACACATGTTTGGAACAACGCAATTGAACACTTTGGAGAATCTCGAGCGGTTGCTCTTGACATATCCAAGGCATTTGAC
Organism: Pachyrhynchus sulphureomaculatus; assembly: GCA_019049505.1. NCBI lineage: Eukaryota > Metazoa > Arthropoda > Insecta > Coleoptera > Curculionidae > Pachyrhynchus > Pachyrhynchus sulphureomaculatus. The sequence goes on from CM032449.1 coordinate 209,669,783, forward strand.
CGTGTTTGGCACGATGGGCTGTTGGCTAAGCTACGTTCTTATGGTATGTCTGAAAAGTTCTGTTTGTGGCTCTCATGTTTCCTCAGAGAGCGTTCTTTACGAGTGGCAGTTGACGGATTTCTTTCCAACACCTTCACTATCAACGCCGGTGTGCCCCAAGGTTCCATACTGTCTCCTACTCTCTTCCTCATTTATATTAACGATCTGCTGGAAAAGACCGAGAATCCAATCTACAGCTTTGCAGATGACAGTACACTTATCTCTTCATTCACTTTGAACGCTCGGACATCGACTACTCAGACGAATATCCGCAGACAGCAGGAAGTCATTCAACTTAACAAAGACCTGGAAGAAATTCTATCTTGGGGTGACAGTAACCAAGTGGAATTTAACGCTACAAAAAACCCAGGCAGCAGTTTTTTCTAAAAAAGTTAACGTTGCAGAACCCGACATAGTTATGTCGGGGCACTCCATCCCTCTAACATCGTCACTCAATCTGTTAGGCGTTAATTTGGGAGCAAATATGTCCTGGCATGAACATGTTGCAGGCATAGCAAGAAGAGCTTCCCAAAAGTTGGGAATATTATTTCGAACCAGAAAGCTTTACACTCCACAACAACTGTTAATTCTTTACAAAGCTCAAATTCGACCAACTATGGAATACTGCTCCCATGTTTGGAGTTCCGCTCCCAAACATACACTGCATTTGTTGGATTCTATCCAGAGAAGAGCTGTTCGTCTGATTGGACACCCGGAACTGACCGACGGCCTTGATTCGCTGGAGCATCGAAGAACGGTTGGCGACTTGAGCCTATTCTACAAGTACTTTCATGGAAAGTGTTCGAAAGATGTGACCCGTTTAATTCCTCCCAGAGCGGTGCATATTAGAAGTACACGTTGCGCTAATGCTTCACATCCGTATGAGGTTCAGCTTGTTACTCCTCGTACAACGCTTTTCAAGCAGTCTTTTATATGGAGAACATCATACCTTTGGAATGGTTTACCCAGGACTGTGTTTCCCATCGAGTACAATCTACAGCGATTCAAGAACAACGTGAATCGCTTTCTCCGCACACGTGTCGCTCCTGTAGCGCTTTAGGGACTTCCCTGTAGCACGTGTGCTAGACCCATAAAAAAAAAAAAAAAAAAAAAAAACAATTTGAAAAACAGCCCTTTTCAGATCCAGCATGCAAAATGGTTATTCGTTTATCTTTATTTGAAGGTGCGTTAGTCTAGTTGATTTTTCGGAACGTGAATCCCATTTTTAAGAGAATTCTGTGAAGAGTTGATTGGCCACAATGTATATTGGTCCCGTCGTGCACCAGTGTTAATTTTATTTTGTCTAGTGTCGGCACCAACTGCTCTTCATACATAGAATATATTTTTCCCCTGATGACGTCTTTTCCACAATCGTCTGCATGATGCATTTGAAAATCTTTCTGTTTTTTTCCTGTTTCTGAGTGATGGTTTTCCTACAATACCCTTAATCGTAGAAATTAGGGTTTTTGTTAGTTCATTGGTTTCTTGCAAAGCGCTTTGTTTATTCAAATTTTTTTTTACCAAACTATCGTAAACATTTTTCACTATTTGTTTAGCGTCAAGTGAAAAATGTTTTCTCTTGCGACAGCCGCTATTGCAATTTTTCCACAAATGCCTCATAATTAAAGTAGAACCGTTACGTTGTAAGTTACATGGTAAAACTAAAAATAAAAATAATAAAAAGTATCTTTCGAATCTTAATGAAGACCTGTAGTCATTAAGCCGATATTATCAAATACTTAAAGGTTCCAAACCGGGTTGCCAGGTAGTAAATATATAGGTAACAATAGATCCAATATGATTGCAGGTGCAAGTGAGGGCGGTACACGAAGCGGGTAAAATAAAAATACGTATATCGTAATACCTGGCAACTATGCACAAAATCTTAATAGGGTCGTTAATTGCCCCATTGACAAGCAAAGAGGCAGGATCTTATATCTTGGAATTTACTTTACACAACTTGTGGTGATTCTTCTTGAAATAGAATTGCTTGTGTTTCAGTTAACCTGACTTAATTTATTTTAAAACTGTTCTTTCCCGTAATAAGCGATGACATCATATTTTTAGTTGACACACGGCAAGAACTATAGAAACCAAGCTGAAGAAACAAAACGCTTTAACATCTTTAGAGAAAATCTTCGATCAATTGAAGAACACAATGCTCTCTACAAGCAAGGACTTGTGTCCTATAAAAAAGGTAAGAAAAATAAAATTATTATTAATATAATAAGACTAATAAAGTGATTGATGTCAACAACACAGTTTACAGAGTATACTTTTATTTTGTTAACTGACACTTAATATTCCACTAGGCGTGACTGCAGTTTCGTAGTACTACTTCATTCTCAGACGCAATGAGGAAATTATAATCAAATATATATATAGTTTTGTTAACTATTAAAGATTTGGGGTTTTTCCTTTATTTTAATTACGGTCAAACAGTGTGGAATTTTTAATATCGGTCTGTAAATTTCATAGATTTATGTTGGGAATTTTATGGTCCTTGTAAATTTCGATTGCTTTTAAACAATCTAGTTTTTGGTTCTTTTGTTCATAATGTAATATTAAGACTATATATTCCTGGAAAATTATGTGACACATCTTAGAAATGGCAGGCAGAATTGGAATTTTGTTTTTTAAGTTTGTATGAGACGGTATGTTCTTTATATCTAGTGTTAAAATTTCTTCCTGTTTGTCCTATATGTATACAGGCATTCATTACATTTTAATCTATATACTCCTGATTTTTTAAATTTATATTTTTTACTTTTAACATTGAAAATTATGTTTGAAAGCTTCTTGTGAGGACTTAAAAGCAATACAACTGTTTCATTTTTCTTTAAAATATTTGAGATTTTATTGGTTATTTACCCGAAGTATGTGGGAGTTGCGTATTTTTTGGGGGGGTTTTGATCTTGGGGTATATTACACTACTAGTTAATGATGTGTGTTTTTGGACCAATTTGTTAATTTTAGAGACATTGTATCCGTTATTAGCAGGAATAGATCTAACGATATTGAGTTCCCTCTCCACATTCGTTTTTTCTAACGGAATAGGGAAGGCTCTATGCATCATTGATTTATAAGCAGCTAGTTTATGAGACATTGAGTGGATTAAGACCAAAGACTACCTCCACCCAATATTTTCATATTAAATTTCTTTGCTGTTCTATTAAACTGACGTAATAATCTCTGCAAGTCATCTTCATTCTCAACGACTAGGACAGTATCGTCGGCGTAACACAATATGTGCATCTCTTTATTGCCCATTTTATACCATTTTTCTGTTTTTACCTGTCTATTTATTTCATCTAATATAATGTTAAAGAGTATGGGACTCAGTGAGTCTCCTTGTCTAATACTAGTTGTTACCTCTATGGGTTCAGTTAACTCCGAGTTTACTCTCACTTCTATATTATTTCTTTTGTAAATATTCTCAATTAGTTTTATTATATCCAACGGAATATTCTTGTCATAAAGTGTGTGCACTACGTCTTGCAGCTGTACTCTATAAAAAGCTTTTACTAAATCTATAAAGCATAAGAACGCTGGCCTGTCATACACAATTGATTTTTCAGTAATTTGTCTGATTGCAAATACTGCGTCGTTACAGTATCTTCCGCTCATGAATCATTGTTGTTCTTCGGAAAGCTGTATAAGTGGAGTTATATTGGTAACAATGTTCATTTTGTAATTCGTCCTTACCAGCTGATTTTCGGTTTTTTATTTTTTATTTTTTTAAACATCAGATTGACGTTTATGGTATTACAATCTGGTCATCTTGACCAATGAGCAATTTGAATCTAATCTAAATTATTAACATGCATATAGCTTAAACTAAGGTATACTGAACAGTGTCCTTAGTGTTCTAATGTTCTTGTACACTATGTTTAACGCGTGCACTTTCGCACTGTGCTTTGCTTTTTTATCACTGCACTAGCTCAACAGGTTTAAGTCTCTTCAGTCTTTTTTCCAGACCAGTGGTGTCGAGTAACTGGATGGCCTCAACATTTTCATGATGATGTAGTCGTATTTCGTGGCTTCTGGCATAGTTCTTGATTATCTCGTCAACAGTCTCCATACTCAGGTCTCGTTGGAGGTCGCTGTTTCTAACATACCAAGGAGCGTACGTCCATACTGGTCTAAGCACTTGTTTATACAACAAGATTTTATTTTGTGGAGACAAAGTGGAGTTTCTGCCAATCAACCAATACATTTTCTTACTTTTCATTTTTAGTTCTTCTTTTTTCATATTTACATGACGTTTCCAACATAGTTTCGCATCTAACGTCATACCCAAATACTTGGCTTTGTTTGCATAAGGAATATTTTGCCTGTTGATGTTTACAGGAATTTGTACTATTTTCTTATTGGTAAAGTCGACTTGCACCGATTTTGCTTCGTTTAATTTGATTCTCTATTTTCTTGTCCATGTTTCCATTTTAGTGTTTGCTTCTTGTAGTCTTACAGTTGATTCTATATTATTGTTCCCAACAGCCAAGATGGCAGTATCATCCGCAAATATGGCAATAATGTCATTCTCTGGTTGTGGGATATCACAAGTGTATAACAGGTACAGAGTTAGACCCTGTGGCACCCCTGCTTTAATTTCTTTCAGTTCAGAGTAGGCTTCTTCCTGTTTTACACGAAAGTATCTGTCTGTTATGTATGAATGGAGTATTTCAGTAAGTTGTTTTGGTAGTTATTTTTTAAGTTTCCGCATTAATCCTTCATGCCAAACCTTGTCAAAGGCCTGGGCGACATCAAGGAAAACTGCAGAACAAACTTTTTTCTCTTCAAGCGCTGCTTTTATTACTGTTGTTATTCTGTGTATCTGGTCTATAGTAGAGTGCTTTCTTCTAAAACCAAATTGATGTGTTGGAACTAGCTTTTTTCTCTCAATTATGGGTTTTAATCTTTTATATAACAACTTTTCAAACAGTTTTGATATTACAGGCAATATTGATATCGGTCTGTATGATGTTTTTTCATGTAGTGGTTTTCCAGATTTTGAAATCATGACTACTTCTGCAATTTTCCATAAACTAGGTACATATCTCAATCTAAATGATGTGTTGATCAAGTTTGTTAGTTTTATTATGGCTTTTCTTGGAAGATTTCTTAGCACTTCTCCAGTTATTAGATCAAACCCAGGAGCTTTCTTCGGGTTGATGTTCTCTTTAGACTTCTTTCGGAGTGGTAAATTGAATATTTTCCTCTTCTTGTTGTGTGTTAACTTCCCATATTATTTCATTCGCTTCATCTTTATCGGTTTGAAATGTTTGTTCTAGATGGTTTGCATATAAATCAGCTTTTTCCTGATTACTTCTTGCCCATTTATTTCCATCGATTTTCAGTCCTTTTGTAGTTCTTCGTAAGGAATAATCAGTGCTACTATCATAAGTTAGTTCTTTTAAGTAGCTGTTAATTTATTCGTTTTTAATCTGTTGTATTTCCCTTATTAATTGTTGACTAAGATTGTTTAGTTTTGTTTTATCTTGAGGTGCTCTAGTTTGCTGCCATCTTCTTCTTTGTTTTCTTTTTTCTGTAGTTAGTTGCCTAATTTCTTTTGGATAGTTATTGCCTACCGTTTTTTTTTTGATTGTAGAAGTATTTTTCCATGCTGCCTGTTGTATGTTTATTACGAATAGGTTCACCTCTTTATCCAGTTCATCTTCTGTTTTTAATGATACAGCTAGATTTATTCTTTCTTCAAGACTCTTTGCAAAACTTGCCCAGTCTGTATGTTTATTTACTAGGGTTGGTTTTGTTTCTTTTTCAATAATGTTTTGACTTAAAGTCAGTATAATTGGTGAATGGTCTGAGTTCATATCCCATGCCTGTATTTGCAGGAAATTTATGGTAATGTTTTTCACAATGAAGAAGTCTATTAAGTCTGGTATTTTGTATGGGTCCGTTCGCAAGTATGTTGGCGCACCAGTTAACCGTACTTTACATCTGTAGTCTTTGGTGGCACTTTGAAGTTCTTTGCCTTTTGTTGTTGTTAATCTTGATCCCCATTGTGTATTTTTGGCGTTAAAGTCGCCTCCAATAATAAATTTATTACCCCATTTTCTTAGAAACTCAAGATATTGTTCCTTCTTTAGAGCATGTTTAGGTGGACAGTATATCGCTACTATTGTTATTGAGTAGTTTTTGATTTTCACAATAACTGAGGTTGCTTGGATTTCTTTTGTCTTATTTCCCATTTCTTCATAGTGTAAGATGTTGTCTTTTATTATAATAGCGCTTCCACCTTTAGCGGTATTTTCTGGATGGGTCGTGTGATATGTCTTATAACCCCTAAATTTAATGTATGACTGATTTGTGAAGTGAGTTTCGCTTATCAGACATCTATTTTTTCTAGTTCAAGGACTGCTTGCAGTTCTTGCTGGTGTTGCAAAGAGTCCGTTGGCATTCCAAGCCATAATTCTAAGATTGTTAGCCATTTCTGTTCTTAGAGCTGGTTCCTTTAGTGCCATATTCTAACTTGGTTAGTCTTTCTTCGAAACTTTTAAACAGTTCTTCCTGTTTATTTAGTTTTTCTAGTATTTGCTGCAAACTTTGTACAACTTCTGTTGTTTGTCTATTTACGTCTCGTTCTGACTGCTTGATCCCTTGCTGTTCTTCTAGTGCTTGTTTGTAGGTTTTTTAATTTTTTAAAAACTTCTTCTACCTGTTCGTCATCTATTTCTGATGTTTCGTTGAATACTATTTCTGATGTTTCGGGTGCCAAATTTTCGGTTGTATTATACAATTGCTTTATATAATTTATCCATGTATTCTTTTCGATGTATCTTACTTCTATTAATTCCTTCATTTCCTTTCGCTGTCCACGTATCATTCTCCAAATCTCCAGGGTTCTGCATACCATAAAAGTTGTGTTCTATTTCCTTAGAGAATATTTCCCAGTGTTCCATTTTCTTTTTTCTCACTAGTGCGTTTGTTTCATTGCGGACTTTCTTATATTATTTATATGTTTCTCTGGTTTTTCTTAATCTGTATTTAAGATAGGCTTTTGTTTTTTCTTGGTATTTTATGGTAATTTCACTTCCTTGCAGAACCAAGGTGTATTAATCGGTCTTCTTCATGTTTTATATATTTTACGTTCACTAAGTGCTTTCTTTGCTGAGTTTACATTGTTATCCTTGATCTTTCTCCAACTGTCTTCCATGTCTTCTGGGTTTTTATTTATTTTCGTTCTCCAATTCAGAAAAAGTAATTACTAATATTTAAAAAGAAAGGTAAAAAATTATTAAAAATTGACTGAGTAATATTGCAGAGAGTGTGAAAACAGACAGCAGTCTCAATCCGACGCCAGGTCACACCAAATAACTACCGACCAATCGCACTGCTTTCAATAGTATCGAAAGTCATGGAAAAGGCTACCAATCAGCATCTTCTAAAATATCTTGAAGGACTCAACATTATTAGCGATCACCAATATGACTTTCGTAAAAATAGATAAACAGGAGATCTTCTGACTTATATAACACATGTTTGGAACAACGTAATTGAACACTTTACAGAATCTCGAGCGGTTGCTCTTGACATATCCAAGGCATTCGACCGTGTTTGGCACGATGGGCTGTTGGCTAAGCTACGTTCTTATGGCATGTCTGAAAAGTTCTGTTTGTGGCTCTCATGTTTCCTCAGAGAGCGTTGTTTACGAGTGGCATTCCACGGATTTCTCTATGAACGCCAGTGTACCGCAAGGCTCCATACTGTCTCCTACTCTCTTTCTCATTTATATTAACGATCTGCTGGAAAAGACCGAGAATCCAATCTACAGCTTTGCAGATGACAGTACACTTATCTCTTCATTCACTTTGAATGCTCGGACATTGGCTACTCAGACGAATATCCGCAGACAGCAGGAAGTCATTCAACTTAACAAAGACCTGGAAGAAATTCTATCTTGGGGTGACAGTAACCAAGTGGAATTTAACGCTACAAAAACCCAGGCGGCAGTTTTTTCTAAGAAAAGTTAACGTTGCTGAACCCGTCATAGTTATGGCATGAACATGTTGCAGACATAGCAAGGAGAGCTTCTCAAAAGTTGGGAATATTATTTCGAACCAGAAAGCTTTATACTCCACAACAACTGTTAATTCTTTACAAAGCTCAAATTCGACCAACTATGGAATACTGCTCCCTTGATTGGAGCTCCACTCCCAAACTTGCCCTGCATTTGTTGGATTCCATTCAGAGAAGAGCTGTTCGTCTGATTGGAGACCCGGAACTGACCGGCGGCCTTGATTCGCTGAAACATCGAAGAACGGTTGGCGACTTGAGTCTATTCTACAAGTATTTTCATGGAAAGTGCTCGAAGGATGTGGCCCGCTTAATTCCTCCCAGAGCGGTGCATATTAGAAGTACACCTCGCGCTAATATTTCAGATCCGTATGAGGTTCAGCTTGTTACACCTCGTACAATGCTTTTCAAGCAGTCTTTTATATGAAGAACATCATCCCTTTGGAATAATTTGCCCAGGACTGTGTTTCCTACCGAGTACAATTTAGAGCGATTTAAGAACAACGTGAATCGCTTTCTCCGCACATGTGTCGCTCCTGTAGCGCTTTAGGGACCTCCCTATAGCACGTGAGCTAGACCTATAAAAAAAAACAAAAAAAAACTTAATGCTATAACTTTGTAATGGAATGGAATTTTCTTAAAAAAAATTTTTTTGAATAATTCTTAGAAGTACCATATATATACAGAAAAAAAATCCATAAAAAAATCGAATTTTTGAAAATTCGGGGTGTACATAACCCTTAATGTAATAATAAAATTTTTATTTTTACTCTTCATTCTGTAACGCGTAAACTTGTTCAACCAGTTATTTTAGGGATTATAATATATTAATTATTAAATATTATTTTGATAATGTGATAATGGACGCTTACTTACGTAATAGTCACGTAACCGTTCTCCTTTTTTTATTATTCACCTTCCCGCCTAAATAGTAGTGGATATCAGCGAGGAGGTCATAATATTCGTTAATGTTTTCCAAGTACCAAAACATACATGTGCATTTTACGTCATCTTTTGACAACTAACCTGCCATGATTGTAAACGCCGCTATACACGTTCCGGTATATCTACACAGGCAACTTGTGCAGGTATACATCAACAGGTTTACCTGCACAGGTTAGGACCCACACACGCAATGGTGAAACTGTGCAGTTCTCGTTTAAAATTATGCCGGAGACGCAGAAGAGTGTACTACTAGCCTTTACAGCTATTCATATAATAAATAAAATGAAGTTAAAGCGAAAGTGCCAGACGTGGAGCAAACACTGGCTGTTGAAGAGGCATAGCTTTACTCACCCAAACTTATTAAATGAATTAATGTAATGAAAGACTAATATTGTCAAATTTCCACTTTATTTAGTTTCACTGAAACTGTATGACGCGTTTCGCTATACTATAGCTTCTTCTGATACAAAATGATATTTGAGTATTAGTGTTGTTACATTTTTATAAATATCCTAAAGTAGACAGGTAAAAAAACTATATGCTAATGAATATTGCTGGGAAATCCATTCTGAATATTAATTGTATAAATTGAGTAAAGGGTAGTTACCATGGGCCAGACAGGTATCTTTTTGTTCGTTTAAAATGATGTCTGAATTTTTAATTCTACTTATTTCTAAATTTTCTAACAGGTTTAATTTTACGCCTTTGTTTTGTATGTGTAGAATTTTAAATTTATCTTCAAAAAGATGATTTGATTCTGTTAAATGATTACTATACGCTGAGTCAGTTTTGTTTTTTAAATAGCTTCTTTTATGTTGTAAAATCCGAGTTTCGAATGAGCGACCTGTCTGACCTATGTAACTTTTATGACAAGAACCACAATTTAACTAATACACTCCAGATTTTTTTGATCTATTTTGTTTCCCTTTGCGTTTTTAATGAATTTTCCTAACGAGTTATTTGTTCTAAAAGCTTAATAAAGAATTAAATCTAATAAAACAAATTGCTGTTAACAACGGATATTCTCCTGACACCATAGATTCAATTCTAAACAAGAAATTAAAAAATAAAGCTATTTCTTTAGTATACCCCAAGAAAGAAAATACAGGGAAAAAATTTAATGTTTTAACCTATTTTGGTAACACGTCAGAGAAAATTATAAACCACTTAAACAAATATAATATCAACATAGCTTTTAGAACAAATAAATCGTTAAAAAAATTCATTAAAAACGCAAAGAGAAAACAAAATAGATCAAAAAAATCTGGAGTGTATCAGTTAAATTGTGGTTCTTGTCATAAAAGTTACATAGGTCAGACAGGTCGCTCATTCGAAACTCGGATTTTAGAACATAAAAGAAGCTATTTAAAAAACAAAACTGACTCAGCGTATAGTAATCATTTAACAGAATCAAATCATCTTTTTGACGATAAATTTAAAATTCTACACATACAAAACAAAGGCGTAAAATTAAGCCTATTAGAAAATTTAGAAATAAGTAGAATTAAAAATTCAGACATCATTTTAAACGAACAAAAAGATACCTGTCTGGCCCATGGTAACTCCCCTTTACTCAATTTATACAATTAATATTCAGAATGGATTTCCCAGCAATATTCATTAGCATATAGTTTTAATTTTATTACCTATCTACCTTAGGATATTTATAAAAATGTAACAACACTAATACTCAAATATCATTTTGTTGTTAGTTTCAGTGAAACTAAATAAAGTGGAAATTTGACAATATTAGTCTTTCATTACATTCATTATGAATTTCTATCAAGTAGCAGCCACAACAATTCAAAGTTTAAAAGAGGCAAATACATGCCTGTTGGCTAAATGGTATTTCAAGTTGTTATTAAAGTGTGCAATTACAACACAGAACATTTGGTTCTTCAATCTGTGCATTAAAAATGCTGTAGTACCACGTTATATAAAACTCCAGACCAAAAACACTAGTGTTGCAGCCTCGAAAGCCGCCAACATAGGACATAAAAAATGGATTATTGAAGAAAGAAGGATCCGGTACAGCAAACGAGACATCTATAATGTTTATGTTAAGGTAATCCATTCTGAATTAACGTTTCGATTACACTCATTAGAATTTTTTGATCTAGATCGAAAAACGAGGGATAAAATCAGAACTATAATAAATAAAAAATACATTAATCAAAAAAGAAAACTTGATTCTCTTATAAGGGAAAAAAACAAACATCAACCACAGCCTACCACAAAAAAGTGTTTTCAGATCATAAATTCTTTGACAGATTTATAAATTTATCAGCAACAAATTTTTCCAATCAAGAAACAGCCCTCTTAAACAAAGGTTTTAAACATAATATAAATAATAAATTTGATTTAAAAGAATCTGAAATCTTGGCTGTAGAAACAGAAGTAGCTTTAATAAAGGTACCATTCAACACGCCAAAAAAATACATTTGCGCAGATATTATAAAAAAGGAATTTCTTAGCAACAAACCTAATTTGGATAATGAAATAAATATAGCTAGAGCAATACAAAACAAGGCTAAAAATAATAATATCATTTTCACGAAAGCAGATAAGGGTAACACAATAGTCGCTATAAATCAACAACAATATATAGACAAAGCATTAGAATTTATTAAGAAAGGAAATTTCAAAATATTACTTAAAGATCCGACAGAAAAATTCAAGAAAGATATAAGAACAGTGTTAGGTAAAGCTTCTAGCATCATATCAGACAACCAAATCTCAAAATTAACAGTCATGAATCATCACCCCCGTCTACTTTATTCATTAGTCAAATTACATAAAGAAAATCATCCTATTAAACCTGTAGCCTCCTACATATCGGCCCCAGCTTACAAACTCTCAAAATTTCTCATAGATATCATTAAAACGAACATTAACTTCACCCCAACTTACACAATAAAAAATTCGTTGGAATTAACGGAAAAAATTTCCAACGTCTTTCTACCAGATAATTCAAAACTAGTATCATTTGACGTCCAAAACCTTTTCCCTAGCATACCCCCGGATGAAACAGTAAGAATCATAAAATCATCAAAAATAAAGTTAATATCGCTATACAACAAGACATACTAAATTTATTAAACACGAGCCTCAATCAAAATTATTATTACTTTAATAATACGTTTTATAATAGTTCTGAGGGTCTCATAATGGGTAGTCCACTTAGCCCGCTTTTAGCAGAAATATTTATGGATAACCTAGAAAAACAAATACATCGACAAGAATTTAGCAAATCATTTTTGTATTGGTACCGATATGTAGACGACATCTTTGCTTGTTTTAATGGTACAGAGCGTCAACTTGACAATGTTTTTGACAATATAAACTCAATACATAAAAATATTAAATTCACTATGGAACTAGAAGTCGACAATAAAATTAATTTTCTTGACTTAACGATAACCAGACATTACAACAAACACAAATTCTCTATTTTTCACAAACCCTCACATACAGATACTACAATAAACATAAAATCAGCTCACCCCTACAACACAAATTGGCAGCTTACCACAGTATGTTGCATAGACTTGTAAGTGTCCCCTTATCTGTAGATGATTTTAATAAAGAATTAAATCTAATAAAACAAATTGCTGTTAACAACGGATATTCTCCTGACACCATAGATTCAATTCTAAACAAGAAATTAAAAAATAAAGCTATTTCTTTAGTATACCCCAAGAAAGAAAACACAGGGGAAAAAATTTAATGTTTTAACCTATTTTGGTAACATGTCAGAGAAAATTAAAAACCACTTAAACACATATAATATCAACATAGCTTTTAGAACAAATAACTCGTTAGGAAAATTCATTAAAAACGTAAAGGGAAAACAAAATAGATCAAAAAAATCTGGAGTGTATCAGTTAAATTGTGGTTCTTGTCATAAAAGTTACATAGGTCAGACAGGTCGCTCATTCGAAACTCGGATTTTAGAACATAAAAGAAGCTATTTAAAAAATAAAACTGACTCAGCGTATAGTAACCATTTAACAGAATCAAATCATCTTTTTGACGATAAATTTAAAATTCTACACATACAAAACAAAGGCGTAAAATTAAACCTATTAGAAAATTTAGAAATAAGTAGAATTAAAAATTCAGACATCATTTTAAACGAACAAAAATATACCTGTCTGGCCCATGGTAACTCCTTTTTACTCAATTTATACAATTAATATTCGGAATGGATTTCCCAGCAATATTCATTAGCATATAGTTTTAATTTTATTACCTATCTACCTTAGGATATTTATAAAAATGTAACAACACTAATACTCAAATATCATTTTGTATCAGAAGAAGCTATAGTATAGCGAAACGCCTCATACAGTTTCAGTGAAACTAAATAAAGTGGAAATTTGACAATATTAGTTACATTATATTCGTTATGAATTTCCATCAAGTAACAGCCACAACAATTCAAAAAAAAAAAATGAATTAAGATTTGAACTAAAAGATTATTGCATTTATTTGCGAATGGATGAACCGACCTACTTGAAACTTCTTTCAGTGGTAACACCACTGATTAAAAGATGGGATGCGGTTATGAAAGACTGAGTGCAACACTGAGGTATCTTGCAACAGGCAGATCGTTCGAAGACTTAGCACAATAATATCTCCTCAAGCTCTCGGCCAAATTATATCTGAATCATGTGATGCTTTATACAAAATTTTACGAAAAGAATATTTAAACGTAAGCATTTATAATAAAAAATAACTTTTTCAAAGCAATTTATTAGTGTAATTTTTCACATTTGCAACAATACTTATAAATGTAAAAAAGAATTTAGTGATCAAGTAGAGAAGTTAGTAAAGTATGTAGAAGCTGATTCATCTTCAATGTAAGTACGATCATTTTCTGATGTTACCTCGTGAGTAGTTTTTGGAGGTATTACGACATGAATAGAAGGAATATGCGATTGTGAATATGAAGCGGGCGAACATTGTTTAGTTTGTGGTGACATAACGTGATGATTACCGGGACTATGCGAATGTAAATATGAAACGGGTAAATATGAACTGTGTCTTGAATGTAATGAAAAAACTGTTTGATTCGAAGGTGACTGATAATTATATTCAGTACTTAGTTTTTCCATTTCGGCATCAAATAATATATCATTGATATGTGTTTCTGCTAAGAGTCGTTGCGTCTTTTCTAATCCTCGTAATTTGTTGTTGAGTAAAACAATAGCTATTGTTTTACTCAACATGTCGTATCTGTCATCCCGATTTTGGCGTTTAAAATGGTCCTGTACTGAATTCAGTACGTCTGTAGTCAATTCGTTATTTTTTTTTTGTCAGTTTTGCTATGTTTTGGCGCCACACCTTGTTCCTGTGTATTTATTTCATTCACTAATTCATTATCTTCTCTATCTTCCACAACTGTTGTAATTCCTTATGTACAGCTATCCTGAAATATGAAAACAGTTATTTTAATATTTTTTACTTTTCCTGTTGGAAGTTAAATAATTGCATTTTCCTTTTTGTTTAGTTTCCCAATTCAAAAGAAGAATGGCTCAAAATCGCTCAGGAATTTGAAACGAATTGGAATTTTGTTCATGGTTTAGGCGCCCTGGATGGGAAGCACGTTTCCATCGTCCCTCCAAGTGGTTGTGGGTCAGAATTTTATAACTACAAAGTAGCATAGCATGGTGCTCAGCAATAGTTCTCAAGAACTGTGCGAGGGAACTAACACCAGTTTTCTGTAGACTTTTGAACCTATCCTACAGAAAGGGAATATTTCCTTCCTGCTGGAAATGTGCCACAGTTCAGCTGATACCTAAAAAAGGCAAGAAGACCTTACCAAATAACTACCGACCAATCGCACTACTCTCAATAATATCGAAAGTCATGGAAAAGGCTATCAATCAGCATCTTCTAAAATATCTTGAAGGATTCAACATTATTAGTGATCACCAATATGGCTTTCGTAAAAATAGATCAACAGGAGATCTTCTGACTTATGTAACACATGTTTGGAACAACGCAATTGAACACTTTGGAGAATCTCGAGCGGTTGCTCTTGACATATCCAAGGCATTTGACCGTGTTTGGCACGATGGGCTGTTGGCTAAGCTACGTTCTTATGGTATGTCTGAAAAGTTCTGTTTGTGGCTCTCATGTTTCCTCAGAGAGCGTTCTTTACGAGTGGCAGTCGACGGATTTCTTTCTAACACCTTCACTATCAACGCCGGTGTACCCCAAGGTTCCATACTGTCTCCTACTCTCTTTCTCATTTATATTAACGATCTGCTGGAAAAGACCGAGAATCCAATCTACAGCTTTGCAGATGACAGTACACTTCTCTCTTCATTCACTTTGAACGCTCGAACATCGACTACTCAGACGAATATCCGCAGACAGCAGGAAGTCATTCAACTTAACAAAGACCTGGATGAAATTCTATCTTGGGGTGACAGTAACCAAGTGGAATTTAACGCTACAAAAACCCAGGCGGCAGTTTTTTCTAAAAAAGTTAACGTTGCAGAACCCGACATAGTTATGTCGGGGCACTCCATCCCTCTAACATCGTCACTCAATCTGTTGGGCATTAATTTGGGAGCAAATATGTCCTGGCATGAACATGTTGCAGGCATAACAAGAAGAGCTTCTCAAAAGTTGGGAATATTGTTTCGAACCAGAAAGCTTTACACTCCACAACAACTGTTAATTCTTTACAAAGCGCAAATTCGACCAACTTTGGAATACTGCTCCCATGTTTGGAGCTCCGCTCCCAAACATACACTGCATTTGTTGGATTCTATCCAGAGAAGAGCTGTTCGTCTGATTGGAGACCCGGAACTGACCGACGGCCTTGATTCGCTGGAACATCGAAGAACGGTTGGCGACTTGAGCCTATTCTACAAGTACTTTCATGGAAAGTGTTCGAAGGATGTGGCCCGTTTAATTCCTCCCAGAGCGGTGCATATTAGAAGTACACGTCGCGCTAATACTTCACATCCGTATGAGGTTCAGCTTGTTACTCCTCGTACAACGCTTTTCAAGCAGTCTTTTATATGGAGAACATCATACCTTTGGAATGGTTTGCCCAGGACTGTGTTTCCCATCGAGTACAATCTACAGCGATTCAAGAACAACGTGAATCGCTTTCTCCGCACACGTGTCGCTCCTGTAGCGCTTTAGGGACTTCCCTGTAGCACGTGTGCTAGACCCATAAAAAAAAAAAAAAAAAAAAATATACCTAGTTATTTAGGAAGCATTTATATTATTACCTGTAAATTTTCTTCTTGATCCCCCAGAAAATCAAAGAGATGGAAGTCCCATAATTTGGGCTTGTATATGTCATCAGTGGATGCACCAGATTTCATTGAAGCTTCATACTTTTTTTTTCTTTTCTTACGTTACACCTAATATTATTTATTTTTTGCTACATCATCTTTAACTGAATCTGGTTCACTTTCTTGAAGGGTTTTCTAGTTTGGCATAGGTTGTTTCCCTCTGTATTTTGTTATGATACTCTTTATTTTGGATTTTCCATAAACATGGTTCGGACTTTTAAAGTTTGATAAATTCTTCAATTACTTGTTTTGAAGCCCGTTTAGACATTTCTCTAAACTTTTAAACTAATAAATCTTTTTAATTTAAATAAAAACAAAAGTAGCGCATACAAACCACAAAACAAAAATATAAACGTTTTAAATAAAAAAAAAAATACCATTGCACATTCTTCTGCGCAACCCTGGCACAGGTAAAAACATGTTTTTTCATATTTACTCCGGTCGTCTGTAGAGTTCCAGAACCCTGTACGGGTTTTAAGGCTGCTATACACGCTCCGGTATACCTGCACAGGCAACCTGTGCAGATATACCTCAACAGGTTTACTTGCACAGGTTAGGACCACACACGCAATGGTGAAATTGTGCGAGATAAAATTATGCCGGAGACGCGGGAGAGTGTACTACTAGCCTTTATAGCTCTTCATGTAATAAATAATATAAACCACCAAAATATAAACGTTTTATGCAAACCTGCTCTTTTGAAACCTCACTGAATAAAAAAAAACCGGTCAAGTGCAAGTTGAATTTGCACAATTAGTGTTCCGTACGTTGATTGCTTTTAAAATAAAAAATTTTGTTAGAGTGGTATAAAATGATCAGTGACTTCACAAAACACACCCCAAATGAGTTTTCAACAAAGTTCGTTTCCAATCTTTACTGAAAACTGGTGACCTTGAATTTTTTTTTTTTTTCTATACCAGATAAATTATTAAAGGTAACGATAATTTTCGTTCAATCTATACCCCGTGGAGAATATTCCAGGATTTTTTTCAAAATTTTTTGATCAGTACTTTTCGAGATAAGGTAGGGGACAGCGATTTTTCACGATTTTTTAAAAGTAATACGAAGAAAAGTGTGCGCAAGTATTACATTATATATATTTTTTACTCGTGTTTTCACAAGCTTTCATTTGACACCACACTCGATGACCTAGTAAAAAAATATTTTTTTCACTTCCGATTTCACCCCTCAAAACGAATCCCTTAATCAAAATTTATGTTATGGTGATATAAAATGATCAGTGACTTCACAAAACACACCCCAAATAAGTTTTCAACAAAGTTTATTTCCAATCTTTACTGAAAATTGATGACCTTGAAATTTCTGTTTTTTTTATATACCAGATGAATTATTACAGGTAATACACTCGTGATAATTCTCGTTCAATCTACACCCCGTGGAGAATATTCCAGAATTTTTTCAAAATTTTTTGATAAGTACTTTCCGAGATAAGGCGGGTGGACAGCGATTTTTCGCGATTTTTTGAAAATAATACAAAGAAAAGTGCGCGCCAGTATTACATTATATATATATATATATTTTTTACTCGTGTTTTCACAAGCTTTCATTTGACACCACACTCGATTACCTAGTAAAAAAAATTTTTTTTTCACTTCCGATTTCACCCCCCAAAACTAACCCTTTAAGTCAAAATTTAACTTTCAAAACTACATGGCTCTGATGAGGCCATCAATTGCTATATTACTACCAAATTTCAACTTTCTATGACAAATAGTTTCGGAGAAAATCGGGTGTGACAGCTGGACAGACAGACGGACAGACACCGAAGTGATCTTATAAAGCGGCCCGCACACGGTCAATAATATTGTCAATATAGAAAAGTATTGTCAATACTATTGATCGTGTGCGGTAGGTCTTGAAGTTGGTATTGATGAAATAATTTTGTATTGACGAAAATCTAAATTTTTTGATATTCAAACATCAATACTGCAAAGTGGTAGGGATATTGACAATACTATTGATAATGTGCGGTGGCTTATCAATACTTTCTTCAATACTTAGTTCAAAAAAAATATCGTCGATGTAGGAACTAGTTTTGAATCATTATATTTGTTTTATAAACTTAATTTTTAAAAAAGAAGTCGATTCTTTTACAAGCCAAAGTAGAACCTGATTTTAAATAACCTTCTCTGAGTTCTCTGTCTCTTGAGTGCCTTGTGCAATGTTTATAAACAGTCGTAACTTTAGTGTTTTTATATTAATTATTATTTATCTTTTTAAAAAATGAGTAATGGAACAGAAGAAATTGGTGATAATTCTGAAGTTGGTGAAAATTTAAGTGAAACGGATACTGAATATTTAAAACATTTTATTGAAGTTTATGAGACTCTCCCAGAATTATGGAATCCACGCTTACCAGCTTACAAGAACAGAAACAGTCGCAAAAAAGCAATACAAAAACTAATACCAATCTATCAAAAACTTAAACCCAACGCAGATGACGCGGAAGTACGAAAAAAAAAATTAACGCTCTGAGAACCAACTACCGAAAAGAAGTAAAGAAGATAATGACATCTAGGCGTTCTGGTTGTGGCGAAGATGAAGTATATACACCAACTTCGTGGGTCTTCCATGCCCTTCAATTTCTGGGCGACAGTGAAGTTCCTGGGGATTTCGAGGTGGATTTCAATGAATCAGTGGTAAGATAGCAAAAAAAATTATTACATAATTTACAAATAGGTATATCATTAATTATATATTATATTTTTCATAATAACGTTATTATAAAATGTTTGGGTTAAATTCGTTTACCTTCATTATTAAAATAATCACGAAGTTTATCTCTGACCACCTTGGAACAGTTATTGCTGTTTTTGGACATGGTACACTGTAGTGGTGTCATATGGGAATTAGCTACATCATCTTGAGTATCACGTTGCAAGTAAGCAGTAACTCTTGCTGCTAAATAATTGTGTAAGTAGCAGGATGCCATAGTTATTACCCTGGCTTTTTTAGGTTCCAAGTAGATGGCGTTATTGAATACACCAAATCTAGAGGCAAGTATTCCAAAACAGTTCTCTACGGATACTCTAGCAGAAGATAACCTCAGATTAAATTCCTGACTTGCTGAATCAACTTTCGTTTCAGAGTAGGGCTTCATTAGGTCGGGTCTCAGTGCAAAAGCTTCGTCACCGACAAATACAAAATTATGAGTTTGTGATGTGTTAGGCAGAACAGTGGGTTTTGGCAAGTTGAGCTTGTTATGAAGTAGAAGATTCCCAAATTTTGAGTAGAACAACACCCCGCCATCTGATACTTTACCGTTAGTTCCAACATCAATCATTATAAACTTTCTATTTGCATCCACAAGTGCCAGTAAAACTATACTATAAAACCCTTTATAGTTATAGTACTGAGACCCAGACTGTGCTGGTTTTTTAACAGCTATATGCTTCCCATCTATTGACCCCAGGCAGTTCCAGAATTGATTCCTCTCTCCAAATTGGTGAGCAATGCTTAACCATTCCTCTGGGCAGGATGGCAACTAAAACAAATACATTTAAAAGAACATTAATGTAAACTCTATAGGAATATGTTTTTAGTTCATTTTATTTTAATGTTATTCGACATTTTATTGGTAATTGTTTTTCAGGATGTTCAACAAACGCAGAACTCGCCAGGAGAACCAGTACCCCGTACAATTCAGACCAGTGGAAATTCGTCTGTTTCCTCAATAACACCACAAACATTTATACCAAGAAAAAAAATGAAAGGTCCCATGGCAAGGCAAAACGAGCTACTATCACTTTTTTTTTTTTTTTTTTTTTTTATGGGTCTAGCACACGTGCTACAGGGAAGTCCCTAAAGCGCTACAGGAGCGACACGTGTGCGGAGAAAGCGATTCACGTTGTTCTTGAATCGCTGTAGATTGTACTCGATGGGAAACACAGTCCTGGGCAAACCATTCCAAAGGTATGATGTTCTCCATATAAAAGACTGCTTGAAAAGCGTTGTACGAGGAGTAACAAGCTGAACCTCATACGGATGTGAAGTATTAGCGCGACGTGTACTTCTAATATGCACCGCTCTGAGAGGAATTAAACGGGCCACATCCTTCGAACACTTTCCATGAAAGTACTTGTAGAATAAGCTCAAGTCGCCAACCGTTCTTCGATGTTCCAGCGAATCAAGGCCGTCGGTCAGTTCCGGGTCTCCAATCAGACGAACAGCTCTTCTCTGGATAGAATCCAACAAATGCAGTGTATGTTTGGGAGCGGAGCTCCAAACATGGGAGCAGTATTCCATAGTTGGTCGAATTTGAGCTTTGTAAAGAATTAACAGTTGTTGTGGAGTGTAAAGCTTTCTGGTTCGAAACAATATTCCCAACTTTTGAGAAGCTCTTCTTGCTATGCCTGCAACATGTTCATGCCAGGACATATTTGCTCCCAAATTAACGCCTAACAGATTGAGTGACGATGTTAGAGGGATGGAGTGCCCCGACATAACTATGTCGGGTTCTGCAACGTTAACTTTTTTTAGAAAAAACTGCCGCCTGGGTTTTTGTAGCGTTAAATTCCACTTGGTTACTGTCACCCCAAGATAGAATTTCATCCAGGTCTTTGTTAAGTTGAATGACTTCCTGCTGTCTGCGGATATTCGTCTGAGTAGTCGATGTTCGAGCGTTCAAAGTGAATGAAGAGATAAGTGTACTGTCATCTGCAAAGCTGTAGATTGGATTCTCGGTCTTTTCCAGCAGATCGTTAATATAAATGAGGACGAGAGTAGGAGACAGTATGGAACCTTGGGGTACACCGGCGTTGATAGTGAAGGTGTTAGAAAGAAATCCGTCGACTGCCACTCGTAAAGAACGCTCTCTGAGGAAACATGAGAGCCACAAACAGAACTTTTCAGACATACCATAAGAACGTAGCTTAGCCAACAGCCCATCGTGCCAAACACGGTCAAATGCCTTGGATATGTCAAGAGCAACCGCTCGAGATTCTCCAAAGTGTTCAATTGCGTTGTTCCAAACATTGGTGATCACTAATAATGTTGAATCCTTCAAGATATTTTAGAAGATGCTGATTGATAGCCTTTTCCATGACTTTCGATATTATTGAGAGTAGTGCGATTGGTCGGTAGTTATTTGGTAAGGTCTTCTTGCCTTTTTTTGGTATCGGCTGAACTGTGGCACATTTCCAGCAGGAAGGAAATATTCCCTTTCTGTAGGATAGGTTAAAAAGTCTACAGAAAACTGGTGTTAGTTCCCTCGCACAGTTCTTGAGAACTATGGCAGGTATTCCGTCAGCGCCTGAAGCCTTTTTGGTGTCTAGCTTCATCAAAATACGTTTTATGATACGCTGTCTGAAGACAATATCGGGCATCCTTGACTGCACTATGGGAATAGTAGGTGGTGTTTTTCCTTGGAAATCGACAGTAGAATGTGAAGCAAAGAGTTCAGCCAACAAGTTCGCTTTCTCAACAGGTGTCGTTGCAATAGAATTATCTGGCCGTGTGAGTGGTGGTATGGTGGATTTGGTGAAATTTTGACTAACTGCCTTAGCGACTGACCAAAAGGACCTGGAATTGCCGGGACAAGCGAGAAGTTTGTTTCTAATCCGTTGATTGTGTACCTCCTTGGTTTCGTCGATAATGTCTTTGCATCTGTTCCTGGCACGAACAAAGATGTTACGATTTATGGTGTTAGGATCTTCACGCCACTGTCGGTATGAAATGTGAATATCTTGAAAAACCAAACCCTACTGAAAGTAATGACAAATTTGATTGCCTTGCTAAAGTGTGGGCGAATAAATTGAGGGAATTGGAGAAAACACAAATGTTGCTTGCGGAAAAGGCAATTAATGACATACTCTTTCAGGCAAGCATGAATACATTGCAAATGCCAAATAATATATATTCACCAGGGTCAAGCATCCATTCCCAAATAACATCGCCTTCATACTTTGCGAGAAATACTAATATTTATTCGCCAGAGTCAAGCAGTAACTCCCAAATAACATCGCCACCACCGCCACAGGCTGCAACAATCCATGAAAGTATATCATCCGAACAAAACTCGTATATGTTTCGTTCACAACAATTAGAAGATACGGCAGCTTTGTACATTTCCAACTTTCCCAACATTTAATTATACTTTAACTTACGTTTTAATTTTACTTATGTATAAAAATAAAAAAATGTAAAAAATTATGGGTACACTTACTTTCATGTAATCCTTTAAAATGTAAATTAATGCTTCACAAGTCTCCATCACTGCGTAACTTATTGTTCTTGGTCCCATTAGTGAAGAAAATTTTAGATCTTCAAAGCTTCTACCGGTCGCTAAGTACCTTAGAGTAACTGCCAATTTATCTTCTACACTAATAGCAGCTCTCATATTCGTATCTTGGCGTCTTAGTAGAGGTTCAAGCATATCTTTGAGAGTATGGAACGTGTGGATGTCCATTCGAAAATAATTGCAATAGTCTGTGGAATCACTAAGAGAAATTTCTCTTAGTAATGTTACATGAGAATAATGTTCCCTTCTTTTGATACAGTCTTTCACCCACCGTTTACGAATGATTGTACGTTTGCTTGCACAAAACACTAAAAGAGAAATACACGCTTTTTCTTTATTCATTGTAAAAAAAAAATAAATCAGTGTGATCCGCCTGATGCAACGACTAGAGGCAAAATGAAATTATTGACAATAATATTGATCAGTGTGCGATCTGTCGTTATTGAATTGCATATTGACAATAGTATTGACATGTGAATTATTGACAATATTATTGACCGTGTGCGGGCCGCTTAAGTATTCCGTACGGAACACTAAAAAGGATAAATACCATTGCGCAGTCTTCCGCGCAACTCTGGCACAGGTAAAAATATGTTTTTCCATATTTACTCCGGTCGCCTGTACAGTTCAAGAAACCTGTACGGGTTTTACAATACACTCTCCGGTTTACCTGTGCAGGCAAACCTGTCAGGTAAACCGGAGCGTGTATAGCGGCCTTAATGCGGAATTCTTGATACGGTACGCTGGCACGGTAATCACGGAGCTAGGGCCGCCACACTGCCCCGTATTATTATCCTGCTTTTTAAATCCCACTACCTTTAATAATCTTTTTTTTCGACGCAACATTATCGACGAGCTAATGTATTCCCGTTAGTATTAAAGGGGCCACTAAGGGGTCATTTAATAGTATTTTTTTATATACATCTTCTCTGTCCTCGTTTTAGTTTAGAGTGCTCTAAAATAATGTTTCCTTAATTTGCAATTAGTTCTTACACATCTTATGATCTTGACTTTCTTATTAAACAGTATGTTACAAAAGTTACGGAGCAGTTAGAGTTTCTAGTAATTAAGTGCGGTCAGTATTTTTACGACACTGTAAACAAAAAAGCGCAAAGAAGTTGTTTACAGCAGCACGAATTTAGTGGAATTAACCGTCTCTTTTGATTGGTAGGATTAATGCCGCTAAATTCTGGTTCCTATAAACATGTTCTTTTGTTTACGTGTTGTAAAATGTTTGACTTTGTTATAAATGACCAGAAAATCAAAAAGGTTTCATGAGAAGACACATTTATGGTATCTGGTAACAGCCTACCAAAAGATAAATGCTGTATTAGAAACCTGATATAATGATGACAAAATCATACAAAGGAGGAAAGAAATGAAATTTAAAAAATAATACATGGAATGATGTGCCGCATTTGTTAATACTTTGCAAATATTTTAAATATCAAACTATAAATAAACTAACTTTACTTTTCAGGTGTCAATAAATTTACAGATATGACTCAAGACGAATTTGACGCTATGTTAGCCTTAAGCTCATACAAAAAGCCTAATTTTAAAGTTTCTAAATATGTAAAAACTGGACTTCCTATCCCGGAATCCATTGACTGGAGAATTGATGGTCAAGTTACAGAAGTGAAAGATCAAGGAGAGTGTAAAGCTTCTTGGGCTTTCTCAGTCGTAAGTGCTTTACTACTTTGTCAAAATAAATCTCTTTTGTCCGCTTATCTAATCGGGTAAAACTAAAATCTACTAAAGTCAATTCAATTTTAAATTTTTTACATTGCAGATTAAATATAACTTCTACCAATAGTAATTATATGTTGGAGAGCAAAATGGAACCGAATAACAATGAAAATGTTTACAATTTGCCTGTGATATTTCAAATTTAATATTATATGTTTTTAGTGTTCCGTACGGAACAATTATAAGATCACTTCGGTGTCTGTCTGTCACACCCAATTTTCTCTGAAACTATTTGACATAGAAAATTGAAATTTGTTACTAATATAGGAATTGATGGTCTCATCAGAGCCGTGTAGTTTTGAAAGTTAAATTTTGACTTAAGGGGTTAGTTTTGAGGGGTGAAATCGGAAGTGAAAAAAAAATTTTTTACTTCCTTACTAGATCAAATGAAAGCTTGTGAAATACACTAGTAAAATATATATATATATATATATATATATATATATATATATATATATATATATATATATATATATATATATATATATATATACACTCCTGGACAAAATTAACGCAACAATATATGAAATCATACAAATCTCTATAATGAATTATTTTAATAATTTTTTATGAACATTGGTTACACTAAAAGTTAGAAAAAACTTATTCAGATACTTTAAAAGGGAATTAGCTACCAAATTTCTCTATAAGATTCGAATTAAAATTATTTTTAAGACCTAATAACAAAATCGGTGAAATTATGTAGTAATGAAAAAAATAAACTGGGACACTAGTAGCAAAATTAATGGTGTAACTGGGACACTAGTAGCGTGTGTTGCCTCCTCTACTTCGGATGACAGCGTTTATGTGCCTAGGCATGCTTCCAATTAAATTTTGGATAAAATCTTGAGGAATTTGCTCCCATTCTGTGATAACTGCATTTTCAAGTTCCCTCAGGTTTCTAGGTGCAGGTCTATGATGTTTCACATTTTTCTTAAAGTGATCCCATACATGTTCTATCGGTTTCAGATCCGGGCTTTTTGGTGGCCATTGCATAATTGGTATATTAACTTGATTAAGATAATCGAGTACCTCTCTAGCCACGTGAGGTCGAGCGTTGTCTTGCATAAACAGAAAATTGGGCCCCACAAAATGACCGAAAGGCATCACATATTCTATTACAATATTCTCAAGATAGTAGTCAGCATTCATGGCTCTCGTACGGACAGGAACTAACTCTGTGCGAGCATCAAAGCAGATGCCACCCCAGAACATAACAGAGCCACCGCCGAATGGAATCCTTGCAGAGATATTGCAAGGAGCAAACCTCTCTCCTGGTCTTCGCCATTCTCGCTCACGACCATCTGGATATTTTAGACTAACTCTAGTTTCATCTGTGAAGAAAACTTGTTTCCAATCATCCACAGACCAGTTTTTGTGATTTCGAACAAAACATAACCTGGCAACTCTGTTCTCTCTAGTAAGCAAAGGCGCAGTGGCTGGTCTCCTACTGTTTAATCTCGCTTCATTTAAACGTCTTCTAACTGTTTTAGAAGAAATTGTCGCTAGTGCATCGTTTTTTCGCCCTTGCCCTAGCCTTCTAGAATAAGTTCCTACTTCTTTCAAGTGTCTTACCATACGACTTATTATTGTGGAACGATGTTTGCCTAACAAATTGGCAACATAACTCTGACAGTATCCCTCGTCCAATAAAACTGAGGCTCGCACTACCTCGTGTTCAGTTAAATTCCTTGTTCGATTCATTTTTCTAATTCTTCGGGCTCAAAAATAAAACAGTCTACCACAAAAACGTATTACTTTGAAAAAAGGAACAATTTATAAGCTTACTTTTAAAGAAAATCATTATTACAGAAAATTGTTTATCTTCTAAAAAATTCTTTAAAACTGTAAATCTAAACGAATTGTTTTGATTTCTGTCATGAACAACGAAATAAAATATGCATAGCCTACTATTCAAATACTCGATAAACTTTAAAACTGACATAAGAAAAAGATAAATTAATTTTCAGAATGTTGCGTTAATTTTGTCCAGGAGTTTATATATATATATATATATATATATATATATATATATATATATATATATATATATATATATATATAATGTAATATTCGCGCACACTTTTCTTTGTATTATTTTTAAAAAATCGAAAATCGCTGTCCCCCTACCTTATCTCGAAAAGTACTGATCAAAAAATTTTGAAAAAATTCTGGAATATTCTCCACGGGGTATAGATTGAACGAAAATTATCACGAGTGCATTACTTTTAATAATTTATCTGGTACATAAAAAAACAAAAATTTAAAAGTCATCAATTTTCAGTAAAGATTGGAAACAAACTTTGTTGAAATCTCATTTGAGGTGTGTTTTGTGAAGTCACTGATCATTTTATACCCCCGTAACAAAATTTTTTATTTTAAAAGCCGTTAACGCACGGAACACTAATTGTGCAAGTTCAACTTGCTCTTGACCTGTAATTTAGAAAACAAAAGTAACATGGATTCTGAGAAATTAAACAATGCTATCCAACATTATTCACGTATGTCAAATTTGTTAGTACCGTGTTTACAATCCAATTAATGAAACATTTTGTTTATCTTATTAATAGCTTAGTAACCTTTATTTTCAACTCACAGTTTACACATCTTAATTCTATTATTTTAGCAATACCTAACAATATTTTCCTGTGCTGATTCTTCTCAACTTTTTCATATCAGCACGAGATTTACATTTTTATTATTTTATTAATATCGATTTTATAGCGTCCTACGACTTCCGATTGCTAGTTTCCAATCTCTTCGGTTTTCTCAATCCCCCGGCTCTAAGTTCCATTCAGATATTGCTCTTTATATTCCTCCTATCCATTTTGGTTTTGGTCTCCCACTCTTTCTTCTTTCTGCGGGTGTCCATTTCAAAAGTTGCTTGGGAATACGTTCTTCGTCCATTCTTTCTACATGGCCATACCACTTTAGTTGCCAACTTTCCATTTCATAAATTATTCTCTTATCGACCTGCATGATCTCTCTTATTCGCTAACTTCGTATTCTTTTCAGGCATATTCTTTCCAGGCTTGACTTGCCAGAAGTCCATTTCTAGCGTCAATAAACAGCGCTCTAGTGTCCTGTTTATTTGCCATGCTTTACACCCATAGAGAACCATGCTCATGTGGTGTTTTCGTTGTCGGGAGATTTGAGTAGACCAGAGGACGGAGTTCTAGCAGCCAGTTGTCTGTTTTTCTTTCATAATACGATATTCTATCTCTTTTTTGTACGAACTTTATATTTTATTTTGGTTCCTAAGGAAGTGTACTCCTTACACACACACACACACATTCTGTTGATCTACTTGAAGATTCTCTGATATTTCCCTTCCATAAATACTGAGTTTTTGTTCTGTTGACCGATAGGCTCCATTCTTCATAATGTTTAAAGAGTCTTCGGACCATAAATTCCAGATCCTCCTGATCCTGAGCAATCACGACCTGATCACCCGCGAAATGAAGAGTATTCAGCATTGTATCCTCCTTTAATTGTATGTCTATTCCGCACACGCTCTTCTCCAGTGTTTTAACACTTCATTGACATATATTTTAAATAATAGGGGGGAGAGGCAGCATGCCTGTCTAAGACCTTTGGTGACTTCAAACCTATCTGACACGGTGTTTCTTACTTTAACGCTTATCGTATAATTATTTGGCAGTTGTCATTATGGCGTTATTTCCAGAAGATCGTTCTAGAAACTACCAAAGGTTCTGTACTGGTAAGCCTATCGTATGCCTTGGTCAGATCAACAAACATTTTTATATATCCAATTGTATTTCAAATTTTTGGGTAGAAAAATTTGAAGCGTATTAGTGTTTCTAAAAATTTTATATTACTTCATAATTAGATTTTATTTTACCAGTAAATTTCATTACTCTTAGTCTATGATCATGCCAGAAAATTGCTTTAAATTCTAAAAATCCAGACGATATTGCAAAAATAATTAGAAAAATATATTGTAAATTTATTTTAAAAACACAAATATGTCATTTATTTTTTTTTTGGAGAAAAAAAATGTGTTTATACTTAGAATTCATCTTTAAAATAAGACAAATATGTTCTGTAAATAATAGTTTGTTAAGAATTGTAAGAAATCCGCTTTAAAACTTAAAAATGTAAATAAAATGCAATTTAGTAACTTTTCTTTAATGCTTTTTCTAAATATTTCAGTGTTTATTTTATTTTATACTAGCCGGGCCCGCGGCTCCGCTCGCGTGGACTTGATTCGCCACTATCGTCACTGCTTATTCCTTATGTTACCCAACGTAATAAAATATCTCCCACTATTTCCCCTTATCTCTCAATATCTCTCCTTATCTCCCATTATCTCTACATAATTTCCATTATCTAGGCTTATCTCTGCCCATCTCCCATTATTTTCTCCTTATCTCCCATTATTTCTCCTTATCTCCCATTATCAAACCTTATTTCCCATTATCTAGGCTTATCTCGACTTATCTCTCAATATTTCTCCTTATCTCCCATTATTTCTCCTTATCTCTCATTATCTCACCATAACTCCCATTATTTAGACTTATCTCTGCTTATTTCCCATTATTTCTCCTTATCTCCCATTATTTATATTTATCTTCCATTATCTCACCTTATCTCCCATTATCGGGGCTTATCTCGACTTATCTCTCACTATTTCTCCTTATCTCCCATTATTTCTCCTTATCTCACCAAAGCTCCCATTATCTAGTCTTATCTCTGCTTATCTCCCATTATTTCTCCTTATCTCCCATTATTTATATTTATCTCCCATTATCTCACCTTATCTCCCATTATCGAGGCTTATCTCGACTTATCTCCCATTATTTCCCTTTATCTCTCATTATCTCACCTTATCTCCCATTATCTAGGTTTATATCGAATTATATAGAACATATGTAAAAATTTATAAAAACACGTAAATCGGATAAGTGGTTCTCAAGTGATAAGCGCACTAACGGACAGACAGACAGACAGAGAGACGTTGCATTTTATATATATTCTAGATAGAAGATTATAGATAATCTGGTCAGAGAACAAATGTATGAATTAAAAAAAAAAAAACACGTAAATCGGATAAGGGGTTCTCGAGTGATAAGCGCACTAACGGACAGACACACAGACAGAGAGACGTTGCATTTCATATATATCATATTCTTTGCTACATGATATTGTTCCATATTTAATGCTTTAGGCAGTGTATTGCAAGAGAACGCGCTAGCGGCAAACTTTTCTCCGACTTGATTCACTATTATCGTCACTGCTTATTCCTTATGTCACCGAACGTAATAAAATATATCCTATAACCTGGCCAGAGAACATATGTATGTTTAACAAAAAAGAACGTAAATCGGATAAGTGGTTCTCCAATGATAAGCGCACTAACGGACAGACAGACAGACAGAGAGACGTTGCATTTTACACATATTATAGATATTCTTTGCTACTTGATAGTGTTCCATATTTAATGGTTTAGCATGTTTAAAAAAAAGTACATAAATCGGATACGTGGTTCTCCAGTGATAAGCGCACAAACGAACAAACAGACAGAGATACGTTGCATTTTATATATATTATAGATGTAATAAAATATATATCTATAACCTGGTCAGAGAACATATGTATGAATTTAAAAAATCACGTAAATCGCATAAGTAGATCTCGAGGGATAAGCGCACTAACGGACAGACAGACAGACCTATATATTATAGATATAGGTTATTATTATTATATAACCTGGCCAAAGAATATATTTATGAATTTAAAAAAAAGAACACATAAATCAGATAGGTGGTTTTTGCGTGACAAACGCACTAATTGACAGACAGACAGAGAGACATCGCGTTTTATATATATTATAGATTACAGATATTCTCTGCTACATAATATTGTTCCATATTTTAATGGTTTAGGCTGTTTATTGCAAGGAAACGCGCTAGCGGTAAACTTTTTTTCCGACTTCATTCACTGTTTTACGTCACTACTCATTCCTTATGCTACCTATCGTAATAAAATATAGCCTATAACCTGGCCAGAGAACATATGTATGATTTTTTAAAAAAAAGTACGTAAATCGGATAAGTGGTTCTCCAGTGATAGGCGCACTAACGGACAGACAGACAGACAGACAGACAGACAGAGAGACGTTGCATTTTATATATATTATAGATTTCAATATATTTTAAAAAATTACAAAAAGTGTGTTCTTTTATAAAATTTATATTAACTAGACATGGAACATAAAAGAAGTCAGTTTATTGAAACAAAGCTATTAGAAACTGTCATTATATTTTAGGTCGGTTCTACTGAAGCCGCCTACAAGCGTAAATCTGGAAAACTTGTATCTCTGTCTGAACAACAACTAGTTGACTGTACTAATGATACTAATTTTGGATGTTTCGGTGGTATGCTAGATTGGACATTCCCATATGTGGTAGGAAATGGTTTAGAATCTGAAGAAATCTATCCATATACTGGTAAGTAGCTAATGCTTGAATCAAAATAAAGTGATAGTGATAAGTGTCCAGTCTGGCTGGTTTGATATTATTATATTGGAAAAACCGAATCAATATACGAGTATGCTAATTCGTGAAAAAATTCAAATAATATCTATCTTTTTAATTTGAGTCTTTTCACCTTAGTAATGTGGAATTACACTTTGTTTAAAAATAATAATATATATCTTGCAGCTCGAGATGGTACCTGCCAGTATTCTGCATCCGATGTAGTTACCAAAATATCTGACTTTAAATATACTGACGTTGGAAATGAAGATGAACTTCTTGATGCTGTTGCTAATATTGGACCAATGTCAACTGGCCTATTAGCTTTTTATATGAGGGATTATGAATCAGGTAAAGATGTCTTCTAAAACCACTATCCACTTATAATATCTGCATTAAAATTATGTTACTCCCATTAACTTCATGAAAGTTATAATTTCGCTTGATAGAATAAGTATATTCCCTACTAAAGTAAAAATTGATTTTTTGTATACTGCTACTCAGTATATATCACCACTACACCAAACACTTTATTTTTGCACTCGACGCTCGTTTCGCTAACCATATTAGCTTCATCAGGAGCGTTCTCTGGCCAGGTTATAGGATATATTAGTATGCCGCTAGTGTGTTCTCTTGCAATACATTGCCTAACCATTAAATATGGAACAATATCATGTAGCAAAGAATATAATATACATGTATGCAACGTCTCTCTGTCTGTCTGTCTGTTCGTTAGTGCGCTTATCACTCGAAAACCACTTATGCGTGTTACGTGTTTTTTTTTATTCATACATACGTTCTCTTTCCAGCTTAAATAATAATAATCATAATCTATAATATATATAAAATGCAACGTATCTCTGTCTGTCTGTCCGTTAATGCGCTTATCACTGGAGAGCCACTTATCCGATTTTCGTACTTTTTTTTTAAAAAGATACATATGTTCTCTGGCCAGGTTATAGGCTATATTTTGTTACGATAGGTAGCATAAGGAATAAGCAGTAACGATAATAGTGTATGAAGTCGGAAAAAAGTTTGCCGCTAGCGCGTTCTCTTGCAATACACAGTCTAAACCATTAAATATGGAACATTATTATGTAGCAGGGAATATCTATAATCTATAATATATATAAAATGTAATATCTCTCTGTCTGCCTGTCTGTCCATTAGTGCGTTTATCACGCGAGAACCACTTATCCGATTTACGTGTCTTTTTTTAAATTCATACACATATTCTTTGGCCAGGTTATATAATAATAATAATCTATATTTATAATATATATAAAATGCAAGGTCTCTCTGTCTGTCTGTTTGTCTGTCTGTCCGTTAGTGCGTTTATCACTGGAGAACCACTTATCCGATTTTCGTACTTTTTTTAAAAGATACATATGTTCTCCGGCCAGGTTACAGGCTATATTTTATTATGATAGGTAGCATAAGGAATAAGCAGTGACGATAATAGTGAATGAAGTCGGAAAAAAGTTTGCCGCTGGCGCGTTCTCTTACAATACACTGCCTAAACCACTAAATATGGAACAATATCATGTAACGAAGGTTACT
>CM032449.1:209703462-209733883 GCA_019049505.1 Pachyrhynchus sulphureomaculatus
TTTATACAAAAATGACTTCTAGAACTAAATAACTGTTTTAAAAAATAAATGTGGATTCGGAATAGCATTGGTGGCTTGGTGTAACCAGAAGATAGCCAGCTCCATTCCGATTAGAGGCTGGGAGTTATTTATTATTATGTATATGTATACATGGGCGTATTGATAAATTTCAAACCTAGCAGAGAAAGAACAAGCAAATTTCAATAACAAAAATTGTTTATTTAAAGTAATCTCCTTTCAACCTTAGATACTTAGTGCAACGATTAAAAAGTAACTCTTGACCTTTCAAATAAAATTTTATGTTGGTTTGCAAACTAGTCTTCGACAACATTTATTACTTCTTCTTGTGAATGAAATTTGTGTATTTTGAAATGTTTTGTATGGGATGGAGTCTTGGACATTGACGGAGGCGTCATGTAAGAAGATAGCGAAGCCCTTGAGTTGTGGTTATACCAGAAAATTTTGACAATACCTTGGACTGATCTCGTTACCAATGAAAAGGCTCTAGGAAGAAAGGAAAAAGATAAGGAGATAATGGTGAGAGTAAAGAACTTGGAATATATCGGACACGTCATGAGAAGTAACGAAATATACGGCTTCCTGCATCAAATACTGCAAGGGAAGGTAGCAGAGGGTCTGGAAAAAAAGAATATCCTGGCTAAAAAACCTAAGAATGTGGTTCAATAAATCCACAACAAGCTTGTTTCGAATAGCTGTAAATAAAATACAGATTGCCAGATTGATTGCCAACATTCAGAATGGATAGGCACCATAAGAAGAAAAAAAAATGTTTTAAATGTTTTACAAGTATCAGTTTTCAGAACACATAATAGTCCGCCGGAACCAAAATCAGTTGAACATGAGGAATGATCAAGCAGTTTCAAGCCTATCGTTTACCAGGTGTACAAGTATGAAATGCGAATTTTTTTTTCTAAAAAAAAGATGTTAAATTTGGAAGAATGATAAAAAGTACTTTATTCAAAGTATGTTCCATCGCTTGTTATACATTTTTCCCATCTTTCGGGAAATTTGTGAATACCACGACAGTAAAAAGCTTCCTCTTTTGCTGCGAACCGTTCTTCGAGCCATTTTTTCACATCTTTGTATGAACCATAGCGCTGCTCAGCAAGTGCGTGACCCACCGATGCAAACAAGTCGTAATCGGAAGGAGGCAAGTCTGGTGAGTAAGCCGCATGAGGTAGAACTTCCCAGCTGAGTGCTTCCAATGTGTCGCGAACTGGTTTTGCCGTATGTGATGGAGCATTATCATAAAGAAAAAATGACTTTATGTTACCTCTTTCGGTATTCTGGCCTTTTTTCAAGCAGCGAACGGTTCAAATCGGTCAATTGTTGTTGGTAACGTTTAGTATTAACCGTTTCCCCCCAGGTTTTAACAGCTCATAATAGACCACGCCCCTCTGGTCCCACCAAACACAGAGCATCGTCTTTCTGCCAAAGCGATTCGGTCTTGCGGTCGATGTGGATGGTGCGCCTGGATCTACCCATGATTTTTTTCGCTTGGGATTCTCAAAATAAATCCACTTTTCATCTCCTGTAACTATACGATGCAAAAACGACTTCCTTTTGTACCGAGCGAGCAAAATTTCACACGTTTTTTTTTTTGCGCTTTTCCATTTGCCTGTCGTTCGACTCATGTGGTACCCATTTACCGGTCTTCTGAATCTTTCCCATCTGTCGTAGCCGATTGGAGACAGCTTGTTAACTAACGCCCAATTGCTCGGCGAGTTGTTTTTGTGTTTGCGAATCATCTTCGTCCAACGATGCTTGCAATTCCACATCTTCGTGTTTTTTTTGGCGGTTTTCCACGTTCCTTGTCTGTAACCTCGAAGTCACCACTTTTGAAACGCCGAAACCATCGTTCACACGTATCTTGCGATGGAGCATGTTCACCATAAGCTTCTCGAAGTAATCGGTATGATTCAACAGCAGTTTTCTTCAAATGAACACAAAAAATTAATGCTCTTCGCGAATGCCCTTTGTTCGGTATAAATTTCGACATACTGAACACAACAACACAACACTATGCACACCCTTTTCCAATTTATCACCCTTGTTGATGACACAACAAAATGGCTCGGTGTCAAATCTTTATAGCACAAACTGCATTGGTGCACCATCTGGTGTCTGAAATCCGCATTTCGTACTTGTACACCTGGTATTCGTTTATTTGTTGCACAACTAACAGCGATTTGTAAGCAAGATTATTATCTTGCGAAAACAGCATAGTGTTAGACACTGCTCCTCAGCTTTTTTTGCTGTGTTCCAAGTGATCTGTGAGAAGTATACCATTCTCGGATGTAAGAACTTTCTCTGATCATAATAATATATCCACGTTTCATTCATAGTTATAATTAGATACAAAAAGATGATTCTTCTTCAAAACGGCTACAAATCAACTTGGATGTTTAACTCTTAGTGGTTTTTAGTTGTCGTTTAGACATGTAGGGAAACAATAATTTTCTCATTCACACATCAGAATGCGCAATATGAAAAACATGTTCATATGAAATGTTTAAATTGTCTGCTATATCTTGCAGCCCAATTCGTCAATTCTCCAAAATTATTTTGTGCACAGCCTCAACATTCTCTCGGGTAGACACGCAAATAGGTCTTTCAGCATAGTGTTCATCACAAATGCCGGTTCTTTATCTCTTGAAATCTGCCACCCAATTTTTGGTAGTGGCGTAGGGAGGCTATTGATCTTTCAATATGTTAAATATGTTATAAATTTCTTTGTCTGGAAATCTTTTCAAAAAGACGTACTTTATCACCGATCGATATTCAAGTTTACTAAATTTATAATTTTTGACGACCATATCTCCTTCAAAAAGGAGTAGCACCATTAAAACGGAATTACCAAAGTATATGTACATCTTTACTAACTATCAAACTACCATTTGGCATTTTTTTTTTCACAATGGGAAGTGGTCTGAGCTAACTAATTATTAATACTTGCAGTATCTATTGTAGCGAATATCTTTTAATTGTGTGATAATAAATTAGTAATTGACGTATTGCAGTCTATAAAAATGGCGGCCAAATCAGTTACTACGGACCCACACGGAAAGAATCCAATTGAGTAATAATGGCTGTTGATAACATTGATTTAGTTTCTTTAATACAAAATTTATATAAAGAATTGTACAATTGAGGTGTCCGTTACTTATCATGCGTAGTATCACGCTTGAAAATGTAGAAAAACCTACGAAACTGCAGTATAGATAAATAAAAAAATAAGTGACAAATAACAAAGTAATTCGTTTCATTTCATTTAGAAATTTTTAAGGCTAATCTAAAATTATGGAAAAAAATAATTTGCCGATTTTCGTGAAAAAAGAAGAGTGGATCTTCTGGTGAAATTGGAATATTATTTAAAAGTGACTGTAAAACTGTAAATGAGAAATTCGAAATCATTAAGTGACGAGCCAACTACAAGGAAATAAAGAATATTCTGTAAATATCTCGAAAAATAAGTGTTTAAGTGTCCAAGTTAATGCATATCAAATTTTTCTGATTGATTTCTGCTTTTTTTTACGTAGGTAGAAATTTGTACAAAAATTCGTACTTTACTTAGGTCCTATTTAATGATTTTTCTTTATTCTTGTTACCACATTTCCCATTTAATCAAGTTAATGGGAGTAATACTACTTTAATGCAGATATTATAAGAGGATAGAGGTTCTAACAAAAATGTTTTTCTGCTTCTTTACCTGATTCATAATCCTGCAAATAAAAAGCGTATAGACCAGTTGATATTGGCCCAATATTAGCAATAGCATCAAGAAGTTCATCTTCAGTTCCAACGTCCGTATATTTAAAGTCAGATATTTTGGTAACTACATCGGAAGAAGAGTACTGGCAGGTACCATCTAAAGCTGAAAAATATAATTGTTTTTTAACAAACTATAACTCTACTTTACTAAGTCGGTTGAAAAGACACAGCTTAAAAAGTTAGATATTATTTCAACTGTTTCACGATCTAGGATATATTGATGGTTTCTTCAATGCAATGTTACCAAACATGCCAAAAAGTATATTTATCACTATTACTGTATTTTAAACCATGAATTAGCTACTTACCAGTGTATGGATAGATTTCGGCAGATTCTAAACCAGTCTCTACCAGATATGGGAATGTCCAATCTAACATACCACCAAGACATCCATAATTGATGTCAGTGGTACAGTCAACTAATTGCTGCACAGAAAGAGAAACAAGTTTTCCAGATTTGCGCTTGTAGGCGGCTTCAGTAGAACCGACCTAAAATATAATTGTTTATAGTAGCTCTGATTCAGTAAACTGAGTGCTTTTATATTCCATGTCTAGTTATTCTAAAGTTTATGAAAGGACACACTTTTTATAATTTTGTAAAATAAATTGAAACATAAAGGTTAATAAATAATAAAATATTTAGGAAAAACACATAAAATATAATAAACAGAAGCAGGATCTTAAAAAACAGTCACTAAATTGTAAATAAAATTACAATTTACTCATGCTCTCATTTTAAAACATACTTCTTACAATTTTTAAGAAATCTTTGCTTACTGAAAATGCTTACCTTGCTTCAAAGGTAAATTTTGGGTATAAAATAACTTTTTCTTGTCAAAAATACTGTTTATTAGATATTCCTGTTTTTTAAACAGATCTACAATATATTTTCATAATTACACAGCCCCACAAAAAAAAAAGTGGGGTATACTTTTGATGCGATATATCAGATCCGTAGTATTTTTGCCCGCTGATCACGAATCTGACGTCAGAATATCGCCATCACATCTCAATTTTTTTCTAACCTCAAAAAATAGGTAAAAATTAGTAAAAATTAAGAAAAATATACTCCTAAAAAATTGATTCAAGCTTTTTCATGAATCCAAAGATGTATTAATATGTATTCGGACACGCTAAGCTAATATTCATCGGTTGGATTGAGCCATACAGTTCTGTTTTCTTTCTAACTTCAATAAATCAGACAGATATAGTGCTTCTCGAATGCAAAAACGAATTCAAATTAAAATTCAACCGATTCTTACCAAATTTGGTACACGGGGGTTTTTTGGGTTGCTGATCACGAATCTGAGGTCGGATTTGCAAAATTCAAAATGGCGGATCCAAGATGGCGGACAAAATTTTTGAAAACCAACCGATTCCTACCAAATTTGGTATACAGTTGGGGAATCCTCAAACCTGATACTCTTAAACCCTGAAACCTTAGACTCCCAAATGTAATTTTAGATTCATTAAGCAACCTAATGTTTGAAAATTTTTTACCATTTTCTCGACTATTTCTTTGTACTTAGGACTTTTATTATTTCCCAAAAAGTTTGTTGCGACTTCTTTAAAACTAAGCCAAGCAGCTTTTTCAACTTTATTCATTTTAGTAACAAATAATGAATCTTGAAACAATTTTCTTATTTGTGGCCCGTCAAATACGCCTGCCTTAATTTTAGCTTCAGAAAATTTCGGAAATTTTTTATGCAAATATTTGAAACATGGGCCGTTTGTATCTAATGCTCTCGTGAATTGCTTCATAAGTCCAAGCTTAATGTGAAGCGGGGGAATAAGAACTTTTCCTGGATCTACCAATGGTGGAAACAATACATTATTTTCACCAGGAGTGAGGATTCTCTTGTTGGCCAAATTTTTTTCTTATAATGACGTTCCCTGTCTCTGCTATTCCACAGACATTTATAACAGGGATAAAGTGTAAAACCCTGACTGTTGGCCAAACAATATTGTTACAATTTTCAGATCTCCACAAATTTTCCAGTTATGATCAGCATATTTTATTTTTATCAAAAGCTGCTTCATTTTTTTCATATTGCTCTTCCATAACTGTGGAATGAGCAATCGGAATGGGAGCGTAAACGTTGGTATTATGCAGCAAAACTGCCTTAATACTCCGTTTAGAAGAATCAATGAACAGTCTCCATTCTTCAGGATCGTATGAGTTATTTTGAAATTCATCCATTAGACCTTTTACATCGGTACAATATGAAAGTGACAATTCCTCGTCCATTGTGAAATATTTTCGAAATTCTTCATCTCTGTTTCTATAATAAGAAATCGTAGCTTCTGGCTTAAGTAAATGTCTTTTTCTTTAAAAAGGAAGCAAGATGCTCTGAACCATCTTTGGATAAGCC
The DNA here is from genome assembly GCA_019049505.1 of Pachyrhynchus sulphureomaculatus. NCBI lineage: Eukaryota > Metazoa > Arthropoda > Insecta > Coleoptera > Curculionidae > Pachyrhynchus > Pachyrhynchus sulphureomaculatus. Next base: position 209,709,627 of record CM032449.1, read on the forward strand.
TAAATCTCTGACTAGATCACTAAGTTCTGACTGTGATACGAGTATTGGTTCTGGTTTACGGTTGTATGGTAGAAATTCTTTATCTGTGTCACTAGTATATGATAGGTTGTCACTAGAACATTCATTAGTAACAGTGTTTGAATCTTTTTCGACAGTCTCAATGTTTTCGGCATGAACTGATAAGGTGAAATCATTTGTTTCCATGACATCAGCATCAAGTGGTTCAGGAGGCGGAATTAGTTTAGTTGGTCTTGTTACTGTCGAAACATCGTTATAAGTAATAGTTCTTTTATTTTTTCGGTTATGCCTAGATACAACATTCATACAAAAGTAGCAATCATTTTCACTGTATGGTCTATTCCATATTGCTGGTCTGGAATATTTAATCGCCTTCTTATTGATGTACAACATTATTTTGCAAGAACTGCAAATGATGTGGGGAACCCAATCTGTATCCTGGTACTGTATTTCAATGTTAAAACAATCCTTATATAAGGTTTTAATCTTATCCGTTATCGGTGACCCCGTTTTACTCAATACGTGTTGACAGCAAATATAACAAAATGAATCACTGTTTTTATCGCACTTATGAAAAGTTCTTGTACCGTGAGACCGTTTTCTTGTAGCATTATACTCTACATGAGCCAAGTCACCCACACATGAAGAGCTACGGTCGCTGGATGACGACGGCTGCGGGCCCGCTTTCCCACCCTGACCAACCGCCGATACTGGGTTTCCGAGTCCCTGCATCGTAATTCTCTTTCTTCTATCTGCCATGACGGCATCTAAGCCGTTATCCAGGGACTCTGCCGGCTAGTGGAGTAACACCGTTGCCCACCGTCACAACGTGGAGGTGCCCTGGATGCAGGTAGAAGAATAAACATCGACCGATGAATTTTCTCGGCGTTCAAAATGGCGCGAAAACATCTGCCATCTTGAATTTTGCAAATCCAACCTCAGATTCGTGATCAGCGACCCAAAAAATCCCCGTGTACCAAATTTGGTAAGGATCGGTTGAATTTTAATTTGAATTCGTTTTTGCATTCGAGAAGCACTATATCTGTCTGATTTATTGAGGTTAGAAAAAAAACAGGACTGTATGGCTCAATCCAACCGATGAATATTAGCTTAGCGTGTCCGAATACATATTAATACATCTTTGCATTCATGAAAAAGCTTGAAACAATTTTTTAGGAGTATATTTTTCTTAATTTTTACCTATTTCTTGAGGTTAGAAAAAAATTGAGATGTGATGGCGATATTCTGACGTCAGATTCGTGATCAGCGGGCAAAAATACTACGGATCTGATATATCGCATCAAAAGTATACCCCACTTTTTTTTTTGTGGGGCTGTGTTATTTTTGTAATACCTTCTAGATTTTTAGAATTTAATGCCGTTCTGGCATGATAATAGTTTAGGGGTAATGAAAAGTTTTTGGTCTGAGACATAGATGTCGCCCTTTTACAAAAAATCCATATGATTTTTAGGAAGTACCAACCTTCAAACGATACGTGTCAAAATTTCGTGACATTTCGACGACTAGTTCACAAGTTACAGCGGTTTTAGTGACAATATTTTATGATATTTTCAAAATAATGGAAAAAATTGAATTTCGTGTGTTGACTAAACACTGTTTTGATGGGAAAAAATACCGTTCAAACAAGCGACGGCTTGATAAGTATTACGGGGACTCCGCCCCTAGAAAATCACTCATCATTTAGTGATCTGCTGAATTTAAACGCGGTCATACAGACACAAATGATGCTGAACGCTCTGGACGCCCAAATGAGGTGGTTACACCGGAAAATATCAAAAAAATTAACAAAATTGTTTTGGATAACCGTAAAGTGAAATTGAGTTAGATGGCTGACACCCTAAAGATATCAAGAGAACGTGCTGGTCATACTTTGTATGAACATTTGGGCATGAGAAAGCTCTGTTCGAAATGGGTACCGCGTTTGCTCACAGTGGACCAAAAACAACAACGTGCTGATAATTCTGAGCGCTGTTTGGAACTGTTTAAGCGCAAGAACAAGGATTTTTTCATACGATATGTAACAATAGATGAAACATGGATCCACCGGAATTAAATCGGCAGTCAGCTGAGTGGAAGCAACCAAAGATACAACAGCCGCCTGGGAAGATTTTGGCCTCTGTATTTTGGGATGCGCATGGAATAATTCCCATCGACTATGCTGAGAAGGGAAAAATTATCAATAGCGAATATTATATAAAGTTATTGGGGCGTTTAAAGGCAGAAATCGCAAAGAAACGGCCCCAAATGAACAAGAAAAAATTGCTCTTTCATCAAGACAATGCACCGTCTCACAAGTCAATGGTTACGATGGTAAAATTGCATGAATTGAGGTTCGAATTCATTCCTCATCCACCTTTCTCCAGATTTGGCCCCCAGCGACGATTATCTATTCGCAGACTTAAAAAAAATGCTCGCGGAAAAGAGATTTGGTTTCAATGAAGAACTAGGAATATAAATTTAAACAAATGTTCAAGATCACCACTTATGTTTATTATTGCTGACAATTGTTTCGACGCACTGTGTCTTCTTCTGGAGCACGATGTAAATTAACTAACAAAGTATGTAACAGAATATATAGTTTACCTAATTACAAGTACTAAATTCATTAACAATATTTACCTTAATACCTAGAACAAGTTTAATAAAGGAGACCCTCCCCCATCTAATTGATCGTTGAGTAATAGACCTGAGGATTTTTTCTGATTAATTTCTACCTGTTCTAAACAATTCAGTAATTTTCCTTTCTTTCCGTTATGCAAAATTTTGAAATCTTCATTGAATGTATGATTTTCCTCTGTTAAATGTTTGGCGTAATGAGATTTGTTATTTTTCATTCTGAAGCTATGTTTATGTTCGTTTATTCTGTTATAAAAAGATCTGCCTGTTTGTTCTATATACGTTTTATTGCAATTGTCACAGCATAATTCGTAAACCCTCGATTTATTTTCTTTTTTAGTTTTACTTGTATTATTTCTAATATGTCGAGATAATGTGTTATTTGCACGAAAAGCAATATTTACATGATTTCTATGGAAAAAATTTTGAATTTTATTAGTTAATTTTCCGGTATAGGTGAGTGTATGAAATTTTTCTTTGTTTAGTTGTTTGTAAGGGTACACCAGTCCAATTGCTTTTTTAAATTGTTTTTTCATTAAAATATTATCTACGAAATCGCTACTGTATCCATTGTTTATACTAATTTGTTTTATAATATGTATTTCTTTCTGAAAATTTTCTTCCGTTAATGGTGTATTTAGTAGTCTATGTATGAAACTATTATAAGCCGAGATTTTATGTGTGAACGGATGGTTAGAATTAGCGTATATAGTTATATCTGAGTTTTTTTTATGGAAGATTTCAAAATCGTGTTTATTCATTTTGTTTGTTATTTTTAAATCTAGGAAATTAATCGATTTATTTGTTTCTATTTCTGTTGTAAAAGTAATATTATTATGAAGGTGGTTAATATAATCTAGAAAAAGTTTTAATTGTCGATCTGTGCCTGTAAAGCAAGTCAATATATCATCTACATACCGGTACCAATAGAAGAAATTTTTAAAAAGATGAGAATTACTGATTTGTTCTTCTAAATGGTCCATGAAAATTTCAAATAAAATTGGACTAAGAGAGTTTCCCATTATTAAACCTTTCTTACTTATGTAAATGTTATCGTTAAATTCAAAATATTTCTGATCTAAGCACAATGTTAAGATATGTAATATTTCTTGTTTAATTATTGGGTTAACATTATTTTTATTGAGTAATCTTTTGACCAAATTTTATAGCGTCTGATGGTGGTATACTAGGAAAAAGATTTTGTACATCAAACGATATAAATCTGGAGTTACTTGGTATAATTAACGGATTCATTTTTGCTATCAATTCATTCCTATTTTTAATACTATATTTAGGTGTGATTTTACAATATTTTGTCAAAACTTCAATCAATTTATTTGATAAAGAAAAAGCTGGCGCTGTTATGTATGAAACTACCGAATTGGTGAGTTATTTTTATGTAATTTAATAAGAGAATAAAGTTTTGGAACTCTCTTATTAAATTACATAAAAATAACTCACCAATTCGTCCGGTAGTTTCATACATAACAGCGCCAGCTTTTTCTTTACCAAATAAATTGATTGAGTTTTTGACAAAATATTGTAAATTCACACCTAAATATAGTATTAAAAATAGTAATGAATTGATGGCAAAAATTAATCCGTTAATTATACCAAGTAACTCCAGATTTATATCGTTTGATGTACAAAATCTTTTTCCTAGTATACCACCATCAGACGCTATAAATTTGGTCCAAAGATTACTCAATAAAAATAATGTTAACCCAATAATTAAACAAGAAATATTAGATATCTTAACATTGTGCTTAGGTCAGAATTATTTTGAATTTAACGATAACATTTACATAAGTAAGAAAGGTTTAATAATGGGAAACCCTCTTAGTCCAATTTTATCTGAAATTTTCATGGACCATTTAGAAGAACAAATCAGTAAATCTCATCTTTTTAAAAATTTCTTTTATTGGTACCGGTATGTAGATGATATATTGACTTACTTTATAGGCACAGATAGACAGTTAAAACTCTTTCTAGATTATATTAACCAACTTCATAATAATACTACTTTTACAATAGAAATAGAAACAAAAATAAATAGATTAATTTCCTAGATTTAAAAATATCAAACAAAATGAATAAACACGATTTTGAAATCTTCAATAAACCAAAATACTCAGATATAACTATACACGCTAATTCTAAACACCCGTTCACACATAAAATCTCGGCTTATAATAGTTTCATCCATAGACTAATAAATACTCCATTAACGGAAGAAAATTTTCAGAAAGAATTACATATTATAAAACAAATTAGTATAAACAATGGATACAGTAGCGATTTCGTAGATAATATTTTAATGAAAAAACAATTTAAAAAAGCAGTAGGACTGGTGTGCCCGTACAAACAACTAAACAAAGAAAAATTTCATACACTCACCTATACCGGTAAATTAACTAATAAAATTCAAAAATTTTTCCATACAAATTATGTAAATATCGCTTTCCGTACAAATAACACATTATCTCGGCATATTAAAAATAATAAAAGTAAAACAAAAAAAAAAAAAAACCGGTCAAGTGCAAGTTGAACTTGCACAATTAGTGTTCCGTACGTTGATTGTTTTCAAAATAAAAATTTTTGTTAGGGTGGTATAAAATGATCAGTGACTTCACAAAACACACCCCAAATGAGTTTTCAATAAAGTTTGTTTCCAATCTTTACTGAAAACTGGTGACCTTGAAATTCTGTTTTTTTTTTATATACCAAATAAATTATTATAGGTAATGCACTCGTGATAATTTTCGTTCAATCTATACCCCGTGGAGAATATTTCAGAATTTTTTCAAAATTTTTTGATTAGTACTTTTCGAGATAAGGTAGGGGACAGCGATTTTTTAAAAGTAATACGAAGAAAAGTGTGCGCAAGTATTACATTATATACGAGTATATATATATATATATATATATATATATATATATATATATATATATATATATATATATATATATATATATATATACATATTTTTACTCGTGTTTTCACAAGCTTTCATTTGACACCACACTCGATGACCTAGTAAAAAAAAATTTTTTTCACTTCCGATTTCACCCCTCAAAACGAACCCCTAAAGTCAAAATTTATGTTACGGTGGTACAAAATGATCAGTGACTTCACAAAACACACCCTAAATGAGTTTTCAACAAAGTTTGTTTCCAATCTTTACTGAAATCTGATGACCTTGAAATTTTTGTTTTTTTTTTATATACCATATAAATTATTAAAGGTAATGCACTCGTGATAATTTTCGTTCAATCTACACCCCGTGGAGAATATTCCAGAATTTTTTCGAAATTTTTTGATAAGTACTTTTCGAGATAAGGCCCGGGACAGCGATATTTCGCGAATTTTTAAAAATAACACAACGAAAAGTGCGCGCAAGTATAATATTATATATATATTTTTTACTCGTGTTTTCACAAGCTTTCATTTGACACCACACTCGATGACCTAATAAAAAAATTTTTTTTTCGCTTCCGACTTCACCCCCCAAAACTAACCCCTTAAGTCCAAATTTAATTCTCAAAACTACATGGCTCTGATGAGGCCATCAATTCCTATATTATTACCAAATTTCACCTTTCTATGTCAAATAGTTTCGGAGAAAATCGGGTGTGACAGACAGACAGACAGACAGACAGACAGACAGACACCGAAGTGATCTTATAAGTGTTCCGTACGGAACACTAAAAAGGAAATAAATCGGTGGTTTAGGAATTATGCTGTGGCACTTGCAATAAGACGTATATAGGACAAACAGGCAGACCTTTTTATAAAAGAATAAACGAACATAAACATAGCTTTAGAATGAAAAAAAAAACAAATCTCATTACGCCAAACATTTAACAGAGGAAAATCATTCAATGAAGATTTCAAAATTTTGCATAACGGAAAGAAAGGGAAATTACCGAATTGTTTAGAACAGGTAGAAATTAATCAGAAAAAATCCTCAGGTCTATTACTCAACGATCAATTATATGGGGGAGGGTCTCCTTTATTGAACTTGTCCTAGGTATTAAGGTAAATATTGTTAATGAATTTTGTATTCGTAATTGGGTAAACCATGTATACTTTGTTAGTTAGTTTACATCGTGCTCCAGAAGAAAACACAGTGTGTCGAAACAATTGTCAGCAATAATAAACATAAGTGGTGATCTTAAACATTTGTTTAAATTTTTAAGCATCGTTATATTTCTAACAATCTATGTTTTTTTTCCTAAAAGGCATATAGTACGGATCACAGTGTTTATAGCACATTATATTATAACAGCGTTTCTCAACCTTTTAGTATTTGCGACCCAATTTTCAAACATAATTGTCATCCCGCCTCCCCCCTCTCATACAATAACAATGCATGCAATAATAATGTTTTTTTTTACTGTGTTTTATGGCTTGGCGTATACCAATTAGCCAGCTTTCTCTCTTTATTTTAGATACACATATTTACACATTCATACATGCGACAAATCACAAACACCCAGCCGTCACACGGAATCGAACCGCTGGCCTTTCGAACAACAGCAAACAAAGCTAGCGCCTTAACCCACTGCGCCAATCGGCTCGGCCAATAATAATGTATTTTCAGTATTTTGATGCTAAAGCTACACTATGACCTTAATTACAAACCTTACAAACTACCAAGAATAAGTAAATTTATTCATATTTGGCAACACATATCTGTTGCTTTGACAAAACTAGAATCGATGCTTCTCTATTGCTCTCTGTCACGTCCACCATATCGGTAGCGGCTTCGCGAGAATTTCTGAGTTGTCTCGAACATTCTGAAAGTCTGCCCAAAAGTGTATAAATGCTGCACCTCGTTCAATTACAGTCCGTCTCAGTCGAGTCGATCCTTCTACTGCTCTCGGATTAATCGTGAATGTGTATGTTGTAATTTACGTGTTGATTGAAATTCAAGGTATTAAGTATTCACGGCAGTAAATTTATATAGATTCATGGATAAATTTTTAAGTTGGCGTAAGCCAGTATTAGACGATAGTGCAGCATCAACAAGTGCACAGACGAGCGTGGTTCGGAAAATAAAATCAAGAAAATTTTCTCAAGAATATTTAAATTTAGGGTTTACTAGTACTGAAGTAAATGAAGAAGAAAGGCCCCTGTGTGTTATTTGCTCAAAAATCTTAGCAGCAGACAGCATGAAACCAAATAAACTTAAACGACATTTGAAAACGCTTCTTAGTGAGTACCTTAACAAACCCCGAGAATTTTTTCGAATTAAAATTAAAATCATATGTAAAGCAGAAATCATTTTTAAAAAAAACTTTGTCTGTGAATGAAAAAGCTTTACTTGCCTCTTACAAAGTTTCATAAAAAATAGCCAGATGTAAAAAGCCTCACACTATTGGTGAAGAGCTTGTTTTGCCAGCAGCAATTGAGATGTTTGGAGATAATTTTGTCAAACAATTGCTAAACATACCTACATCAAATGATACTGTTGCCCGACGAACTGGTGATATAGCTGAAGATGTACAGCATCAGCTTTTCGGGAAGTTGCGTGACAAATTGTTTTCAATTGAGCCTGATGAGGTAACAGATAGCAATAAAGATGCTCATTTTATTCCCTATGTTCGATTTTGTGATGGTATGTCAGCAGTAGAAGAACTATTTTTCTGTAAACCAATAGAACTCAAAGTAACATCACTCGCATTATTTGCTATCTTAAATGATTTTATAAACGAGGCAAATATGGAGTGGAAAAATTGCGTCGAAATATGTACCGATGGTGCTCATTCAATGTCTGGAAGATTTCAAAGTGTACAAGCACTTGTGGAACAAAAATCTCCACTGTGTGTGTGGACACATTGTATGATCCACAGAGAAGCTCTGGCTTCCAAAGAAATGAGTCCTGCTCTGAATATTGTGCTCATTACAGTTGTAACCGTAATTGTAAAATGAGACCCCTAAAATCCAGAATTTTTTCTGCACTTTGTAAAGACATGGGTGCTGAACATTCAGCGTTACTATTTTATTGCGAGACAAGATGGTTATCACGTGGGAAATGTTTGCAACGTGTTTATGAATTAAGAAATGAAATCGCCATTTTTCTAGAAGAGGAAAACCGACTGGAAGCCGAGAATTTTTGAGATAGTTTATTTGTGATGAAATTGAGCTACTTGGTCGATATATTCGAGAATCTAAATACCTTAAATCTTCAACTCCAAGGAACAAATACACATATATTCGATACAAGTGATAAAATTAATGCTTTTTATAGAAAATTGGAATTGTGGAGCAGAAATGTAAAGCAAAAAACCTAGAAATGTTTGCAAATGGGGGTGAATGTGTTAAAACATACAAAGCTGAAGAACAACATGTGAAAGTTGTTTTAGTAACCATTAAAAATCATCTAGCCATATTGACAAAGAATTTTTAAAAGTGTTTTCTTACTGACGACAACTTGGTAGCAAGTTACGAGTGGGTTAGGGATCCATTTCAAAATACTCCCGAAGGGCTCTCAACATCCGAAGGAGAATCCTTCATAGACTTCATGGCAAGTGGCGAAATCAAAAGACAATTTAATAATAAATTACTCTTTGAATTTTGAGCAAGGGTGAATGATGAGTTTTCTGCATTGAAAACAAGAGCATTTCGTATACTATTACCATTTTCAATACCTTACCTTTGCGAAACCGGATTTTCTGCGGTGGCTACTTTGAAAAGAAAATATAAATCTCAACTAAATATAGAAAAAGAACTCAGAGTGTCTATTTTTAATATTAAACCATGCTTCGAAAATCTTTGCTCTGTAAAGCAGTCCCAAGGGAGTCACTAATAATTATTAAACTTGTTTTTAATTTAGTATTCATACGTTAATTATTAGGTAAATACATTGTGCAGTACTAATACAATCCTATTTATAGGTGTATTATATCAGTGTAAATGTGTATTTTATTTTTTATTATGTAGTGCCCCCCCCTAATAGTGTAATCACGCCCCCCTAGTGGGGCGCGCCCCACAGGTTGAGAAACGCTGTATTATAATATTAATTTGCAATATCACTGGTAAATTATAAGGATTTTCATTATTATTCAATTTTACTTTGCTCTCCAATATATAATTACTATTGGTAGAAATTATATTTAATATTTGCTGTAAACAATTTTAAATTCAATTGAGTAGAGTTTTGTTTATATTCGATTAGATCAAAGAGTTTTATTTTGACATAGTAGTAAAGCACGTACGACTGAGAAAGCCCAGCAAGATCCACAATCTCCTTGATCTTTCACTTCTGTAACGTGACCATCAGTTCTCCAATCAACGGATTCCGGAAGAGGAAGTCCAGTTTTTACATATTTAGTGACGTTAAAATTAGGTTTTTTGGATGAGTTTAAGGCTAGCATAGCGCCAAATTCGTCTTGAGTCATGTCAGTGAATTTATTGACACCTGAAAAAATAAAATCTATTTATAATTTGACATTTAAAATATTTGTAAAGTATTAATAAATGCGGAATATTCATCTCTGCAATATATTTTTAAATTTCATTTACATTATGTTATGTGATCTTGTCATCATTATATCAGCTTTTTAATACAGCATTTATCTTTTAAAGACTGAGTAGGTCGTGAATAGATACGGTAAACATGTCTTCTCATGCAACCAAAGATGTTCACTTTTTTATTTTCTGGGCGTGTATAAAAATAAAAATACCATTTTACAACACGTAAACAAAAGAAATGTTTCTAGTAACCAGAATTAAGCGGCATTAATAGTACCAATCAAAACAGACAGTTAATGCCACTAAATTCTGGCCGTTATAAAGAACTTCTTTGCGCTCGTTTGTTTACAGTGTTGTAAACAAACTCTAATAGCTCCGCAATTTTTTTTTAACACACTGTTTAATAAGAAAACCAAGATCATAAGATGTGTAACAATTGATAGTGAAAGAGCAATGAACGTCTGTCTCAGACTATAACATTTTTCGTTCTCGATTGCAAATAAAGGGGACAATAGTTTATAGTATTCTAAACTAAACCGAGAACAGAGAAGATGTATCTAAAAAGAGTACTATAAAATGGTCATCCCTTTAATTGCAACTGGAATAAAGTACTTCGTGGATAAGGTTGCATCATAAAAAGATTACACAGCCCCACAAAAAAAAAGTGGGGTATACTTTTGATGCGATATATCAGATCCGTAGTATTTTTGCCCGCTGATCACGAATCTGACGTCAGAATATCGCCATCACATCTCAATTTTTTTTCTAACCTCAAAAAATAGGTAAAAATTAAGAAAAATATACTCCTAAAAAATTGATTCAAGCTTTTTCATGAATCCAAAGATGTATTAATATGTATTCGGACACGCTAAGCTAATATTCATCGGTTGGATTGAGCCATACAGTTCTGTTTTCTTTCTAACCTAAATAAATCAGACAGATATAGTGCTTCTCGAATGCAAAAACGAATTCAAATTAAAATTCAACCGATCCTTACCAAATTTGGTACACGGGGATTTTTTGGGTCGCTGATCACGAATCTGAGGTTGGATTTGCAAAATTCAAGATGGCAGATGTTTTCGCGCCATTTTAAACGCCGAGAAAATTTATCGGTCGATTTTTATTCTTCTACCTGCATCCAGGGCACCTCCACGTGGTGACGGTGGGCAACGGTGTTACTCCACTAGCCGGCAGAGTCCCTGGATAACGGCTTAGATGCCGTCATGGCAGGTAGAAGAAAGAGAATTACGATGCAGGGACTCGGAAACCCAGTATCGGCGGTTGATCAGGGTGGGAAAGCGGGCCCGCAGCCGTCGTCATCCAGCGACCGTAGCTCTTCATGTGTGGGTGACTTGGCTCATGTAGAGTATAATGCTACAAGAAAACGGTCTCACGGTACAAGGACTTTTCATAAGTGCGATAAAAACAGTGATTCATTTTGTTATATTTGCTGTCAACACGTATTGAGTAAAATGGGGTCACCGATAACGGATAAGATTAAAACCTTATATAAGGATTGTTTTAACATTGAAATACAGCACCAGGATACAGATTGGGTTCCCCACATCATTTGCAGTTCTTGCAAAATAATGTTGTACCTCAATAAGAAGGCGATTAAATATTCCAGACCAGCAATATGGAATAGACCATACAGTGAAAATGATTGCTACTTTTGTATGAATGTTGTATCTAGGCATAACCGAAAAAATAAAAGCACTATTACTTATAACGATGTTTCGACAATAACAAGACCAACTAAACTAGTTCCGCCTCCTGAACCACTTGATGCTGATGTTATGGAAACAAATGATTTCACCTTATCAGTTCATGCCGAAAACATTGAGACTGTCGAAAAAGATTCAAACACTGTTACTAATGAATGTTCTAGTGACAACCTATCATATACTAGTGACACAGATAAAGAATTTCTACCATACAACCGTAAACCAGAACCAATACTCGTATCACAGTCAGAGATTTAGGCTTATCCAAAGATGGTTCAGAGCATCTTGCTTCCTTTTTAAAGAAAAGACATTTACTTAAGCCAGAAGCTACGATTTCTTATTATAGAAACAGAGATGAAGAATTTCGAAAATATTTCACAATGGACGAGGAATTGTCATTTTCATATTGTACCGATGTAAAAGGTCTAATGGATGAATTTTATAATAACTCATACGATCCTGAAGAATGGAGACTGTTCATTGATTCTTCTAAACGGAGCATTAAGGTAGTTTTGCTGCATAATACCAACGTTTACGCTCCCATTCCGATTGCTCATTCCACAGTTATGGAAGAGCAATATGAAAAAATGAAGCAGCTTTTGATAAAAATAAAATATGCTGATCATAACTGGAAAATTTGTGGAGATCTGAAAATTGTAACAATATTGCTTGGCCAACAGTCAGGGTTTACACTTTATCCCTGTTATAAATGTCTGTGGAATAGCAGAGACAGGGAACGTCATTATAAGAAAAAAATTTGGCCAACAAGAGAATCGTTCACTCCTGGTGAAAATAATGTATTGTTTCCACCATTGGTAGATCCAGGAAAAGTTCTTATTCTCCCGCTTCATAATAAGCTTGGACTTATGAAGCAATTCACGAGAGCATTAGAAACAAACGGCCCATGTTTCAAATATTTGCATAAAAAATTTCCGAAATTTTCTGAAGCTAAAATTAAGGCAGGCGTATTTGACGGATCTAAGTCTAAGAAAATTGTTTCAAGATTCATTATTTGTTACTAAAATGAATAAAGTTGAAAAAGCTGCTTGGCTTAGTTTTAAAGAAGTCGCAACAAACTTTTTGGGAAATAATAAAAGTCCTAAGTACAAAGAAATAGTCGAGAAAATGGTAAAAAATTTTCAAACATTAAGTTGCTTAATGAATCTAAAATTACATTTCCTGGATTCCCACATCGATGATTTCCCAGATAATCTTGGTGACTACAGTGAGGAGCAAGGGGAACGTTTTCACCAAGATCTGAAAATCATAGAAAATCGGTATCAAGGACGATGGGATGACCATATGCTAGCGGACTATTGCTGGTCGCTAAAAAGAGAAACAAGTCCTCAAAAGCGTTTGGGCAGAAAGCCTTTGAATAGGTCATTCGCGGAAAAAAGAACAAGATACAGCCAAAAAAAAGGAAAGTTAGGCGCGGTTCGCACCAACAATCTAAAACATGAAAATTTTTGTATTTTAATTGAATATATTTTATGTCTACCTGGTACAAATGCTCCAGTAGAAAGAGTCTTTTCTCTTATGAATAAATTGTGGACGTCTGAAAAAAATCACTTACAGGTACCAGTTCTGAAAGCGATGTTGATAACTAAGGTCAATATAAAAAAAAACGTGCCAAGAATTTTATTCTTATTTAAAATCATCACCAACTTTATTAAAGCAAATTTGTTCCTCTGATAAATATAAATACAATTAAAAAAAATATGGTGCATATAATTTAATAATTTCTGTCAGAGGAACTTTGCTTCAATAAAATTGGTTAACTGGTGATTGATTTTTATTTTTCACGACTTGTTATAATAAAAATAATTATAATTAATATGAATATAATAACAGTCAATACTAATTGCATTAAGTTACACTTTTTCTAAATAAAGAAAATTAAGAAGTTGTGTTTATTTTCATTGTTAACCTGCTAACTTGGGTATAAAAACTTATGTCCTGTTTTGAGTTCAAAAATAAATGGTCAGTTTAGGCATACCAAATAAACTCTATGAGGCATATTTTAACGATCCAGCGATAGCCCGCCGGCTTCGTTTTACGGTGAGGTGTTGTTCCACCTGCGCAATTCTAGGGCTTAAGGGTCTACTATTTGAGAGTATATGGTTTAAAAGTCCTGGTTTTGAGTTTATTGGGTCTCATTTTTAAAGTTACAGGGTTATTGAGGTCTATTTTTTGAGGTTACAGGGTTGTGGGAGTCTAAGGTTTCAGGGTTTAGGGTTTAAGAGTATCAGGTTTGAGGATTCCCCAACTGTATACCAAATTTGGTAGGAATCGGTTGGTTTTCAAAAATTTTGTTAGCCATCTTGGATCCGCCATTTTGAATTTTGCAAATCCGACCTCAGATTCATGATCAGCAACCCAAAAAACCCCCGTGTACCAAATTTGGTAAGAATCGATTGAATTTTAATTTGAATTCGTTTTTGCATTCGAGAAGCACTATATCTGTCTGATTTATTGAGGTTAGAAAGAAAACAGGACTGTATGGCTTAATCCAACCGATGAATATTAGCTTAGCGTGTCCGAATACATATTAATACATCTTTGGATTCATGAAAAAGCTTGAATCAATTTTTTAGGAGTATATTTTTCTTAATTTTTACTAATTTTTACCTATTTTTTGAGGTTAGAAAAAAATTGAGATGTGATGGCGATATTCTGACGTCAGCTTCGTGATCAGCGGGCAAAAATACTACGGATCTGATATATGGCATCAAAAGTATACCCCACTTTTTTTTTTGTGGGGCTGTGTTTTTAAAAAGCAGGATAATTACACAGAACAGGATGGTTGTCCTGGCTCCGTGGTTATCGTGCCGGCGTATAGTATCGAAGGTCTCGGGTTATTTATTTAAATATATCTGGCTTGACCACATATATAGTTAGTAGTTGTTAGAGAAATCTAATTTCACCCGTAGTAGGAGTACCACGTTATCTAAATTGTGCCGTGAAATACTGTGGCGTGATAGTTTTGCCCGCATATTGAGGCGCTATTTCTGTAGCCCCTCCTTTCTATACTTTTTTTATAATTTCTGAGAATGGATTGAGTGGGTATTGACATTAAAAGAACTAAAGAAATTAAACATACATTAGCTCCGTTTTTCTTGGTAGAGTAATATAGGTAAAAGATAATTTTTGTACGTCTTTTGGAAATAGTCTCTATAGTTGTTTAAAATTTTTGGTTGTACAAATTTTGGGCACCATTCATTTTAAAATATAAAGGATCTAACTTCAGCTAAAAAAATGAAAAAACACTGAAGGGTTTTGTAGTTGTTAAGGAAAATTTTGATATGGTACAACCCTTTTGTCCTGAAAAGTAAAATAGGTGGTACAGTGAAACACTAGCCTAAACAAGTTTATTAATGACTAAATTAAAAGTTCTAACTTTGCGGTTTTGTTATTGTCCTGTCTTATAAAAAAACCTTAGCCTACTAGGTGGTATTGCTAGATAGAGTCCTTAAATCAGGATTTTTTAATTAAAACTTTGCTACGCCCGGTGTCGAAGGTTCGTGAGGTTCACTTCACGAGTTATCAGTTCTATACGATATTAAACGCACTTATCAGCGGGAAAATAGGTCTACGGATGGATATTCTGATGACTTACGGTTTTCCTACGAGCCTTTAGGCCTGTCCTGGTGGGATGTTCATAATACAGATGTCTCCCCCTTTGTTACTTCAGTTTCCTTTGGGCTACTAAACTTTTCTTGGCCCCTAAAGGTCTGGGAATAAACAGGATATTTCAAGGAAAAAGCTCTTGAATTGAGCACTAAAACCGTTTTCACACTACTCCATCACTAATATATCAGTACGGCTATTTGATAGTGAAAGCCTACTGGGCGGCTTTCTAAAAAAAGAAGCCCTTACTTTGGCTGAGAAAAAAGAACTTGGCTGCGGCTATACGATCGAAAGAGCCTCTTGCGGCTACATGATGGGAAGAACCTACGACGGCTACTTGTTGGAAAAAGCCCACTACGGCTTCATGTTGGAAAAAAGCCTACCACGGCTTCATGTTGGAAAAAGCCTTGATCCGTGTCATCCGGACCCTCAAATATTTTTCTCCCTTCCCTATAAATCACGTCTTCAAGATGGCTACTTCCCGGATACAAAGATCTGGCCAATCGACCATTAGAAACGAATTTAATATATCCGGCTGCACACTGTGATATAAGCGGCTCAAAAATTCGAGTGAACTACACTGCTTAAAAGTTACTAAACACTGCATGATATAAAAATGGAAAAAAATATAAATTATAAGGAGAAAAACAGTAACATAGCATGATCCTAAAATCTAGGAAAAAATGAATGTTACAGTACAAATATATGTTTCGGCACTTGGACAACAATATTACGACATCCTCACCTATATCCAACCAAAAAGGGATATTCTCTATTAAGGAGGAGAGGTCACGAACAAAAGTAATCATTCTTCATCATATTATCGAAATAATATTCAATAAATGGTATTTTATAATCCCTTAAAATAAATGGCTGAAATAATTTATGAATTATAGAGTGAAGAGCCAACAGACAACAACAGAAATTGTCTTGTTACATATTATCTTGTTCTTAGTAAAAATGTTACGACGATAATTACTTTATTAGTCTTATCATATTAATAATGATTTTATTTTTCTTACCTTTTTTATAGGACACAAGTCCTTGCTTGTAGAGTGCAAATTGTTTTTTTGGTTAATAAAAATGTTACGACTCCAGTTACTTTATTAATCTTATTATATCAATAATATTTTTATTTTTCTTACCTTTTTTATAGGACACAAGTCCTTGGTTGTAGAGAGCATTGTGTTCTTCAATTGATCGAAGATTTGCTCAAAAGATGTTAAAGCGTTTTGTTTCTTCAGCTTGGTTTCTGTAGGTCTTGCCATGTGTCAACTAAAAATATAATGTCGTTTAATTATCATCGCTTATTACGGGAAGGAAAAATTTTAAAATAAATTAAGTCAGGTAAATCGAAGAATAACCAATTCGATTTCAAGAAGAATCACCACAATTTGTAATCAATTTTATTGTCATTATGATTAAATTGATGATCTTTTACAGGCAATTGTTCTAAAATCAATAGTTGAACGAAAATAGGTTTATAAATATAGAGAATTGATTGATTAAATGACTTTAGTTGAAATCCACGAACTTTATTAAACCGGCCTTTGTTGTGATACACGTCTTATCCCTTTTTGAAAAATATATACAAAGCATATAAAAAAACATATACCTTAAAAGTTTGAAATTTATCCTTCTGCTGCTCTAAAAGGGATGCATTAACGGCAACTATAACAGCCACAACACAAACACAAATGAGTACCTTCATGACTGATTTGGGTTAGAATACTTTAAATGATATAGCTCCTCTCTATATATATTATTTTTGTTCATGAAGTATGTACTTAAAATTCTACTGTCACGTAAATACTTATCATTCATTTGCGAAGGAAGAATATAATTTACTTCTCAATTTTAGATTTAACCGTAAAAAATTGTGTAATATATTTGCGCTTAGTAAAAAACGTTATTACTAAATTTGCAAAGACGGGACCGATGCTATAAGGTCTATTTTTTTTTCTTGTCTTTGTTGAAGTCTTGTGTTCAGTCTTTTGCAGTTATATCATCAAAACAACGTAAAGAAAAAGCGTTTTTACAAGCTTTAAATATTTTGTTGATCTAGCAAAATATCAGCCAAAGATGTACTAAAATCTGTAAGAATTGCATCATTCTTCAGGATGCCTACAATATGTCAGTTAAAAATTTCAAGTTGTCTTATATAATTCTGGTTAGCTGAGATTATAGAGCAGCTAGAATTAGTTTTAGTATACGTAGATATCATGAAAATTAAAATAATTTTCATAAACCTGCAGTTCTGGTTTTGATTTTTCTCCCAACTCTGTAAGCTATGGACTTTGCAATTTTATCTCGACTGCCCTGTTTTAAATGCTAAAGTTTTGTCATTTTCTTTTAATTGAATGAAGGTCAAATGATACTATTGTTATTTTGACGCCACGGTTTATTTAGTGGTTAATGCTTTATTTTTACTGTAGTTTATTAGGCGATTTAATTAATTGATTTAATTTCTGTTCACCCGAAGATTGCACGACCATTGTAGTTAGTCGATTAGTGTAAGTAAGTAGTGTAGGAATGCTTCAGATTTTAGCAGGGGCAGTAGATATCATTGCCTGCAAGTAATGATGCTTTTTTAACTCAAAGCATACAATAGTTCGTTTCATAAAACCTATTAAGCAACAAGTTTCAGCCTTGCAACATATTCCGGAATGGTTTGTTATATATTTTAATAGTCCAGTAATACTTGCCCAATATTTTGAGCTTTCCCGACCATTTTTTAGTCAAATAGTTACATTGTTGATCACGACCTGGTCCGTGATTTGCGTGATCGCTGCTATTTTTTGTCAAATACTTACATTGAATTTTTCTCAGCAGCGGGGATTGTTATAATAAACGTTAGTGTTGAGATAACTCAATTAGAAAAAATTTAATGGCGTCAAATTAGGGCCACTTGAGGGTCAAGTTAAACCAGTTTTATAATGATTGATAAACTTATTTTTGAAAAGTTTACTACAGCTCTGGTCTGTCAAAACCAGAATCTTTTGTTATAAACATCAAAATTTTATAAAATGGTTAAGGAATTCTCAATCATCTCTATATATAGCTCCAAGTTAACAATGGTGGTGCGGCTCCTATTATCTCCAAAGAAGTACGAGCTAATTATTACATATGCGGACATTACGACTCGGAATATTAATGCTGAGAGATATTAAGGCTTTTGATGCTTTAATTGCATTTGTCGAATTCACATAATACTAATTATATTTATTGACGTATGCCTCATCTGAAAATAAAATGTGGCTATTTGCAGATTATACATTAAAATAAAGCAGTTCACAAATTCAGGGAAATGCTTCCTTTAATATGAAATTAAAAAAAAAAATAAGCAAAAAGCACCCAGGCTAAACGTAAATTAATTACTTTAATATATATAATTTTAGAATAGGGTTGATATTAAAATAAAAATAAGAAAAAAAAACATTATTTGTAAACCTTCTATACGTAAAAAATGCCGTAAAAATTTGGCAACATTGCCTATGATACGCTCGTGAGTCGTGTTTTCTGTTTGATTTCAATTTTTAAAACGTCATAAAAAAAGGTTATCTGACAGACGAAAGCAGAGACTTAGAGGATGAACTGAACGTTAACCTTACAAAATTGACCACTCTTTAGAAAGAGACAAAGCGACTGTGCGGCCAATACCTGTCTCTTTTCTGTATGCCTGTAATAAACAAGGCGTAGTACCCCGAGACGGAATTCAAGGTGAAAAAAGTCCCCACCCGATTTCAGTTCAAATAGAACACTATTAGACAAGGCGAAATCGGCGCCATCGTTGGAAAAAATTTTCTAAAAAATGAATTTTTTTTTTTCATAACCTTCTCCAGGAGATGCCCCTGAAAGAGGATCAACATGTTGCCGGGCGGTAACCTGGTCCGAATTTGTTTAAACAAATTTTTTTTAAACAAAGTCCAAAAATTGAAATTTTCGCCGGAGGTAAATTGGACCATTTTGAACAAAAAATGTCTCTTGTGAATTTTCTCTAAAATGCGCCGTTTTCGAGATATCGGCGATTTTAGGTGCGAGAAAACGCGAAAATGGCCACTTTCACCTCCCAATATCGGGGTCAAAAATTAAAATTTTCAATGTTGCCAAGCGTCCAAATTAAAGTTTGAGATCTCCTCTACAAACTACCGTAGGAAATATTGCAATATCTTCATTTTTAAATATTGTTTTTTAACAGTTAACAAATTGCGTTCGAGCGCCCGCGGCTGCATCGAAACTGTATACATAGATATATACGCAACGCCCGTACGTAGGCGCACTTAACTGTATACGCACTGCGATGCTCTATAAAGCTTTGTTTCTTGATTTCTTATTAAAATTAATATATTTGAAAAGTATGTAAAAAATATTTATTTATTAAAGAGTAATTGTTATATCAAATTTAATTATTATAACAAATGAATATAAATAAAAATTCAATATTCGATTAGGATGGTAGAAGAATTAAAACAATTTTATGAAATATAACTTATATATATTTAATAGAATTTTCGCAAATATTTAAATTACACCCACACATGAGTATACAACTTACGTTGTTGCTTTTGCAATTACATGCATTAGTTTTACAATTTTTTGTACATTTACATTGCCTAATTAACGAATCTGGTATCGAATTTTTTAACATGAATTTGGGTAACAATTCACCTGTTTCTATAGTGTAACCAAATTCTGTTGCATCTAAATGTCGATACCGAGAATACAATGACATTTTCCATATGTACGTTTGTAGTGAAGCTCGTGAAATGTGCAATTTTAAAGCATCGGATGTACATGGAATTTTTCCAAAATTAATACCCATCCCACAAGAACGTTCTAAAATTATTTGTCTAGCATTATCTGCTGTTTCTCCAGCTTTATTCAAAATTTTCAAATACAATTTTTCTAATGCATTGAATTCCATGGCATTTAATTGTAAGCCAGTACCAAGTGGGGTTAATGCATTTTGAGTATCTAAATCAAAGACTAAATCTAAAGCTTTATTTTTAGTACCTACTTTACTAGTAGTATCACAGCCTGTAAACGCATGTAAAGCAGGCAAAACTTGACAAACTTGACTAGTTAAATATTCAGCAGCTACATTACAAGACAATAATCTTGGCTTCTGACCAACTACTTTAAAATACAATCCTGTACAACCAATTAATTTGAAAAAGCTCCAATAATGAATTGCTAATATAAAAACGTCGGTATCAACGGAATGAATTATTATTTCAGAATTATAAGGTAACATATATCGAGCATGACAAAATATCCTTGTATCAGCCTCTAAGTGATTGTTTTCTAACTCAATAATTTCATGTATATTATTTCCCTGTATACAATAGCACTTTTCAATGTTATAGAATCCACCTGATATTATTAATTGTTGAGTGTGACTTAATGCAACGTAATTTACAGCATTATTAGATAAATATTGAACCAATTGAAACTTATTATTTGTATTCATCATTAAAGTTTTAATATTTTTTGGAATTTTTGTATCACAGTTTTGAATAAATATATTCGCGCCTACGTACGGGCGTTGCGTATATATCTATGTATACAGTTTCGATGCGGCCGCGGGCGCTCGAACGCAATTTGTTAACTGTTAAAAAACAATGTTTAAAAATAAAGATATTGCAATATTTCCTACGGTAATTTGTAGAAGAGATCTCAAACTTTAATTTGGACACTTGGCAACATTGAAAATTTTAATTTTTGACCCCAATATTGGGAGGTGAAAGTGGCCATTTTCGCGTTTTCTCGCACCTAAAATCGCCGATATCTCGAAAACGGCGCATTTTAGAGAAAATTCACAAGAGACATTTTTTGTTCAAAATGGTCCAATTTACCTAAAAAAACTTGTTCCGGGGCGAAAATTTTTGAACTTTGTTTAAAAAAAAATTTGTTTAAACAAATTCGGACCAGGTTACCGCCCGGCAACATGTTGATCCTCTTTCAGGGGCATCTCCTGGAGAAGGTTATGAAAAAAAATTCAATTAGAAAATTTTTTCCAACGATGGCGCCGATTTCGCCTTGTCTATATTATTTTCAAGAGCGCCGTAGCTTAGCAGCATTCTAGAAAGAGACAGCTAATGGCCGCTCATTCGCGTTATCTCTTTGACACTTTTGCGTCCATATTTTCTTCACAGCGGGATACGGAACACTCAGTCCATCCTCTATGTCTATGGACGAAAGAGTAGAAGAAAATTGCGTAAAAAATTATAAGTACTTATTTACATAATAATTAATATTAAGTAAATGTTTCATAAAAATTTTCTTAATAAGGGGACCGCTTACAGGCTCTGAGGGTATAAAAATTATATTATTTTAGAATATTTCCTAAGCGTAAGAAAAACTCAAAGTTTCAGATTCGTCCATTTGTAGGACTTACAGTCTACCAAGGCAAGAATAATAAATCATATTTTTTCGCTAAAAACTGTGAATGGCAAATGGGTCCAAGGAAATTCCCGTAAATTTCTTTTAAGTTTTACCAAAAAATTGGGATTCAACATATAATTTTAATCTTAGTAGATTATAAGCTTCACAAATCGATATGAGTGAAATTTTTAATTTTTCATTTTTTAGGAAACATTCTAAAAAAATGTAGGATATGCGAGCTGTAAAATGAACAGTGGTATACATAATTTTTTACTGGAGAAGGGTATATAAACCAAACCCAAATATAAAAACTTCTCCTTCACACCATGTTGACACAAATTAATGTACCTCCTGTTTCAGATGCTGGTCCATTCATCAAGTGAAAAGCTGAAATGTGTACTAGAAGCGACAATATTTTTAAAAGTTAAAATCATTTCTTCTTCCTTCTGTTCATAATATCTCAATATGATTTTCATGACATCAGTTTTATCCTTAGGCAATTTGTAACCTCTCTGCATAATACACTCACAAATAAATTTGCTCTTTGTGATTACCCTTACTGTAAGTTCATCCTCTGCCACCAAGCGGCAAACTATTTCAGACAAAGACTTTTTGTAACATATGAAACATATCCTGTTATTGTAGATTGCCTTTTGGTTTTAATTTTTTTCGATTCAGGTTTGCAAGATGTCCCAAGTTATATCACTTATTTGGATTCTTCCAACTGGTTTACAAAAATATTGTGGACTCTTTGGAGGTACCTCTGGAGGCCTGTAGTATTCGACCCTTTGCATGAAATTTGTTTTGGACATAATGAGCACTGTGCGGTTGATTCGATTATTTTTTATAATGTTTCCATACTTTTGCTCTACGTTCCATATTAAATAAATTGATATCTATTTAAGTTTATTGAAAAAACCAATATATAATATGACAATAACAATGATAATCCAAAATTAATGTTATGTCTTTACTGAGTATCATATCAATTTTTTTTTTTATAAAATGACAAACATCATCTAATGTAAATGTCTGACTAAAGTACACAAAATCTAAAGTATTTGTTTAAACTTATATAGGATGAGCGTCGTCTTCATAAAGACGTCGAAGCACTCTCAACGCAACTGCGCAGAGCATTCCTCTTAAAGTGAAATTAGTGAAATTGAGGACTGACACTAACGGACTGAGCTGACATAGTTACAAATATCACTGATCTCATAAACAAACATCACAAAATACCAATATGGCCGTGAACGGATTTGTAGTATACCCACTTTACTCAGTAAGCTACGTACGTACGAGTACTAAGTAATTACTTGTTAGGCTAACAGATGGCGCCCTCACTGACAGAAAGCGAGAAGCGTGAGCTAATAAAGCGTATTATGATATTTTGTAAAGAAAATTATTACAATACGATTTTGATAATCGTGTCTCGAGTTTCGACTCGAAAGTCCCGGGTCACGAGACAATTAAATTTGGAAAAAGTCCCAGAATTTCGAGACACGCGACGCCCCGGGATCCAAACCCGAGATGTAAGGTAGACATTATTTGGAAAAAAATAAAGAGCCAAGAATGCCCGTAAGTTACTAAAAACAACTTTAGGATTAGGATATTAATTACACTGTTTAAACAAAACCCCCAGTATCGAGCTCATATTAAAGCCAAAAATCTGGACTTCTCAGTATGTAAATTATGAAGTACCGTCAGTGTGTCCAGGAGTTCATAATAATGCATTCTTCATACAAAATTATGTTTGAATCCCAATAAAATACAGCTGATGGAAGAATTAGAGCCAATTGATATTGCTTAGTGGTTAAACTTCGTTACTCAAACGTTTAAACCTTGTTAAGAATTTGGTATACCTGGCAAAGTTTCGAATTAATGTTTTTGCGCAATTTTCGCTAAATTTGGTAACATCAGTTTGAAGCAGTCCTCGTGATTTTTTAAAGTAATTACTGATAATTTTGCGTGACGTGTAAGGATCTTTTTTGTGTCTAAATGTATGCTGGGAAGCGAGGATAGTATTTATTTAACAATGTGTAAGAAAATAGCTTTAAATTCTAAAAATCTCGAAGATATTGCAAAGATAATTAGAAAAATATATTGTAGATCTATTTTAAAAACATAAATATGTCATAAAACAATATTTTTAGCAAGAAAATGGTATTTATACTCAGAAATTTTCTTTAAAACAAATTAAACATGTTTTGTAAGTAACAGTTTGTAAAGAGTTGTAAGAAATCTGCTTTAAAATGAAAATGTATGTAAAATAGATTTTAGTAACGTTTCTTTAATGCTTATTCTAAATATTCCAGTATTTATTAAATTTTATATTTCAATATATTTTTAAGGGGTTATATACAGTTAGAATTTGCAAAAAATCGATTTTT
>CM032449.1:209733983-209798983 GCA_019049505.1 Pachyrhynchus sulphureomaculatus
AAAACTCGAAGGAAACTGATACAATCTTTCTATTGCCAATTTGATTTTAATATGAAACATGAATTTACCCGAATTAAAACGTGTTTATTGGCATTTAGGTAGATAATTACTATTTTGGCTATGTTCCCAAAAAGTTAGCAATTTATGATGGTCTCCGTTGTGCAAATTATTTATTTAAACCACCATTTACAACAAACATGATATCTAAGGAAGATAAAAAATTGGTTAATTAGACAGAACTGCTCCATGGTTTAGATTGAGAGATTAGAGTTGTCGAAGGGGATATATCTAGTCATCTGGGTCAAAAAATTCGATGTTTGGATTTTTACGTTTTCTTTTAGTATAGATATCTTAAGAACATTTTTTTTGTAAGTTTCATAAAACTGGTTAAAAATTGACGAAGTTATAGGAGTTTAAAAGAAGGATTTTAATGTAACACGTAGTTCCAATAAACATACCAGAAAAATAGTATAGAAAGCAGGTGGTGTGGGAGACTTTTTGGACTGACTGTATATGGGTCATTCCATGCCAAATCGACCACTTTTGACCCCGACCCCTTTCGATTTGGCTGAAAGTTTTTTTATCTTTTTCTACCCTATGAAAAACGGTTCTCAGAATTTTTTCAAATTTTTTTACCCACCTCAAAAAAGTTATGAATTTTCTAAAAAAAATGGCTCTTTTTTTCCAAATTGCCATAACTTTGTCAAAAAATTGGCCGATCGAGACGTTTTTTTTTTTTTTTTTTTTTTTTTTACAAATTTTTCGTAATTAAATGTACTTTAAAAAAAAATACTAAAAAATTTTTAGATAATAAAATCTATGAAATTTTTGCCTTTTTTGAGAAAAACCGTCGATTATTTGAAGTTCGTCATTTTTTATTATTTTTTTTTTCTTAAAAAAAACTTCAATTAATTCTACAGTTATCCCCGCCAATCCCAGAGTGGACCGAATTTTTTTAATTGAAAAAAAAAATTTTCAGTTTTTCATAATTATTTTTTTTTTTTTTTTTAGAAACTTTGTTTATATAATAAAATAAATGCAAGTAAATGATTTCACGGTATATTATACTTAATTATAGTCTAAACTTACAACTAATGACTAGGATTCTACGTTTGATACGATTAACATTCACTGTTTTTATTACTAATTCAACAAATAATTTATTTCATTTTTCTTTGGCGTTTGAATAATTTTGTTCACTATAATTGTGTTTCATAGATAAATTGTTCTTTTTCAATAAACGTGATAACAAAACACTTTCAATAAACACTGAAACACATGACAGATACATGGGTTATGTTTTGGATCTCAATATAAAGTGATGGTAGGCTTATGAAATAGAATAGATTCGCGTGAATCTAGTGAATTGGTCGTAGGTAAGTCTGTGATTGTCATGCTCTAGCTTATCCATCTAATTAGTATGCTGAATTTGAATACTATTTATGTCAGATTAAAATTTATTATGATATGCTTAGGAAATTATTTTATAATGTGAAACACAATTATAGTGAACAAAAACGAAATAAATTATTTGTTGAATTAGTATTAAAAACAGTGAATGTTAATCGTATCAAACAGTAGTAGACAATAAATTAAGTATAATATACCGTGAAATCATTTACTTGCATTTTTTATTATATAAACAAAGTTTCTAAAAAAAAAAATTTAAAAATTGTGAAAAACTGAAATTTTTTTTTATCAATTAAAAAAAAATAGAAAAAAATTCGGCCCACTCTCTCTTTTAACAAAGAAAAAATGGCGAACTTCAAAAAATCGACGGATTTTCTCAAAAAAGGCAAAAATTTCATAGATTTTATTATCTAAAAATTTGTTCGTATTCTTTTTTAAAAAGTACATTTAATTACAAAAATTTTGAAAAAAAAAACGTCTGGATCGGCCAATTTTTGATAAAGTTATGGCAATTTAAAAAAAAGAGCCATTTGTTTGAAAAATTCATAACTTTTTTTGAGGTGGGTAAAAAAAATTTGAAAAAATTCTAAGAACCGTTTTTCATAGGGTAGAAAAAGATAAAAAAACTTTCAGCCAAATCGAAAGGGGTCGGGGTCAAAAGTGGTCGATTTGGCATGGAATGACCCATATGTAACTAGCTCTGTAACCCTCTACTCTACCCCATTATCTCCTTATATATTTTACTTTAAATAGTATAGTTAAAACTTGTCTATTACATCAACCAAAATACTATTGAAACTGTAGAACATTTAAGGAAAAATTCAAAAATTATAAGAAATAATCTGGTTTTTGAAGTACTGGATTCCAACATGTAACGCTATATATACAAAAAAAAACCTCTAAGCTCTTCTCCCCCACCCCTTTTATGTTATACTTAAATATTTATGAAAAATATTTGTTTATTATCTCCACAAGAAGCCAGAAAAAATTACTATATTTTATTAAAACCGTACAAACTATATCGACCCCTACCCCTATCACCCGCTTCACCTTAAGCCTTATCACTTAAAAACTATAGACCTCATCCTCTTATGGGGCAGTATAGGAGTATACATAGTTTGAAATTGATATTTTATTTCTTAAAAGCCGATAATGATAACTTGAGACCGGATCATATGCAACATAAAACTCTTGAAATATGCATGAAAAATGCTTAAAATATGCATGAAAAGGGTCAAAATATGCAATATTAAATAATAATAAAAGTACTAATTTTTACTTTTTTATTTCAAAATCAGCATAAAATTAACAAGTTATCGACGATGTTTAAATTTAATTAACATTCTTTAAAATTATTTAACATTTGTATTCTTGTACACGTAAACAATAAGGTATTGTTCCAAATGTTGGGTAGTAAGATTGTGTCTTCGATCACTTAAAATATTTTTATAAGTGGAAAAAGACCGTTCCACATCCACTGAGGTAACTGGGCAGTATTTAAATTTGGGTGCTATGTTAGCACTTATTGTCCCATTAATGAAACTATCAAATTGACACAAAGATTCAAAGCCTGGGTTATTGCACAAAATGTTTTCAAACTTTTCTTTAACTCTACGCGGGAATACATCTAGCAATGTGGAGTTTATTTGACGGATTTTATTCATCAACTGAATTGTGACGCTAAACCGTGAGTTTCAAGCTTTTTAATACCCGCATGTATGTGGGAAAAGTGAGTGCTAATCAAAGCTATGTTTTTTTTTAAATATCAGAATCGTTAAATGCTTCCTTGGATTGACATAGAATCTGCACTATCGAAGTCATTTACTACACCTTTGATGGCCTCGAAATCTTCGTTGTAAAATAGTACAGCTTCAACCCATGTTCCCCATCGAGTTACCACTGGTTCGGGAGGTAAAGGCACATTTGGCAGTTTTTCTTTATAGGCGTTATTGCGAACAGGTGCCTTGAGAAACACTTTCTTTGCTGATGAAATCAGTTTATTTACATTTCCAAACGTGGATCGTACTTCTTCAGCGAGTCGATGGACTCCGTGAGCAAAGCACGTCACATGAATTAAATTTGGATAAAATACTTGGAGACTTATCGTGCCGACAGACCGACAGATAGATGGACAGACCGACGCAAATAGGTGACTAAGAACCCTAAAGCGTAAAGAAAAGCAAAAATCTCAACGAATACAACACATTCCTTTAGCAAGGAAAGTAAAAATCAATTACAGTGTTAACATTTCAAAAACAGATCCTTGTTCGAAGACTCTAATACTCTTAAGGCTTTGTTAAATAAACATTTTGAAATTTTCAAAGATCAGCTTTATGGTATCGCTAAAGTTCATTAAGAAAAGAAACCTAACTTATGGTTTCTCTTATAAATTTCTTGTCCTACTTTCTGTCCATTTAGCTTAATAATTTTCTCTAAAATAATGTAAATTTCAGTTTCAAAAACTTCATTGACTTTATTCACAAAGTAAAGAATATATAACACAGGGGAACAGCTGTTTTGGTGTCGAGGTTTTTTGAGCTGATTCTATATCAATTTGATGTCCTGAATTCAAATAACGTATTCATTTGTACCTAGGAGCTCAATTTTTTAAGATATACAATTTTAGAGAAATATAAGTTACATTATTGTAACTCAAATCCGTAAGTGTAGTAAACAAAAGTAGATACGAAATTTTTATTTTAGTTATACAAAATACAATATTATGTCGTACTTACAAACAAAAAAAAAACATTGAAGAAATGAAATAGTCACTCAACACTTGGAAAGCTTCTTTTCCGCGACATTCTTGAATGTTTTTTTAAACAGTCCCTTTTTAAACTCCAGCAGTAATCTGCCATCATGTGCATGTCCCATCTTCCTTGGTAGCGGTCCTCCATAACTTTAATATCTTGGTGAAATCTTTCACCTTGTTCCTCACTCATGTCTCCTAAATTTTCTGGAAAACGGTCTAAGTGGCTGTGTAAATAGTGTATTTTAATACTCATATTGCACCCTAAGGATTTGAAACTATTAAGCATCTTGTTAACCGTTTCAACATAGTTTTGAGCTTTATGTTTGCCTAAAAATTTTCTACAACTGCAACAAATGATGTCCAAGCTTCTCGTTCAACTTGATTCATTGAATTTATGAAGGCAGGATCCTTAATTAATTGTCTTATTTGTGGGCCGTCAAATATCCCTGCTTTGAGTTTTTCTGTGCTCAACTGATGCATTTTTACCCCTATATATGCAAAACAAGACCCATTCTTATCAAGAGCCTTTACAAATTGCTTCATTAAGCCCAACTTTATATGTAACGGAGGAAGTATGATTTTTTCTCTTTCAACCAAAGCGTCGTTAATGACATTCTTTTCCCCAACGTCCATGTTTTCTCTCTGAGGCTAATCTTTTCTAACCCAGTGGTGTGTTTTGCCCCTACTATCCCAGAGGCACAAGAAACACGGATATTTCGTGTAACCACTTTGCTGCCCAAGAAGAAAGTTTACCATTTTTAAGTCTACACAAATCATCCATTAATGTTCGTAATACTTTATCTTCTGCAAGACCAAAGCTATGGTATTATATTCTTCTTTCAGTTTCGTTGAGTGAGCTAGTGGTATAGAACCATATTTATTCCCATTATGTAGAAGGACACATTTTAAAACTTCGCTTTGAACTGTCAATAAATAGGCGCCAATCATCTGGAATATATTCAGAAAGTCCCATTTCTTTCATGAGTCCCCTAATTTCGTGACAAAATACAAGATTGTCTTCTTGAGAAAAGAATGGTAGTAGATCTTTTTCTCTTGTACGGTAAAAGGTAATTTTGGTTCCTTGTTCCAGTAAATTTTTGTCGTTCAACCTAGAAGCCAGTACTTCAGAAGCTTTTTTCGATAAATTGAGATCCCTGGTGAGATCATTTAATTCATTTTGATTGAAGCGTTGAGGAACTGATGACGTCCCTCATAGTCACTGTTAGTTTCATTAGCATCAAAACTTTTATTAGCATCAGAAGAGCGATCAGAGGGAAAATATTCGTCATCAGAGATATGTGGTAGCTGATGAATGTTGGAATCGGTATTTCATCTGAGTGCGGGATAGGGCGTATTGCCGAGTCTAAATTGGGATAAGTCCACTTACTGCGGTTATTTCGATTGATTCCATTAGTATTTACTAAACAGAAATAACAATCATTGAAGTGGTTTTTTGGTTCTCTCTAAACCATTGATACGCCGAATTTTAGACATTTTCTTTTCCCGGTAGTCCACTGCCGTAAATGCTCTGTACAAGTTTTACATACGAGATGCGGGGCCCACGTTTTGTCCTAATCACCAAGCTTAACTCCAAAGTATCCAAGATACGCTCGCTTTACAAAGTCAGTAATAGTTTGTCTGTTTTGTTGAAACATGTATTCTCCGCATATATAGCAAAACACATCAGGTTGATTTACACAACTTCTTCTTGAACTGGAACCTGAACTCATTTTAATTCTGTTCAATAACACAAAAAACACTCTTTTCTTAACATAAAATAACACGCCGAATTCGATCTACTCTCATTAGTAAGAACGCACAAACTGACGAGACTTACCCGTTAGGTGATTAAAAGGGTCAGTTCAGGTACCTGATAGGCAATGGTTCCACTATTTATAGATTTACCTGGAATTTACTCAATTACAGACTGACAATAAAACCATTGTACCTACATTAATGAATATATAATAATTTTAGAACTCTTATAAATGAATATACTGAATAAAAACCACATTGGTAGATAAGTTGATGTATCTAAAAAAGTAGAGCTGATAGAGAAAAACGGATTGCATGTATATATTTAGCGTCCCAAATATAGTTAAAATCAGCTCTAAAATCCCAGGCACCAAAACAAAAATATTTTTTTGTTGCCCTGTGTTATTAGTGTTTTGTTTGGTATTGCCAACTTATTCCCAAATAAATCCAGAATGCGAAGCGACCGAATTTTAGAAAGACTGATTCGAGTTTTAATTCACCTTAGAAGTTGTGTATTTTATCTTTGCTAAAGACATTTCTAGATTCTGATTCTTCTAAATTTAATGATAAAATTGACAAACAAATCATTGGTCAATCAAATGTAGTAACACTTTGTCATCAATCAGCTGAGCTCGTTATCGATCATATCGAAAACAATTTTATATTGAATTTAACCACCATCCTATCAAGAATATTACTTGTTATTTTAAGTATGTTGATAATATAATAGTTGAATGGACTCTTTGAACGGCTTATCTGAGTTTCTCTTATCTTTTAATTAACTTAAATCAAATATTAAATAAATTGGTAATATAGTTCAGAATAATATATTTTTTAATTTTTGGTGTAAGATTTGTTAATAAACAATTCGAAAGAGCTCATGAAATCCTCTTCAGCGTACGGAATATGTACCAGAAAAACTCCCTTTTACAAAATGTATCTTTCTCTTCTTTTTGACAAGCAAAATATTGTGTTTGTAACAAAATCGGCCCTCGGGATTTTTTAAAGTTTCAGAATCTCTAGATCACGAATAGTCTTCCATTTTCATCAGGCTGTCTTTAATTTTTGGTGTTGGTAATAAGTACATTTGCATTTTTTCCATTTTCTTTATTGATTTTTAAGTAAAGCATAGGCTCTTACTTCTACTATTAAATGTTGTTATTACAAGTTATGAATGGTTGCTTATTCTAACTAACCTAAGCATTTACACTAGTAATCCTATACTAACTTAACCTAGGAAATGCGTTTATTTAGCATAATTATGTTCTGCCCTAACTTAACCTTGGTCTTATGTTAATTTAACTCAGGACTTATGTCAACTTAACCTACTTTTACAGTCTTCTGCCACGGTGGGTGGGGAAAACTATCGTCTTCATCCGAGAGAGAGTCTGAGGGTCTTGAGAATCGTCGGCGAGCATGCGGAGGGATTTGGAAGGCGTCCCTGATAGTTGAATTGTCCATGAACTTCATTTGAATTTTCCTCATCTGCGCCTTTACGGGTGGCTCACCGAGGTCTCTGTAAATTTGGTTGTTTCATGGAGCTCCGGTGATCATCCTCAGGGTCTTGTTCTGCACTGCCTGGAGTTGGGCTTTCCTTGTCTTGGAGAGCTGGTACACCATGTTGAGAGGACGTACGTAAGACCTGCCTTTACAATGGTATTGTAGATCAAGAGTTTTGTTTTTGTTTGCAACTCGTTGGAGGATTTATAACGAGACATAGTTGACCCAGAAGTTTCTTAACTTTCTTGATGGCAGTGCAGACCTAGTCCTTCCGTAGGAGCTGTTTGTTGTACTGGAGACCCAGGTAATTGATGTGTGATTTAAGGTTTATTATTTATAGTTCGTAGTATATGAGAAGTTAAGAAAGCTGGGGAGGGAGCTAGACGCCCTTTCTAGGGTTTTGAAGCCGAGAAATCTGAAACTTAAATTGTTTTCATTATTTTCAATTTTTGCAAGAATAGAAGGTAGAGTAGATGTTACGTTGTAATTGAAAATATCGCCGAAACTTGACCAACTCTTTTGTGATTAATACCTATATTTTACCATAAAGTGCCCATTATTGAAAACATCGACTTTGTAATGTTTGAATTAAGTTATTTTTTGGTGCGGAAAAATCTAATTCAGTACTTATGTTAGAATTACGTGCTTACCAAGAAGTATTGGGTAAAGTACTGGTTTTTTTGGAAAAAAATTATATATCATTATAGGTCGCTCTCTTAAAGAACTTAACGAAAACATATTTGTTTTTAACAATTTGGTCCATACCATTTCTATTAGTTTTTCTCCCATAATGCAAGTTAAGCAGCCTAGAAAAGAGAATAAGAGTATTTGCCGTTCAGTTGTAGTGTCTGAATTAGGCTATTATTTTGTGAGTGATAGTCATGGAATGTACTGTTCACTATTTTCAAGTTTATGTAACCCTTAATTCTGGAAACGTAGATATTAATTTTTATATTGCAAATGTGTAAAATAAGGAAAATAAAAACGCTTTTTTTTACTTTGCGAATGTTGGCTGTTCACGTTTGAAAATAATGCAAATGAGAATGGTATTTATTTAGTCGTATAATTGAGGTGTCCGTTATTTTGTAACAGTACATTTTAAATTTGTAAATGAAATGAAACGAATTAATTTGATATTTTTAACTTATTTTTTTATTTATCTGCTACTGTAGTTTCTTGCTTATCACGCTTGAAAATGTAGAAAACCTACGAAACTGTAGCAGCAGATAAATAAAAAATAAGTGACAAATAAAAAAAGTAGCTCGTTTCATTTCATTTAGATATTTATTTATGTTAAGGATTTTACTGGTAGTAGGTTAGTGTTTGAATACAAATGTTTTTTTTTAGAGAGAACAACGGGCACAAATTTGTTTTATTATTAAGGAAACGCAAGTACAACGGGAATATACCAAATTCTATTGAAGGCAAAATAGAGACCCTAGCTTAAACATATTTCCAAGAATGTATAACAGCATCTTACCTGAAACACAAGAAAATAGTAATAGAAGTTAAAATTATCCTTGACTGCAATATGGAAATAGTAGAATGTGAAGCAAAGAATTCAGCCAACAAGTTCGCTTTCTCAACAGGTGTCATTGCAATGGAATTATCTGGCCGTGTATGTCGTGGTATGGTAGATTTGGTGAAATTTTGACTAACTGCCTTAGCGACTGGAATTGTTGAGACAAGCGAGAAGTTTGTTTCTAATTCGTTAGTTGTATGCCTCCTTGGTTTCGTCGATAATTTTTTTGCATCTGTTCCGGGCACGAACAAAGGTGTTACGATTTATGGTGTTAGGATCTTCACGCCATTGTCGATAGGCAAAATATTTAGAAGCAACAGCTTCTTTGTATTTTCGGTCAAACCAAGGCCGTTGGAGGGGCATTTCTTCAAAAAAGGGATGTAAGCTTCCATACCAGCCAAAATAACATCGGAGACCTCCCTGGCGCAGTCAGATGGGTTGTCGGATCGAAAACAAACGTCCATCAAATGGAAAGTTTGAAAATATTCCATGAGATCTTCCCATTTAGCAGATTTCTAGTGCCAAATTTTGCGCAGCTTAGGCGCCTCTCTGTCACTGATTGGTAGGGTACTTGATGTCGAAAGCAGTTTATGGTCGGAAGAACCTAACGGTGACCGTGTAAATCTCCTGATTGGTGGTTAAAAACAGATCAAGAAGACAGTTTATGTAACTCGTAATTTTGGAAACGTAAATATTAATTTTTATTTTGTAAATATGTAAAATAAGGAAAACAAAAACGCTTTTCTTACTTTGTAAATGTTGCCTTTTGACGTTTGAAAATAATGCAGATGAAAATGGTATTTAATTTATTTGTATAATTTAGGTGTCCGTTACTTTGTGATAGTACATTTTAAATTTCCAAATGTTTGTTATTTGTCACTTATTTTTTTATTTATCTACTACTTGCTTATCACGTTTGAAAATGTAGAGTACCTATGAAATTGCAGTAGCAGATAAATAAAAAAAATACGTGACCAATAAAAAAGTAATTCGTTTCATTTCATTTAGGTATATATTTATGTTAAGGATTTTACTGGTAGTAGGTTAATACTAAGTGTTTGAATACAAATGTTTTTTTTAGAGAGAACAATGGGACACATACCAAATATTTGTTACAATTTGTTATAAGGAAACGCAAGTACAACGGGAATATACATTGATATTATACATATATATTATTGAAGGCAAAATAGAATCCCTAGCTTAAACTTATTTCCAAGAATGTATAACAGCATCTTACCTGAAACACAAGAAAATAGTAATACAAGTTAAAATTACCAGCAACTGAAAACCAAAAATATAAAAAAGTTGTAATAAGATACTATTATAAGGAAACTAAAATGGATTTTGTTGAATGCTCGACATGTTCGCCATTTTCGAATATGTATTTCTTATAATTTCGATTTTGTATTTCTATGGCTGCCACAATGATTATTTTGAGTTGTGAGTTCCTCTGTATTTTTTTCCATAGAAAGTATTAAATATAGTTAAATCTGGGCTATTTGGTGGTCATTTTAATCTGCTGATCTAGAAAGGGAAAGTGTTATTTAAGAAATTGCTTACTACGAGAATGTTGTGTGGTAGAGTGCCGTCCTACTGCTAGATTATTTTATTATTATTATGTGGTAGCCAATTTGTAACGATTTCCGATATTATGTCTAAATACGTTACCAATTTCTATTTGAAAACATTTATTCCGCAGCAGATTCGAACAGATGGCGGGTTTTCTGACGTAAGTATTAACGTCATTTTTGATTTGCCTGGAAATGCTGTACTGGTAAAACTAAATATGGGTAATAATTATGCTTCTGTAAAATGTTTAAAATTCTTGTAAAATATGCATGCCAAATTTTTCAACGGCATTTATTATAGAACCTACTTGACTTCCTAAAAGTAAAAGAATTGATTTTTTTTTATGGGTCTAGCACACGTGCTACAGGGAAGTCCCTAAAGCGCTCTAGGAGAGGCATGTATGCGGAAAAAGCGATTCACGTTGTTCTTGAATCGCTGTAAATTGAACGCGATGGGAAACACAGCCCTAGGCAAATTATTCCAAAGGGATGATGTTCTCCATATAAAAGACTGCTTGAAAAGCGTTGTACGAGGAGGAGTAACAAGCTGAAAAGCATTAGCGCGACGTGTATTTCTAACATGCACCGCTCTGGGAGGTATTAAGGAGGCTACATCCTTCGAACACTTTCCATGAAAATACTTGTAGAACAGACTTAACTCGCCACCCGTTCTTCGATGCTCCAGCGAATTAAGGCCGCCGGTCAGTTCCGGGTCTCCAATCAGAAGGACAGCTCTTTTCTGAACAGAATCCAATAAATGCACTGTGTATTTGGGAGCGGAGCCCCAAACATGGGAGCAGTATTCCATAGTTGGTGGAATTTGAGCTTTGTAAAGAATTAACAGTTGTTGTGGAGTGTTAATAGTAGTGGAATGTTAAATAATAGTACTCATTTAGTTTTAATAATAGTATGGTACCGTTTTCGTAGTTTTCTCTAGTTTGCGATGTCTTTTTCGTTTGTTTAAACTTTGTTTCCGTTAGGATTTGGTTACATATTTTAGATATTCTTGAAAACGGATTTAAGAATCCTTTGTCCCTGTGCCTGAAAAGCAGACATAATGATTTTGTAAAATTATACATATCAAATCTTGTTTTGCGTTTTAATACTTTTTTTAAAAGCTAAGTACCGTATTGTTTTAAATTTTTAAATGATTTGTAAAAATAAAATCAACACTATGAGTATAACAAATATAATACTATCTGTATAATGATAATTGTAAATATAATTGAATTATATTCAATATATCATTCCAACATTGCAGAAATTACTTACTTTTATTATGATACAATTTCAATAGTTATGAGTGTCTCTAAAAAAAATTATTGGAATCATTTTTTTATATTTACGTTATTTACCATTTTTCATATGTGTTTATTCTATTCCAGTTTTCTTCATCTTATCTACTGATTGATATTTTCTATATTACATGTACGTCTTATGTGTTTCTTCTCTCTGTTTTCTCCTTTTTTTATCCTTCAGTATCTTGTTTTTAGTGTTCCGTACGGAACACTTATAAGATCACTTCGGTGTCTGTCTGTCTGTCTGTCTGTCTGTCTGTCTGTCACACCCGATTTTCTCCGAAACTATTTGACATAGAAAGGTGAAATTTGGTAATAATATAGGAATTGATGGCCTCATCAGAGCCATGTAGTTTTGAGAATTAAATTTTAACTTAAAAGGTTAGTTTTGGGGGGTGAAGTCGGAAGTGAAAAAAAAATTTTTTTACTAGATCATCGAGTGTGGTGTCAAATGAAAGCTTGTGAAAACACGAGTAAAAAATGTATATATAATTATTATACTTGCGCGCACTTTTTCTTTGTATTATTTTTAAAAATTCGCGAAAAATCGCTGTCCCGGGCCTTATCTCGAAAAGTACTTATCAAAAAATTTCGAAAAAAAAAATTCTGGAATATTCTCCACGGGGTGTAGATTGAACGAAAATTATCACGAGTGCATTACCTTTAATAATTTATATGGTACATAAAAAAAACAAAAATTTCAAGGTCATCAGATTTCAGTAAAGATTGGAAACAAACTTTGTTGAAAACTCATTTGGGGTGTGTTTTGTGAAGTCACTGATCATTTTATACCACCGTAACATAAAATTTTGACTTAAGGGGTTCATTGTGAGGGGTGAAATCGGAAGTGAAAAAATTTTTTTTACTAGGTCATCGAGTGTGGTGTCAAATGAAAGCTTGTGAAAACACGAGTAAAATATATATATATATATATATATATATATATATATATATATATATATATATATATATATATATATATATGTATATATATATATATATATATATATATATATATATATATATATATATATATATATATATATGTATATATATATATGTATATATATATATATATATATATATATATATATATATATATATATATATATATATATATATGTATATATATATATATATATATATATATATATATATATATATATATATATATATATATATATATATATGTATATATATATATATATACATATATATATATATATATATATATATATATATATATATATATATATATATATATATATATATATAATGTAATACTTGCGCACACTTTTCTTCGTATTACTTTTAAAAAATCGCTGTCCCCTACCTTATCTCGAAAAGTACTGATCAAAAAATTTTGAAAAAATGCTGGAATATTCTCCACGGGGTATAGATTGAACGAAAATTATCACGAGTGCATTACCTTTAATAATTTATTTGGTATATAAAAAAAAAACAAAATTTCAAAGTCACCAGTTTTCAGTAAAAATTGGAAACAAACTTTGTTGAAAACTCATTTGGGGTGTGTTTTGTGAAGTCACTGATCATTTTATACCACCCTAACAAAAATTTTTATTTTAAAAACAATCAACGTACGGAACACTAATTGTGCAAGTTCAACTTGCACTTGACCGGTTTTTATTTTTTTTATTATGGGTCTAGCACACGTGCTGCAGGGAAGTCCATAAAGCGCTACAAGAGCGACACGTGTGCGGAAAAAAGCGATTCACATTGTTCTTGAATCGCTGTAAATTGTACGCGATGGGAAACACAGCCTGGGTAAATTATTCCAAAGGGATGATGTTCTCCTTATAAAAGACTGCTTGAAAAGCGTTGTACGAGAAGTAACAAGCTGAACCTTATACAGATGTGAAACATTAGCGCGACGTGTATTTCTAACATGCATCGCTCTGGGAGGAATTAAGTAGGCTACATCCTTCGAACATTTTCCATTAAATTACTTATAGAACAGACTTAAGTCGCCAACCGTTCTTCGATGTTCCAGCAAATTAAGGCGGCCGGTCAGTTCCGGGTCCCCAATCAGAAGGACAGCTCTTCTCTGAACAGAATCCAACAAATGCAGTGTGTGTTTGGGAGAGGAGCTCCAAACATGGGAGCAGTATTCCATAGTTGGTGGAATTTGAGCTTTGTAAAGAATTAATAGTTGATGTGGAGTGTTAAATAATAGTAAAGGGATGTTAAACCATTTGTCCCTGTGCCTTGATCTCACAGAGAAGCAGACATAATGATTTTGTAAAATTATACATATCAGATCTTGTTTCGTATTTTAATAGTTTTTTTTTAATTCTAAGTACCTTATTGTTTTTTAAATTTTTAAATGATATGTAAAAATAAAATCAACACTATGAGTATAACAAATATAATACTGTCTGTATAATGATAAATAAAAATATAATTGAATTATATTTAATATATCATTCTAACTTTGCAGAAATTACTTACTTTTATTGTGATACCATTTCAATAGTTATGAGTGTTTCTAAAACATAATTATTGGAATGATTTTTTTTATATTTATGTAATTTGCCATTTTTCCTATTCGCGCTTATTTCATTCCACTTTTCCTCACCTTATCCACTGAATGGTATTTTCTATATTACATGTGCGTCTTACGTCTTTCTTCTCTGTTTTCTCCTTTCTTTATCCTTCAGTGTCTTATTTTTTTTTATGGGTCTAGCACACGTGCTGCAGGGAAGTCCCTAAAGCGCTAAAGGAGCGACAGGTGTGCGGAAAAAGCGATTCATGTTGTTCTTGAATCGCTGTAAATTGTACTCGTTGGGAAACACAGTACTGGGCAAACTATTTCAAATGGATGATCCTCTCCATAAAAAAGACTGCTTGAAAAGCGTTGTATGCGGAGTAACAAGCTGAACCTCATACGGATGTGAAATATTAGCGCGACGTGTATTTCTAACATGCACCGCTCTGGGAGGAATTAAGCGGGCTACATTCTTAGAACACTTTCCATGAATACTTGCAGAATAGATTCAAGTCGCCAGCCGTTCTTTGATGTTCCAGCGAATCAAGGCCGCCGGTCAGTTCCGGGTCTCCAATCAGACGAATCGCTCTCCTCTGAACAGAATCCAACAAATGCAGTGTATGTTTGGGAGCGGAGCCCCAAACATGAGAGCAGTATTCCATAGTTGGTCGAATTTCAGCTTTATAAAGAATTAACAGTTGTTGTGGAGTGTAAAGCTTTCTGATTCGAAATAATATTCCTAACTTTTGAGAAGCTCTCCTTGCTATGCCTGCAACATGTTCATGTCCTGGAAATATTTGCTCCCAAATTGACGTCCTACAAATTGATTGACGATGCTAGGAGAATGAAGTGCCCCGACATGATGGAAAAGTGAGAATAAGCTATACACAACTCATAAACCTGATTTCAGTACTATTAAGCAGATTAAATTTAACCAATATCGTAAAAAATCAATGTTTATGCTACGGTGAATACTAAACTACTGTTTATTTCAGGTATTTTTTTTATCATTCACCCTGATAAAAAAGTTATGCATGATCTATCGATGAAGATTGGTTCAATATTTCAAAAAGTATAAAAGAATATGACTTAAAAATAAATTAAATATAAAACTAATCTATTTTTATATAGTTTTAAAATTTTCAAAGAATATATTTTAAAAAGAATTAAGTGTACTTCCACTGTAAATACTTTCTAAGGTAAATAATAAATTTGGCTTTCTCATAGTAAAGAATAACTCGATCCAAAATTACAACTACAAGAATAGAGTACAACTTAAAATATAGACTTCATGCCCATTTTCCTATTCATCATGGTTTCTATCCCTATAGAGATTATTTAAATCAAAAATTAAAAACTACATATAATTCGTTGGGGTTCTCTTGGATAAATTTTTGTGTTTCGGTGTATGACTTGTAAATACACTCATTGCATAGACGTAGTATTTAAAGACTCCAATATCTAGTTTGCCTTAACTATTTGGCATCGGCAAAAAGAATCCTATTTCTCACACACTAAATGTTTTAAGCTAGTTAAACACTAATAAAACGTGAGAACCCTTGGTTCTTCTAATTAGACCAGGGGTGCTCAAACGGTCGATCGCGATCGACAAGTCGATCGCGAGTGCTTTTTGAGTCGATCTCGAGAAAAAAATTCCGATATAGAACTATTCACAGATTTTGTTTCAGGTAACTAAAACAAAATGTAGTGAATAAACTACTAAAATTTATTCGATCCACAATTAGGCCAGAATAACCCCCTCATCACTTTCTTTTGTCGTAATAACCCCCTGCTAGCGGCAAAAGGCGGCTTTATCAAAGGAACGCGCGGTACTTGTCAAAGAAAAGCCGCGTTTTTGCTTCCCGCCGATTTTTCTAGAAACTTCGGGCGGCGTGTTTGACGGGAACATTCAAGACTTCGTTCGCGCCGATATAAATGTTGCGCCTTCAGGAATAGGAGTCAGTCTGAGTTGTAACTTGAAGGCGATACATCGATACAAAGTTTATTAATAAATAGTCTAAAATGAGTGCGGCGCAGAAAAGTAAAACTTATCATTTTAATAACGATTGGGAGGAAGAATTTTTCTGTTGTATGGTAAAGGATAAGTGCATTTGTCTCATTTGCTGTGCGTCAGTTGCTATACCTAAGCGTGGGAACTTAGAGAGGCATCATAAAACGGTTCATAAAAACTATGAAAAGGATTTTCTGTTACAGAGTAAATTAAGAAAACGAAAAGTACGTGATTTGATAACTTGTTTGAAAAAAGAACAAACCATGTTCACAAGATCAGCCAAACAATCAAAAGCTGCAACGATCGCGTCATTTAAAATATCTCATATATTGGCGAAACACAAGAAACCATTTGATGATGGATTGGTTGTGAAGGAAGCATTTATTGAAGCGGGTGAGACTTTATTTGGAGATTTTAAAAATAAAACAGAGATTATGTCTACTATTAGAGAACTTCAGTTATCTCGTCCGACTTTCACAAGGCGTATTGAAGTCATGAGTCAGGACATGGCAGATAAACTAAAACATGATATCATGGAATGTACATACTTTTCTTTACAGTTCGACGAATCCACCGATTTGACAGACACTGCCCAGCTGTGTATTTTTATTCGAATGGTATTCAATGACATGTCGGCTAAGGAAGAGTTTTTGACAATGATTCCTCTGAAAGGAAAGACCCGTGGTGAAGATATATATGACGTTTTCTTCAATTTTGTAACAAACTACAAGCTACCAATATATAAATTAGTGTACATTACAACCGATGGAGCACCAGCAATGACTGGAAACGAAAACGGTTTTGTGGCATTGTGTCGAGCTAATGATGATTTCCCTTCATTTTTCTCCTTCCATTGCATTATACATCAACAAGATTTGTGTTCAAAAGTTCTAAACATGGAGGAGATTATGGGCATTGCAATAAAAATTGTGAATTCTAACTGTGCACGTAGCTTGCAACGACGGCTCTTTAAATTGCAGTTGGAAGATAGTGAGTCAGCTGAACACACTGATTTAGTTCTTCACACAGACGTCAGGTGGTTGAGTCGCGGAAAATTCCTAGAAAGGTTTCAAGAATTATTGCCCGAAATAACAGCTTTTCTGGACCAAAGAGGTGATGACACTCAGATTCTGAAAAACGGAAAATGGCTGACTGATTTGGCATTTTTGACAGACATCACAATGCATTTAAACACCATTAATTTGGAGCTTCACGGTAAAGGAAAAACTATTATTGAGATGATTAGCGCAATAAACGCATTCAAAAGTAAATTGCAACTTATGATAGATCAACTGAAAAGAAAGGATCTGAAAAATTTTCCATCTTTGAAAGCAAGGATTCCTCAGTTGAATTATGATATTTATGAGGCAGAATTATCAAATATTTTGGGCCAATTCGAAATACGTTTTTATGATTTCAGTAAATTGGCAAATATCGCATCATTTATGAGTTATCCTTTTTCGTGTAAAAACATTGAGGAATTAGCTACTGAAATAGCAAGTCAGTTTAACATGGACTCATGTTCTTTTGAAAATGAGTTAGTGCAGACTATATCAGATATACATCTCAAAGCCACAGCATCTGATACAAAATTCTGTTGTTTTATATCTGAAGATAAATATTCGAATCTAAGGCAAATCGCCCTTCGACTGACGGCAATGTTTGGGTCAACTTACTTATGCGAGTCTGCATTTTCTGAAATGAAGATAATTAAGTCAAAATATTGTAATCGACTAACTGACGAACATATGTCATCATGCTTGCGATTAGCACTCGGTAATTACGTACCATCTTATGAAAAGTATGCTGAGGACATGCAGTGCCATGCTTCAACATCCAAAGTCACTCTTTAGTTAAGTTTAGACACTAGAACTCGTTTGTTTTGTAAGAACCAATAAACCGCAATTTTGAATAATTATGAGTTTTTTCATTGACATTTTAGAGCAGACCTACACTTACCTTGACTAAAAAAATGCATATTGTGCGGAAAACTAATATCTATGCCACGACACACCCTACCTAGACGACAATCCTGCATCACACTTACTTGCAGCCTCTCAGAGTCGATCGATCGTAGTCTAACAATATTGAGGTAGATCGCCAGCAGTTCAAGTTTGAGCACCCCTGAATTAGACTATGTCGACTTGTCGAAGTCTCGCCTGCGATTTTTCAATGCATCTTCAGAGATCATTATTATTCGAAATTAGATTCTTGAAGACGCATATAATGCAGTCTTAAGCGAAACCTCTGAGAGTTAGTCCAAAGTCCATATTTTAAATGATAATTTTTTTGTTGTGAAATATTATTATTCCCAAAAAAAAAATTCTCTGCTACTACAAGAATCCGAAAAACTCGAAGCCATCTTCTTTTATTACCTCCCTTACCTCTTTAATCTCTGGTAACTGTAAATACGTATCTCCGAAATCAAAAAAAAATAGCAAAAATTCAGTACAAATATACTGACTAACAGACAGGCGGAACTTTGAAATTATGTTATTCGTAATCTATAAAGAAATCTAAAAATCTCGGACGGTGAATTTTTCCGGAATTTCCTTCCCATAATAAGAAAGGAAGTGAAATAATTCACTCACTATTTTTCTACTAATCCCGCCGTTTTATAATAAGTATTTAGTTTGGCTTTTTTATACTAAATAATAACCTAAACAGAGAAAAGGCTCCAGGGATTGTCAGAACTGAAACCTGACATTGTTAAAACTGGAAGTAATGGAAAAAAATAACACAATTTTACCTCGACTACAAAACCCCCCAAATAAAAAACTTAAACCACGATATATATGAAAGAGTACCGTAAGCTCCGTCCTCCCCTTAAACCTCTGTTTGACTATACTCTCCACTCTTTTACCCCCTCTTCTCATTAAGCGACATTGCTCAAAAACTGTAGGTTCCTTTATTACATGAAGCATTATATGTGTACCAAATTTGAAAACGATTCAAATTTTTTCCGAGTATTATCTTGCTAACACACGAATAGAGAGGTGTACCAAAAGAAATCAGAAACTATTTTTTTTCGTGATGTAGGGATTCTGAAACGTGAAGAAATGCACACAAATCTCGAAGGGAGATTACAATATAATCATATATATATATATATATATATATATATATATATATATATATATATATATATATATATATATATATATATATAAACATATGTTGCCAGGAACTTGGGATTATTGCTGGACGTTAAATTGAGATTCTCAAACATAGTAGCGGCTGTATCAGGAAAGCATTGGCGAATTTAAAACTTATTTTTAACCAACGGCACCTTTTGAATGCTCTGAAAAAATCCTTATGCGAATCATTGGTGCTGTCACAATTTGCTTTCTGCGACAATGTGTATGGACTCTATCTAGTGGAGCGAGATATCAGACGTATACGTTGTGTGCGTCTAATTGGTATGAAATTGGTATGAATGGTTGAAAGTATGAGAGGGGAGTGCTGGAATGAAAGAGATTGGGTGGCTAATTATGAGCGAAAGAAAGCATTTACATAGTTTGGTTCTATTTAATAAGATAATTTTCAAAAAAATTCCCAATTATTTGTATCAGAAAATTAAATTT
Organism: Pachyrhynchus sulphureomaculatus; assembly: GCA_019049505.1. Lineage (NCBI taxonomy): Eukaryota > Metazoa > Arthropoda > Insecta > Coleoptera > Curculionidae > Pachyrhynchus > Pachyrhynchus sulphureomaculatus. Next base: position 209,753,893 of record CM032449.1, read on the forward strand.
AGATATGATGCTCTTGCTTTAGATTTGAGGCATAAATTTACCATCACTCCTCCTTATCATAGAACAGCTTTATTTGAACGATCATTTAGCTATCAGACATCAATATCTTACAATAAGTTGCCTGCAGACAATTAAAACCCACCACGTTTAAACATAAGGCACGCAACATGTTGATAACATTGCCGTCCCATGCATGATTTGCCTTCTGTTTTGATCCGGTCTCTTATGTCACCGTTGCGTCGAAATGTAGTATTATTGTGTTTTTACCATGTCTCAAACAACATTTGTGTCACAGTTATATTTATGTATTAGTTTTTAGTTCATATATATAAATTTAGTTATTATTGAATCAACTGTATAGGTTAAATGGCTTCAATTTCGCCTTTTGTAATATTACCCTGTAAATTACAATAAAGACATTATTATTATTAACTAAGTTGGGAATGGGGAATCTTTGGCACAATGATACTACTCAGTATATATCACCACTACACCAAACACTTTTACATTTTTTATTAATTTTAGATTATCTAATGTTACAGTATGATCAGCTTCAAGGGCATGTTCGGCAATGCTAGACTTTTCTGTTCTACTGTATTTTAAGTGTGCTAAATGTTCTTTAAATCGTGTTTTAATTGACCTTCTAGTTTGCCCAACATACATTTTGTCACAATCATTACAACTTATTTCATAAATTCCACTTTTCTCACAATTAGGAATCTTATCTTTGGGATTGTCTGATGACTTATAGACTAAGGTAAAGCCTACCTTATTAAATACCTTATTGAGTCCCTTGCTATATTTCGGATTATATGGTATGGAGACATATTTGGTGTTATTTTCTTCGAGTGTAAAAAAGGTGGAATTCTGAATATTAAACCTAAACTTATGTCTATTTATTAGCTTATTTACTAAGTCATCGTCATAACCATTAACTCTAGTTATATTTCTAATACGATTCCTTTCTTTATTAAAGTTTACTCTATTCAGAGGGAAAGTGACCAAACGATGAACTAAAAAATATAATGAGGCTAATTTATGTTGTTTGCAATGAAATGAATCATTAGGAATATATCTATCTGTTACTGTGTCCTTCCTATAGATATCAAATTCTAATCTATTATTATTTTTAATAATTAAAATATCTAGAAAAGGCAATTGTCCTTTGTTCTCAACTTCGTAAGTGAATTTAATGGAATCATACCGGCTATTTAATTTAGAAACAAAATCATCAATATTTGCTTTCTTTGTATCAAAAATCGCAAAAATATCATCCACATACCTATACCATACCCTTGGGAAATATTCGAATTCTTGACTGAACTAGATTTTTTGTTTTATTAATGAATTCTAACGAATTCTTCACTTCTTCACAAACCTGGAAAAGCAATGCGACCCATTGTTTCGTCGGTCGGATCACCCACATATTTAATATCCAAATGGTTATCAAAAGAACTTGAGAATTTACCATTAAATACTTTCGCAGTGAAGAATTCGTTAGAATTCATTAATAAAACAAAAAATCTAGTTCTCAATGAAGGTGAAGTCTTAATTTCTTTTGATGTTAGTTCTTTGTTCCCAAGTGTGCCAATTCCACAAACTTTACAATATCTCGAAGAATTACTTAGAATGAATGACTTTGAAGACGAAATTATTCGTGAATATTTAACATTATCTAAACTTTGTATGGAACAAAATTATTTCCAATATAACAATCAATTTTATGTTCAGAAAGAAGGAACAGCTATGGGTAATTGCTTATCACCTTTCAAAGCCAATTTATTCATGGGTAAGTTTGAAATCGAAGCCAGTCAAGAATTCGAATATTTCCCAAGGGTATGGTATAGGTATGTGGATGATATTTTTGCGATTTTTGATACAAAGAAAGCAAATATTGATGATTTTGTTTCTAAATTAAATAGCCGGTATGATTCCATTAAATTCACTTACGAAGTTGAGAACAAAGGACAATTGCCTTTTCTAGATATTTTAATTATTAAAAATAATAATAGATTAGAATTTGATATCTATAGGAAGGACACAGTAACAGATAGATATATTCCTAATGATTCATTTCATTGCAAACAACATAAATTAGCCTCATTATATTTTTTAGTTCATCGTTTGGTCACTTTCCCTCTGAATAGAGTAAACTTTAATAAAGAAAGGAATCGTATTAGAAATATAACTAGAGTTAATGGTTATGACGATGACTTAGTAAATAAGCTAATAAATAGACATAAGTTTAGGTTTAATATTCAGAATTCCACCTTTTCTACACGCGAAGAAAATAACACCAAGTATGTCTCCATACCATATAATCCGAAATATAGCAAGGGACTCAATAAGGTATTTAATAAAGTAGGCCTCACCTTAGTCTATAAGTCATCAGACAATCTGAGGAATATCTTAGGAAATCCCAAAGATAAGATTCCTAATTGTGAGAAAAGTGGAATTTATAAAATTAGTTGTAATGATTGTGACAAACAGTATGTTGGGCAAACTAGAAGGTCAATTAAAACACGATTTAAAGAACATTTAGCACACTTAAAATACAGTAGAACAGAAAAGTCTAGCATTGCCGAACATGCCCTTGAAGCTGATCATACTGTAACATTAGATAATCTAAAATTAATAAAAAATGTATCTGATAGGAGATTGTTGAACGCATACGAAAGTATGGAAATCATAAAATGTAAAAGTAGTTTAAATAAAGACAGAGGGCCTATTCCTTATAGTCCCCTCTACTGGTTACTTGACCGGAACTGACGGCCTTGCCTATGTCATTAGTTCCGCTTGAGTAATTCAAGGGTTAGGCTAAGTATAAATAGGGTAGATTTGTAGTTTAGCTTTAGTCAATCATCGCTCCTGATGAAGCTAACATGGTTAGCGAAACGCGCGTCGAGGGCAAAAATAAAGTGTTTGGTGTAGTGGTGATATATCCTGAGTAGTATTATTATTATTATACAAAAAGTTTTTCTTTCTCACATTTAGTCAATGTGGTTCCATGTTTGGTTGACGGGCCCAAGCCAAGTCAGCACAAGCCCTATTACCATTGTGTATTAAGGAATGACCTGACAATGTCACATGTTTTCAAAATCACTTCTGAATGTTTTTGTGTATGTTTGTGTTGAGTCCCAATTGTACCAAGTGTGGTGTGAATGTTATTGGTGTAAGGCCTGTGGCTGATATAATGAGGGGAACAATGATGACTTTTTCTTGTTTCTATAGCCTTTTGATTTCCGTTGCAAGGTCTGTGTATTTGGAAATTTTTTTAGATAGGTGACTTTTTCTTTTTTGCACTGAAAAATAATATCGGGTCTATTGACGGAGACTGTTTTATCTGTATGGATACTGATGTCCCAGTAGAGTTTCTAATCTTTATTTTCAAGTACGGATGTTGGTGTGTATTTGTAGTACGGATCTGTGTTTTCTATGAGCTTTTATGTTGTGGCTAGTGCTTGGTGAACTACTTTTGCCGCTGAGTCATGTGTGGCTGTGTATTCCATTCCGGCTAATATTTTACATTCGCTTGTTATGTTTCGATCGTTTCTTTTTGCTGGTGGCATTGCCTGCATCTGTCTTCTGTAATAGTTGGGTCTTTGATGATATGCTTCTGGTAGTTTCTGGTTAATATGACTTTATCCTGGATGGCAAGTAAGAAGCCTTTTGTTTCAGGGAATAGCTGCCCATCCTGTAACCAGGTGTATGATTGTTTTATATTTACGTGGTCTTGTTCTATGTGGTATCTGTGTTTTCCGTGGAGTGTTTTCTCTGACCACGTTTTCATCTTTTCCTGTTGTAATTGGGTGTGACTGTGTGTGTCTGCTGAGTGGTCTGCCCGGGATAAGAGGAGAGGACATTATTATTATGATTATTATATTTTCCTTTGGTTGGTTGGTTCGTTGTTGGTGAGGTAGGCGATTGTACCCATTTATACACGGCAGCCTATTAACTTCTTGTGCTCCCCTGTCTTGATTAAAGAACTATCGTTCTCTTAAGAACTTTTGTTAGTTTTCGTTCAAGCACTTCAATTTATAGCCACGATGTATATCTTTAACAGGTTGACTGCCGACCACTCCGATCGGAGTGCGTCGGGTCTCTTCGCCAACGCCGTCTACTCCGATCGGAGTTCGACATGCGTTCTTACGAAACGTTTTAGTATACCATCGGCGTTGTATATGAAACGTGTTTCTAGTGGTGGCATTGCTTAAAAACGCAAGTTCTAACAGGTGCTTAACAGGTTGACTGCCGACCACTCCGATCGGAGTGCGTCGGGTCTCTTCGCCAACGCCGACGAACTAAAAATTTTTTTTTGGCCCTGTTACTTCACACTGGCACAATATCCTTGAGCCGTCTTAACGATTATTGGAAAACCGCTATTTAATCTACCTGTTTTTAGAAAATATATGTCAAGGAATAGATTTTTGCTTATCTTGAGGTGTTTTCATTTTACATCTCCAGATATGGATCCGGCAGATCGGCTAGGAAAGATTAGATTTGTGGCAGATTTTTTTAACAACAAGATGGGAGAAATTTACTATCCTGAAGAAAGTTGTCTTTGGATGAAGCTATGGTACTTTATCGGGGTCGTCTCCAGTTTAAACAGTATATCAAGAATAAGCGTCATAAGTATGGTATGAAGTTATACATGCTGACAGAGCCTAATGGACTTATTTTGAAATTTCGTGTCTACGAAGGTGCGACAGATGTTTATGGTGGAAGTGGACATACTGAAAAGATTGTTTTACATTTATTGGAGGAAAAATTGGGTGTGGGACATGCTGTTTATCTAGACAATTTTTACAATAGTGTTAATTTAGCTAGGAAATTACTTCAACAAAATACATACTGCACTGGTACGCTGAGAGCTGAGAGGAAAGATAATCCGAAAGAGGTAATGAGTGCAAACTTAAAACGTGGTGAGAATAAATCTATGTTTTGCAATGGAGTGCATGTCGGAAAATGGCGCGATAAACGCAATGTTCAATACATTTCAACAGAATTTGGAAGCGAAATGGGCATTTTTAAAAACAAAAGAAATCAAGAATCTGAAAAACCTTTCGCAATCATTGGATATAATGCCTTTATGTCCGGTATAGATAGACAGGATCAAATGATGGCATATTATCCTTGCAGCCGTAAAACCATTCGGTGGTACAAAAAGTTATTCATGCATGTGCTGCAAATGAGCAAGATAAACGCCTATTTTTTGTACAATAAATATTCGCGGTCTGACCAGTTACGCTTATATGACTTCCGATTGGATGTCATAAGAAATTTACTAGCCAGACGACCAATTACTAATTTGCCGCAAATTCCTCCAGGCCAAATAAATGTCCACAGCATTAGCAAAGTAGAAAAAATTGTTAGTGAAAAAAAAGGAACTAAAGAAACCAAACGGGTAAGCAGAAAGGAATGCAAAGAATGCAGGAAAAATAAAATAAGAAAGCAAACAGTGTATGAATGCAAAATGTGCCCTGGACAACCAGGTTTTTGCCTTAATTGCTTTGAGGATTACCATAAAAATGTACAAAAATGATTTAGAAATAAATGTTTTGAGTTTATGAGTTCGATTTATTATTTCTTTACTTATTTAATTGGACACTCCGATCGGAGTGTTCGGCATCTACTAAAAATTTTCACTTGCAATTCCGATTACTCCGATCGGAGTGAAATTTTTTTTTTCTAATGTTTTGAACGGCACATAAAAAAAACACATCCAAGACTCATTTTAATTCATATTTACCACAATAAAATAAAAATATTTGGAAAAATCTTATCGGCGTCAACCACAAACTCAAAAATATAGATCGGCAGTCAACCTGTTAAACAGTTTATGTTAGCTGCGAGTCAAAGCCGCCATATAGGATGTAGGTAAAGGTTTCTTTCTCTTCAGATAGTCTGCACGTTGTTGGACCATTGTGCTTTCCCATTTTCTGTAAAGCTTTCCTCAGGTGACAGTAGCCAATAATCAGTCCCACTACTGGTTTGGTCCGGACTTTTCCCTTTAGTAAGGAAGTTAAAAATCATTCTGACTCTAAACTTGCCATTAAAAGTAATATTACGATAAAAAAATATGTTTTAAATTAATAATTTTATCTAATTGTAAAGGTATATTCAAATAAAACTTCAAATTATACATTTTATTAACTCGAGTGGAATTTATTACTGTAGCATATTTTATCATAAATACTTCAATTGAAATAGACAATACAAAATAATTGTGTAAACACCATTTATGTAACGTAACTTGATAAAAACTACAGGAAAAATGTGACTTGTACTTTAATGCAGAAACCTGACTAGGTACTTATTTAATACGAGTTAATTTAGATATAATATTCATAATTTTAAAACAAGAAATCAAATATATTTAAAAATATTTATCTATTAAAGTGAAAAATTAATATTCATTTAAATATATTTTTCCAAAAATTGATAATATATAATATAGTATTTAGTCAAAAACTATTATCTTTAACAGTTTCATAAGAATCTACGATGGGTTGTATTGTAGAAATGATTAATTATTCATAAAAATTACACCAATTTGTAACCTAGCTTTAATTTAAGTGTGCATTTCCTTTCTAATAATATTAATAAGAAACTAGACAAAAAAGAAGGAACAATAACTTACTTACTGCACTGACTTAGCCGTTACTTGATGGAGATCCAAAACAAAAATTTTAACAACTGTTTAAGATCACCACTTATGTTTATTATATTATTGCTGACAATTGTTTCGACACACTGTGTCTTCTTCTGGAGCAAAATGTAAATTAACTACAAAGTATGTTACAGAATATATAATTTACCTAGTTACAAGAACTAAATTCATTAATACCTAGAACAAGTTCAATAAACGAGACCCTCCCCCATCTAATTGATCGTTAAGTAATAAACCTGAGGATTTTTTCTGGTTAATTTCTACCTGTTCTAAACAATTCAGTATTTTCCCTTTCTTTCCATTATGAAAAATTCTGAGACCTTCATTGAACCTATGATTTTCATCTGTTAAATGTTTAGCGTAATGAAATCTGTTATTTTTCATTCTATAGCTTTATTTATGTTCCTTTATTCTTTTATAAAAAGATCTGCCTGTTTCTCCTATATAGGTTTTATTGCAAGTGCCACAGCATAATTCGTAAACCCCCGTTTAATTTTCTTTTTTTGTTTTACTTTTATTATTTTTAATATGTCGAGCAAATATGTTATTTGTACGGAAAGCAATGTTTACATAATTTTTATGGAAAAAATTTTGAATTTTATTAGTCAATTTACCGGTATAAGTGAGTGTATAAAACTTATCTTTGTTTAGTTGCTTATACGGGTACACCTGTCCTGCTTTTTTTAATTGTTTTTAATTAAAATATTATCTACAAAATCACTTCTGTCCCCATTGTATATACTAATTTGTTTTATATTTAATTCTTTCCGAAAATTTTCTTCCGTTAATGGTGTATTTATTAGTCTATGGATGAAACTGTTATAAGCCAAGATTTTATGTGTGAACGGATGGTTAGAATTAGCGTGTATAGTTCTACCTGAGTACAGTCCCTGGCCAAATTATTAGACGCACTGCAAGATTTCATGTAAAATATTAATTACCGAGTGATATTGTACCGTTTTATTATTTTAAATTGATTTGTTTTTTATTTTTTTATATTATCCAATCAATTACCTATTTATTTGACATAAATAAAACAGCATTAATTTAGAAAAGCATAAGTTTATTAAGTTTTAAAGAAAAGTGAAATTAATGTTAGTTAAAGTCAATATTTAGTTGAGCCACCTTTAGCCGCTATCAAAGCTTTAATTCTGCGCGGCATGCTATCAATGCAAGATTGTACTGTCTCCTGCATTTGAGGATGATGATTCCACACATGAATAATCTTTTCTAGGAGTTGGGTTTTGTTGGTAATCACATCTTTAGCCACTTCTCTTTTCATCAGCTCCCACACATTTTCATATCAGGGCTATTACCCGGCCAATCCAACAGAGGGATATTTTTTCTGCCAAAAAAGCTTTAACAGACCGAGCAGTGTGGCAGGGAGCTCCATCTTGCATGAAAGTGAATGGTTCCCCATTTGGAAACCATTCTCTGAGCTGCGGAATCAACCGATTTTGTAATACTTCTTTGTACTGATCTTGCCTCATTATTCCTTTGACGACGTACAGACGTCCAGTGCCCTTGCCGCTGATGACTGACCAAATCATCACTTTGGTGGGATGTTTAACCGTTGGGACGACACAATCAGGATGAAACTTTTCTCCATGACGACGACGCACATACTGAGCTTTATTCTGCAAAATTTCGAATGTGCTTTCGTCACTGAAGCAGACCTGTCAAAAATAGGAAAAATATATAAACTTCCATGTTTATTTGCTTTATTTAACTGAAAATGATAATAATGTATCAATTATTGATTAAATTGATGTATCTTACCGATCTCCAGAAGTCCACATCTTTGTCTTGCCATTGTTTGGCCCACTTCAGGCGCTTTGCTTTCATTGCAGCTGTTAACTTGGGCTTCCTGGCGGGGCGACAGGCCTTAAAATCTAATTCTTTCAATTGTCTTCGAACAGTGCGCTCAGAAGCATTTACGCTAGCATCCTGGAGTTGTGATTTTATTACCTTTGTGGTAGCAAATCTGTTTTCTACACAAATTTTCTTCAAACATCTCTCTGACCGTGGAGTGAAAATTGGTTTTCTACCGCATCTTTTCTTTCTTTTCGGGCTTAATTCCTTCCCTGACTCAATTTTCTTTTTTATGCGTCGTACACTAGCTTCAGAAACCTACAATCTTCGTGATATTTCTCGGTTTGTAAATGTTTTCGCAATCACAAGGGCCTTCACTTCAGCTTTTTTACGTGGTGAAAGATCGCCTTTTCTACCCAAAATGAAAATAGTCCAATTACTTTTTTAAAACACTGCATACAAAATAAACTAATAACTGAGTAGTATAAAACTGTTAAACAAACAATCACAGTCCATAAAGCCACAGAAGCACGTCCGTACCTGACTCGATTCCGATCGCGACTGATACAGGTTTGTACTTGTTTACGTTCATGTATCACTTTGTCAACACAGTGTTGCCATATGTTAAAAATAAATACAAATATGTAGTCTACAACAATTCTTTTAAATAAAAATCAATAATATTGTAGTTTAAATATACCATTATTGCATAAAAACTCTTAAGAATCATAAAATTACTAAAAAAAATACAGTGCGTCTAATAATTTGGCCAGGGACTGTATGTTGGTTTATGGAAGATTTCAAAATTATGTTTATTCATTTTGTTTGATATTTTTAATTCTAGGAAATTAATCGATTTATTTGTTTCTATTTCTGTTGTAAAAGTAATATTATTATGATGTTGATTAATATAATCTAGAAATAGTTTTAATTGTCGATCTGGTACCAATAAAAGAAATTTTTGAAAAGATGGAATTACTGATTTGTTCTTCTAAATGGTCCATGAAAATTTCAGATAAAATTGGACTAAGAGGATTTCCCATTATTAAACCTTTTTTAATTATATAAATCTTATCGTTAAATTCGAAATAATTCTGGTCTAAACACAATGTTAAGATGTCTAATATTTCTTGTTTAATTATTGGATTAACATACTTTTTAATGAGTAATCTTTGAACCAAAATTATAGCGTCTGATGTTGGTATACTAGGAAAAAGATTTTGTACATCAAACGATATAAATCTGGAGTTACTTGGTATAATTAACGGATGAATTTTTGCTATCCATTCATTACTATTTTTAATACTATATTTAGGTGTGAATTTACAATATTTTGTCAAAGCCTCAATCAAATTATTTGATAAAGAAAAAGCTGGAGCTGTTATGTACGAAACTACTGGACGAATTTGTGTGTTATTTTTATGTAATTTAATAAAAGAATATAGTTTTAGAACTTGAGGGTTCATCGAGACGAGTCTGAATTTTTCCTTCTCTGTGAAAATACTTATGTCTTTTAGCACATCTTTAACTAATTTTTGGAAAGTTATTGTTGGATCAAAATTGATGGATTTGAATACATCTGGCTTTAGGAATTCTATTGTTTTTTTAATGTAGGTTGGTTTTTTATTGCTATTACAGTTTTTCCTTTATCCGCTCTCATAAAAATTATGTTATGTTCATTACTTTTGTTTCTTATTTGGTTAGCAATCATGTTCATTATGGAGTTTATCTGGGAAAAATTCAATCTTTTCTGTGAGTAACATTTTAGCAATTATATGTTCGTTCGTAACATCTAGTGATTTACTACTACAGGCTATTTTACATTCTGCACCTAAATATTTTTTAGTTTTAGTACAGTCTTTAACTGGTAAATTATACTGGAAACCTTTTTCTAATAACTGAATTTCTTGATTTTTAAAGTTAATATCTGTTAGAAAGAAAATTTGTTGTAGAAAACATAGTCTGTGTGCTTTATGTTATTTTTTGTGTTTAATCTGTTATTGACATTATATTTATTAAGTAACCTGTTCAGTTTGAAAAGTTGCTTGATATTTTTATTGTGTACTATTTTAACTATTTTAAGTCTCGTACTTTTGTCAAAAATATAGAATTCTATATTAGATAGTCTCCATATTAATTCTATATGAATTACCTTAAGGTATATGTTGTATGTGTCCCTTTTGTAGTATTGAAGTTTTCTATGCTTGTACATCCATTTTTTCATACCATGTTCAAATTCAAATTCAAATGTAGTTTATTGACCAATATCTACAAATTCATAAAGTGGCAGGAATTAAATTTGCTCGAAATAAGACAAAAAGGATGGCACAGCGACTATGAATAGCCGATACCACAAGCCCTTCACTATTTGGGCATATGTAGTGTAACTGTAACGAATATATACATTAAAAATAAATAAAATACTAATTATAAAAATTCTAATAAAAAATTCTAAAAATAGCAGAGCGCAGAGGGATCGGCGAGCACGCAGTATGGATGGATAAACAGAGTAAATTTTACATAATATGACATGGTAGGCAAGTGGTACCACCTCTAAAAGGATCTCAAATTATATACAAAGAAGTAGGTAAATATTACGTTAAATTAGAATTCTTTTGCTGGTTAATAAGTGTTTTACATAGGAAGAAAACTTGCCTGGTGATAATTGTTTAACCTCTTGTGACAAAAAATTCCACAAATGCACAGCAACAAAAATGAAGGACTTTTGAAAGGCAGCCTTCCTGTGTTGAGGAACTCTAAAAGAAATAATGTTCTTCGTATCGTGCGGATGCAGAAAAACACTAAATTGTTCTCTGAGGTATTGGGGTTGTCCAAATTTAAAAATTCGTTAGACAAAATTATACAAGTGACACCGTCTACGATTTTCCATATTTAAAATGTAGCTGTTATTTAAATAGGGATTGATTCGATTTCTGAATGGAATATTAAAAGAAAAGCGCATACAACAGTTTTGTATTTTTTGGATTAATCTAACATACTGGGCTGACAAAGAGTCGCCATAGACAACATCAGCATAATCAAATAAAGATAAGATCAAGCTGTTGCACAAATAATATTTGGTTTTTGATGGCAGAAGATTCCTTAGATTATACAGTTTTTTTAAACGAATATAAGCAGCCTTTAATTTAATATTAATATGTGATTGGAATGAAAGAGATTTGTCAAAAATTACTCCTAATACTTTGGCCTCGTGAACCAAAGGCAAAAAATATTGTCAATAGAAGGTCTAAAAGTGTCAAAAAATATACCCTCTGTATTTTTATTACCGTTAAACAGCATAAAACAAGACTTCTGTGCATTAAGCTTGAGGCTATGGTCATTACAAAAATTATATATGTTATTTAGGTCCCTATTAAAATATACTAAAGAAGTGCGTAACTTATTTAAAGGAAATGGCATATATATTTGAGAGTCATCGGGATACTGTTGCATTTTTGAATATTCTATCTATTCTATTCTAACAAAAAACAAAGTAAATGAAGTTGTAAAAATGGACATAATTAATTTATTAAGAACTTGCCTAAGACAAAATTATTTTTCATTTAATAATACATTCTACAATAGTAAGGAATGGTTCATTATGGGGAGTCCATTAAGTCCATTACTTGCCGAAATTTTCATGGAGAGTATTGGAACAATGATATTTAACAACCATAATAACAATAGTAATAATTGTCTATACTGGTATCGATACGTAGACGATATAATTGTATGCTTTACAGGTACGGACAGACAATTAACTCACTTTTTACAGTATATTAATTTTTATATAGAAATATCAGTTTTACAATGGAAGAAAAAGTAGAAGGAAAAATCAATTTCATAGACTTAACAATCAGTAAAGCCATGAAAAAAACATGAATTTGCAATATATCACAAACCTTGTCATACAGATACCACAATTCACAATAGTTCTCACCACTCTAACCATCATAAACTTGCAGCTTATCATAGTTTTATACACAGATTAACTAATATCCCCTTATCAGAAGAAAATTTTACTAAAGAATTAAACTACATAAAACAAGTAGCCGTTAACAACGGTTATTCGGTTACTTTAATCAATAGTATCGTCAGAAAAAAACTTAGAAACAAGGCAATCTCAGAAATATACCCACGTTTTAAGAACAGAAATACCACTTTTAAATGCTTAACCTATTTCGGCAAACCAACGGAAAAACTGGCGAAATTTTTAAATCAAAAAAATATCAACATAGCTTACAAGACTAACAATACTATAGGGAAATATCTTAAAAACTACAAACCACAAATCAATAAAGACAATAAATCAGGGGTTTATGAATTAACATGTGGGTCATGTCCTAAAACATACATCGGACAAACTGGACGTACATTTAGACAAAGAATTACAGAACACGAAAAAAGTTTTATTCGTAGAAAATCTAATTCAACATATGCTAATCATCTTTTAACAGAAAATCACACATTTAACAAGAATTTCAAATTTTACACACCCAACAAAAAGGTTTAAAATTAAACCTTTTAGAGACAATGCAAATAAATCGATTAAGGACTACAGGTACTTTACTCAGCGACCAGGTAGATTTAAACAATTCACCATTATTGAATTTACTCTCCTAATTCCAAATCTGTGTGGGTTTCTAATACTGTAAATATTAAACCTAACTTGAGCCGGTCCAGTAAGTTGCAACCAAAAATCAAGCTGCTAATTTATAAAACCATCGTGAGTGCAGGACTCACACACGCCTTCCCCACTTGGTCTAAACTCACTAAGATACGCAGAGCTCAACTTCAGGCAGTACAGAACAAGGCCCTGAGGATGATCACGGGAGCCCCATGGTTCGTCCGAAACCGTCAATTGCATAGAGACCTCGGTGTGCCAACAATCAAGGCACACATGAGGTCCACCAACATCAAGTTCTTCGCAAAGGCGCTACAACACCCAAACGCCACCATAAGGAGCGCATTCCACGTGCCCGCCAACGCCCGCCATCACTATCCAAGACCTTCTGACCCCATATCCGACGAAGACGATGGCCCTCCCCCACCCCCATGAAGATTGTAACCTAGATTAAGTTCTAGATTAGTTTAGAATTAAGCTCTAGTTAAGTTAGATTAGTCAACGAATGTAATTAAATCCCAATGTCCTAGGTTAAGTTAATTAGGATTACTGTATAGAACCTAGGTTAAGTAGTATAGGAATATAATCTATCATAAATGTAAGTAAGAGGCATAGCCTAACTTAAATTCAATAAAGACAATGACCTAACTTGACAGTGTAAAATGTAGATCTGAAGAAGCTGCATCGACAGCGAAAGGCGTCATCGCAATTTAAATAAACCAGTGGAAATTGACTAAAAACAGTCTTTTATTATATATTTGGAAGTAAGTAGCCAAGATACCCAGAGGGAACATTCACCCCCCCACTCATATGGATATAGAAAATGGTTCCCTCTTACAAAGAGAGATTTTAAATTTCCATTGTATGAAAGAACTTTTTTTTGGAAAATTTTCATTTTCATTGTCATGGATTTTTAACTTTAAAGCCGTCTGACCGGTTTCACTCTCTGAAAGTGTCTCTTTTGTATTGGAAAGGATCAAATTTTTCAGCATTTCAGTAGACATTACATTCGGTCCCCGGCTGACTGGCACACTTCCTCTCTCTAAGTAATTTCACTTCGAATGTTGTTTTTTTAGTGTTCCGTACGGAACATTTATAAGATCACTTCGGTGTCTGTCCGTCCGTCTGTCTGCCCGTCTGTCTGTCTCACCCGATCTTCTCCCAAACTATTTGACATAGAAAGTTGAAATTTTCCATTAATATAGGAATTGATGGCCCCGTTAGAACCGTGCAGTGCTTATCGTCCACGCTTTACCTCACCTTCTGGAAAGAGATCAAACTTTTTTTGGCTATATTTTTATGTAAATATCGTCACGGATATCAAGATTCTGGTCAAAGTTCTAATTTATTTTAACCCGTTCGACCTTCGGTGCATATGAGGACGTCATCAGCAAATATTGCGTGTTGGAAAGTCAGCTGTGAAGAGATTGTAATTTAGGCGAGAGCACCGATTCTTGCTGCACTGCCGCCTGGATACTCCTGGGCGGTGAGAGCTTATTCGTCACTCCTATTTTGAAGGGTTGACCCGTTATATACTTATTGTGGTCTACTGCTATTATTTTATATCAGAGACTATTATGCCCAACACATCACTTTTACTCCTAACGAAGTAGTATCGCACTTGTTCTTCAAATTCACAGTTTTTTTTTTTGCTATTTTGTTGTTGATATTATAAACGTGGTTAAGTGTTCTTGAGATAACTTTTTTCTTGACACTCGACAGTGAACTCAACAAGGATATTGGCCTATAGGATTCGGCTTTTTCCCGAGTTTTTTCCCTGCTGTAATGTTGAAATAGCCCTGCTTACTTTCACCGTTTCAGATAGAGCTGTAGCGACACTACTGGATTTATAATATAGGTACATAAATTGTATAATGTTTTCCTAGGTATTCTCTTCAAAACTAAATTTCTCAACCCGTCTGCTCCTGAGGGTTTCTTTATTTTAATTCACCTGGGTTAGTTTTGAAGTTTTTTCCATACCGACTTTCCAAGAGTGGCTGTTATATTATCTTGCTCCTACGTAATCTGCCACAGGGTCGTCGATTTTTTGGTGTTCTAAGCGTAGTATTTGATAAAGCAATTTTTTGATATATATTTTTCATCCTCTTGGTCAACCCGCTAATCCATCGAGGCTGGCTCGAAGCCACCAAGGCTGTATACCATACTATTACTTAGAATATTTTGAAGAATTAATTTCTTAGGTAAGGCTACACGTAATATAAAAACGCCTATTTTTTCATAATCTTGAAAGCTCTTTACGAGTACCCACGACCTTATCTGAATACTGCGCATTATTTCAATACTTATTTGTTTAGATAGAGGGTATTAAAGAATTTTGATTAAATTTCAAGTTATGTGTGATGACGTATTTTATTTCAAGTATATACGCAATTCGTTCAAACACTATATATACCGAGGGCTTTTAATTATTAGACAAGTTCGTAGCAGAGCTGCATATAAAAATGAAGGTTCTAATTTTCGCTAGTTTGTTGGTAATTGCCGTTAGTGCTACCCTCTTGGAGGAGCAAGGAGCCCAGTTCCAGGCCTTCAAGGTAAATATATAATTATCGGTTGTGATTTGGCTTTGCACTTTTGAAATTCTAAATTTCGTTTAACCTCATACGGTAGCGTAAAATATCTTATTGCATATGATGCACTAGACTCCTTCCAGTTCGACTCGCCTTAAGCACAGGCGTACGGCATTGTCGAGTATGTGATAAAAAAGTCAGATTAACATGAAGCTGTTGTAATTATTATATAATTATTGTACGTACGTATTGAAGATACAAAATATTAAAGGTTTTCACACTATGATTTATTTAAACTAAACGAGATAGGTCGCTGCAAAATAACAAGCCAAAAGTTGGTGCATAGATTCACTGGTGTAACAAAAAAGAATAATCATATACGTGAGCCTAAAGATATAGTATTTTTTGATAAGCATGTAAGTGACAATATATATAATATATAAATGGCCTGAAAACACCCCTCTTGGGGTAGGGCCACCCTTTGGGTTCTCTAGATCTAGTTTATAGGTTGATCAGACCCGTTTTCCTTGTCATATTTCTCTGCTTAGGTGTTTTTAGAGTTTTCTGTTGGACGTCTTCTCCTTTCAGTTCGTAATCTCTGCCGCCTCCATGTCTTCCTTGACTTGCTGCAGCCATCCTATTCTCGGTCCTCCTCTCCTTGTACGTCCCGGTTTCCATTGAAGTATTTCATACATTGGTGCTCCTGGGCCTTCTCTCCATGTGTGCCTTAGCCAATTAAATCTCTTCTGTTTTATGACTATGTCCTCCTCCACTTCTTCCAAAATTTATTGATTAGTCCTCTTTCTGTAGACTCCTTCACATATTCTTATTGGCCCTAGTATCGCTCTTAATATCCTTTGTTCAATTCTTCTCATGTCTTCCTCTTGTTTCTTTGTCATGCTTCGGTAGCATACATTATTTTTGGGAGTATTATTGTCTTGTATATCCTCATCTTACTGTGTCTTCCTATTATCTTACTACTTAGCAATTTCTTATTGCTATGGAACCATTTGTTTGATATTATTAATCTTTCCTTTACTTCCATTTCCTTGTTCCCATCCCAATACGGCGTCACTCCCAAATATTTAATCTTCTCTACTCTTTCGAAAGTATATTCGTTTATTCTACTCCTTTCCATTTTCTGAACATTTTGTTTTTCATTTTTCATTATTTTGGTTTTCTCTTCATTTATCTTCAACCCCATTTTTGCTCCTTTTACGCTTATTTCTCTCACCATTTCCTTCATTATTTTATGATTCTTTGCAATAATTACTACATCGTCCGCATATGCCACTACCTGGCTGCCTCTCGTTCGTATTGAACCCTGATTTATATTCCTTAGTACATATTGTAGTGTTAGATTGAATAACGTTGCCGATAATGCATCTCCCTGTCTAACTTCCTTGTTAATTTCAAAATCTTGTGTTCTTCCTTTCTGTGTTTTGACATTGGCGAATGTCTCTTTCAGTGTCATCATACATAGTCGTTTTATCTTGCTCGGTACTCCTAGTTCTTTTAGCACTGTATTTAATCCAGTTCTCTTAACCGAGTCAAATGCTTGCTTAAAGTCAATGAACAACAATTCCAAGTTTAGTGCATGTTGTTGTGATCTTTCCAATGCTTGTTTGACCACATGTATTGCATCTACCGTAGATTTTCCTTGTGTAAATCCGCATTGGTATTGTCCTATTACATTTTTTATTACATATTTTAGTTATTCGTGTATCATCGTTGTCAAAATCTTGTACGCGGTATTGAGGAGGGTAGAATCCTCGATAATTTCTATAAATTTGACAATTTATAGAAAGTTTAAATGTTTGTGACATTATAAATCGTTAAAAAAATAAGAATGACGGAAATTATTCCCGTGAATACAAAGATATCAGTGGTATTGTATTAAATGATGAACTGTTTATGATATATCTTATAATCTTATACATCTATAAACTAATTTGGAAAAATCAACTTATACCGAAGCTGGGCGAATAAAAGTGGAAATTAAAGCGGTAAAACAAGGATTTTCTAGACCAAAAGTCAGATATCGTCTCACACACATCTACACTCTCACCTTTAAGTAAACAGCTAATACGCCACGTATCATGACCTATCTAAAAAAATTATTAAGGTTTAACAAATGTCAAGCAGAGGTCTTTACTATATACATGACGTCTATAATGGAGGAGGAGGTCGCGTCTCGTGAGTGAGCAGTATATGTCTGCACCGATAGTTAACGCAAGTATTGTAACCAGGACGAACTCAGTCCTTATCCAAGAGTATAAAAATGCTCTGCATGAGATATCTAGGAGGAAACAAGATAATCTGATGTGAATTCCTGGAGAGTAGGTATGCAACGAATCTCTAGACGAACTCGAGATACTCTAGGCCATAACTCCTTTCCAAATACCCGAACTAGCTTTGGACATATTCAGGCAGCAAGTAAGAGCAGACCTCTAGAAATATGGCAGTCAAAGAAACAGGCAGGTATCGTAGCGGAGAGGAGCACAGCTTGACCAGTTGCTACAAAGAAATAAATCATTTTATTGGAATTATCCTCGTAGACTTAAAAAGACATTTAATACTGCTAGAAGTGGAAGATGATTCGTCCAGATTGTCCGGGATAAAAAGCGTCGCTTAAACGAAGTCAGGGAGGTTTTGCGGGGACCATGGTGGCTAAAGTGGTAGGTAGAATCATTGAGAGTTCACAGGAAAGATTTTTCAGGTCTCTTTGCTAGGTACTGACTACCCATAATGATTACTATTACTTCACCTTTAAAGATAAGCGATTTTAATTATGTGTTCGAGCGGCAGCAGAAGTAAGATCATAGTGTCGAGTAGCAGCAGCAGTAAGAGCACTTCAAAATGCCAAATGAGATTTTGGCAAAACGTCGTGCAAATTCATTATTAAACGAACTGATTGAAACCCGGAATTTTATAGTATATATATATATATATATATATATATATATATATATATATATATATATATATATATATATATACAGTCGACACTGTTTATAGTGAAACTCTATATAGTGAAAAACTCGTTATAGTGCAATTTTTTCAAGACCTAGAATATTTATTATACATAGCAATATATATGGATTTTTTCTTTATATAGTGAAAAACTTTCTATAGTGAAATTTCGGTCAACATTTTGGTCTTTCACTATATAGAGTGTCGACTGTATATATATATATATATATATATATATATATATATATATATATATATATATATATATATAAACATATATATATATATATATATATATATATATATATATATATATATATATATATATATATATATATACAGTCGACACTGTTTATAGTGAAACTCTATATAGTGAAAAACTCGTTATAGTGCAATTTTTTCAAGACCTAGAATATTTATTATACATAGCAATATATATGGATTTTTTCTTTATATAGTGAAAAACTTTCTATAGTGAAATTTCGGTCAACATTTTGGTCTTTCACTATATAGAGTGTCGACTGTATATATATATATATATATATATATATATATATATATATATATATATATATATATATATATATATAAACATATATATATATATATATATATATATATATATATATATATATATATATATATACAGTCGACACTGTTTATAGTGAAACTCTATATAGTGAAAAACTCGTTATAGTGCAATTTTTTCAAGACCTAGAATATTTATTATACATAGCAATATATATGGATTTTTTCTTTATATAGTGAAAAACTTTCTATAGTGAAATTTCGGTCAACATTTTGGTCTTTCACTATATAGAGTGTCGACTGTATATATATATATATATATATATATATATATATATATATATATTTATATACTCTTTTTTTCACATTTTTTTATTAAAGGATTAGTGTTAGTTTAGAATTATATCACCGATAATTATAAATATTTGTCATTTTCGGTTATATCAAATTTTGTAGCACGAGTACTATATAACGTTTCTCAAGGATTGCTTTCTTAAGTATCTATCCAATTAATGTAATAATTGAAAATATTTCTCAATAAATTCTTAAGATTAAAAGTGTAAATAAGATAATTTTTTTATTAATAATTATATGACTATAAGTATTTAAAAAACAAGTAGTCAAGCAAGCAAAAAACGTAAAGTTGATAAATAACTAATAATGACTTACTTTCTTGTAGTTGAAGCATGGTAAAACCTACAAGAACCAAGCTGAGGAAATCAAACGTTTCAACATCTTCCAGGACAACCTTCTTGCCATAGAAAAACACAATGCTCTCTACGAACAAGGTTTCTTTTCCTACAAACAAGGTTAGCAGATTTTAAAGATAATAAATAAATTGTCGGTTTGAAAAATTACTTCCAAGATGATTTCTGAAATAATAAAAAAAAACTTTTTCCAGGAGTTAACCAATTCGCCGACATGACTCAGGAAGAATTCCAAGCCATGCTTACACTCAGTGCATCACGCAAACCACATTTTAATACCACTGAACACGTCTTAACTGGACTTAAAGCTCCAACCTCTGTTGACTGGAGAAGCGAAGGCCAAGTTACCGGAGTTAAGGACCAAGGAAGTTGTGGATCTTGCTGGGCTTTCTCTATTGTAAGTAATTACAATAATATTTTGATTAATTCAGGCGGTTAAATTTTGTACTAAAAATCGCCAATACATCCCCCAGATAGCTATACCACATCCTTGAAAATTACTCAAATACACGGCCTTAGTTTCAGTTAATCAAAGTACTAAGCAATTTTCCTAGTATGTCATCTGTGACCCTCCTAGTAATTAAAAAAGAGATTGTAAAATTACGTATCCGTGAATAATTTTTTTTTCCAAGTCATTAATTCTAACCAAATCCTCGAGGTATCATAAAGTTTGTGGTATTTGTACAAGAGTTAATAAAGCACCAACGTCTAAAGAAATTAAAGCTTCACCCTTGTTGAAAAACAGACCTTGATTTGGTTAATGTATTCTAAAACATTATTTAATGAAAAATTTTGTCTTAAAGGTATATCTTCAAACTCTGTTGCAGACCATTTAGGAATTAGATATGTAGATAATCTTGCTGTCGGCACACTAGGTCGCATCGCCGAAGTTTGTGCATTTTTGATAAACAATACAACATTAATATAGTTGAATAACATTCAGCTTAAATTTTAGAGAGTCGGAAATAATGTTCGCATATTTTTCAACTTCCGCTGCTTTCTTGAGCAATGGAATTTCGATTGCCAGTTTATAGGACTTATAATTTGATGTAGTGGTAATAACTTTTATGTAGTTCATCTCTTCGGCTATATCTATCTTCTTAAATATTACATCGTTGCTAATATAGCCATTATCAATTTGTAAATCCTGGGCCCAAAGTTCTAAGTTATAAATTTAGGTTACTAAAAGTATATCGACCATATTTTTTACACCATATTCTTAATTCGAAAAAAAAAAGGAATGCAAAAATGTTGGAATATTGTATAAAGTATGTCTACTTTTTTTCCATATCATATATTCTATAATCTTAATATCATATAAATATATGCATGTATTGTATTTATATGCTAGCCGTGCCCGCGGCTCCGCTCTTGTGGACTTGATTCACTATTATCGTCACTGCTTATTCCTTATAACCCCCCTAACGTAATATCCTATAACCTGGCCATAGAACATACCTATTTTATAAAAAAAAAACGCATAAATCGGATAAGTGGTTCTTAATCGCTGCTAACGGACATACAGACAGAGAGACGTTGCATTTTATGTATTATAGATTTTTTTGATAAATATTAAGTTAAGAATTTAAAAAAAATACGTAAATCGGACAAGTAGTTCTCGAATGATAAGCACACTAATGGACAGACAAACATATAGAGAGACGTTGCGTTCTATATATATTATATAGATCATTACTATTATTATATATCCTGGCCAGAGAACATATATATGAATTTAAACACGTAAATCAGGTAACTAGTCCTCGAGTAATAAGCGCACTGACGGACAAATAGACAGACCGACAGAGAGACGTTGCAGTATGTATATATATATATATATATATATATATATATATATATATATATATATATATATATCTATATATTATAGATTATAGTTAACCTGGCTAGAGAACAAATGTGTGAATTAAAAAAAAACCGTGTAAGTCGGATAAGTGGTTCTCAAGTAATAAGGGCACTAACGGACAGACAGACAAACAGAGAGACGTTGGATATATTATATTCTTTGCTACATGTTATTGTTTCATATTTAATGGTTTAGGGAGTGTATTGCAAGAGAACGCGCTAGCGGCAATTTTTTCCGACTTGATTCACTATTTTCGAGACTGCTTATTCCTAATGTTACCTAACGTAATAAAATATATCCTATAACCTGGCCAGAGAACATATGTATGTTTCAAAAAAAAGCACGTAAATCGAATAAGTGGTTCTCGAGTGATCAATGCACTAACGGATAGACAGAGAGACGTTGCATTTTATATATATTATAGATAGAAGATTATAGATAACCTGGCCAGAGAACAAATGTATGAATTAAAAAAAAAACACGTAAATCGGATAAGTGGTTCTCCAGTGATAAGTGCACTAACGGACCGACAGACAGACAGAGATAGGTTGCATTTTATATATATAACAGAAGATTATAGATAACCTGACCAGAGAACAAATATATGAGTTAAAAAAAAAAAACACGTAAATCGGATAAGTGGTTCTCGAATGATAAGCGCACTAACGGACAGACCGATAGACAGAGAGACGTTGCATTTTATATATAATAAAGATATTTTTTGCGACATGATATTGCTCCATATTTAATGGTTTAGGCAGTGTATTGCATGATAATACGCTAGCGGCAAATTTTTTTCCAACTTAATTCACTATTATACATATATATATATATATATATATATATATATATATATATATATATATATATATATATATATACTCGTATAATCGAATTTTGATGGCAACCTAGATATAATTCTTTATCACTATTGCTTTTATATGCTTTTGTTTACGTTTAATACTGAACCACCCGGTTATCCATATATTATCAATAGTTTTCCTCAAATAACACAAAAATACAATTTTAATTAACCCAGATATGCCCAAAATAATTACAACTTATTTTTTTTTATTATTTTAATGTTCAATGAGATTAAAATAGCAAATAAAACACATTTTTGTTCTTGCTGGACAGTTATGTATTTAAAAAATATGGTTTTGTAGCCGTACTATATATAGGACAATGGGCATATAATACACTCCAAAAAATATTTATTTAGTATGATAAGATAAAAAACATTTAACGTGTAACCCAATGTCACATTTTTGACATCTGGTTGTCGTTTTTTGATGACATCCTGCACACCTTGTTTGTTTATTTTGCGATATCACTAAATGGTCCAACCTGTCATACCTTAGTTCTAAATTATGATTTTTTGACGCATGTCCTTTCTGATACACAATTTTTTTTTTGTTCTGCACTAACAATACATTAGCAATGGCGCGTCTAAATGAAAGCTGATCCATTGTCCCGCCATGATATTTATGAATCTGCCATGCATTATGAACTGCCATATCTACGCAATGAGCTATAAGAGGAAAATACCATTTCTTCCCTCTTATGGCGGTGCGATACAAACTTATGTTTTGGTCTGATCGGTCGACGCCTCCCATGCTCCTGTTGTGTAACTTCACCACATGGGGTTTTTCCACTTGAATAAATTTCTTCTCCTTCTGAGAGTATCTTCTCACGAAATGTAACGGATTTACACCACCGGCATTAGAGCAAAAAGTAACTATGTTGTTATCATTCCATTTTACAAATATAATATTGTCATCCTTAATCTTTATATAGTCATGAGTCCCACGTTTACACTTCTTCATGGTCTTTGAATCGTGCAATGTACTTACAGGGAATACGATTTTCACGTATAGTTCCGGTCCCGAAACATATCTTTTTCGTTCAAATATTCTAACAGAGGAACAGAGGAAAAAAAATTGTCAAAAAATAAATGGAACTTCAAATCCTTCCAATTTGACCTAAGAGCATCAGCGTATTCCAAAACAACAGCCGTTCCAACTCCAAGATCCTTATAAATTTGACTAATATTCGTGGAAGCTCCTTGATAAGGCTCGAACCAATTTATATAACCTTGGCGGGTAGTGCCAACCCATAATTTATAGCCATACCGTATTGGTTTACCCTGTATATATTGTTTACAACCATGTCTGCCTGTGTATGGAACCATGGCTTCATCTATACTATGCTCTACCTGTGTGTAAGCGTGTTCAATAAATTTCTTATTTAGATATGTAAAAATTCGCGAATTTATCAGACGTATCCAATTTATTATTATCATCTAGATGAATGTTCGACACAATAAATTCAAATTTGTTTCTGGATATTGCTTCAGATACTAATTCATTGTGTGAGTCTTTTGAACGTTCCCAAAACATTCGCCTTCTTGGAATCGGAATAACTCCACTTAGTAGAAGGACTCCTAAAAAATATTTTATTTCACAAATATCGACACGAGTTGCTTGATTTTTCTGTGAGGCGTATCGATTGGTTTCCTCTGCAATTTTTTCTACGAGTTCATGGTCAAAAAATAAAGAAAACAATTCAGTGGGAGAATACTCAGGTCTATGAAAAACTTCGGGTTCTTCAACATGAACAACGTTGGTGGTTAAGTCCTCTTTCACGTATTGGTATTTCTTCTTCTTTTTTTGTGGTTTTTAGAGTTGATTCTTTCCTTCTTATCAGTCTCGCTAAAGGGACCTCATCTTCGGACTCCCATTCTTGATCTTCTAAAACGTACTTTGCAGTAACTTCGACTTCGTACTGCATTTGTGAGGCTGGTAAATTGTTTATGTCAACATTGTCCTCATCGCCGGAGTCCTCATCCGTCAAATTTTCCGTAGCATTGTTGGGAGGAAATAGAGTTATTGTATCTGCATTTATTTCGTTGTCTTCAATCATTGCGAGAGCTTCGTGTAAGGAGAACCCCCTACAAAAAAGATACTCGTAAAAATTATTTCTTAAATAATGACGTAGGTAAACATTGGCAATACATTTTTGGTATGTGGCGAAAGACTTTAACAATTGTTTTGAATAATTATAACAATTTTTAATTCTCTATGGAACCCAGATGTATTACAATATACTAAAATATTGATAGTATTATATGTGCCCAATGTACTAAATATAGGACGGCTGTTTTTAATTACTAATAGACAAACAACTACTTGACATCAACATGTTTATCATACAAAAATCAATTGGTTACATTGTTAACTAACTAAACTTATCTATAAAATATCATTAGATAATTTAAAAATAGCCGAAACATAACCTACCTTACAAACTTCACGCCGAACTCGGCCATTCTCAGAAAACCACTAACTGACGCTTCGCAATAAACAAGATTTCTCTCTAGAAATATAATACCGTGCTATCACCAACGGCGCATAAGATCAAACTACCTAAAAATTCCACATACTGCGATATTTGCCGCCGATCGTCGCTGAGATTTGCCGAGTTTGAAGCGTACTACATATAGGTCATTGGGCATATCTGGGTTTAGCAAACTGCGGCTTAACATGTACGAAAAAATATGTTTTGTTCTAACTTTTTTGTGTGTAATATTTACCATACTTACAAGAAAAATATATTATGTTACACGGCTCACAGCAGCTCTGTAAACAGAATGATAACAAATTATTTATGTCGCTATAAAATCTACTTAGTAGTTTAGATTCTGTCAAAAATTAAGTACCTTTATTTATCATTTACAAAAAGTACTTTTAATTGATTCCCGATTGATAATTTTTTCTTATATTTATGCTGGATAAAAAGACACTTGACACGCTTTTCATTAAATTTATGAACATGGGGAAATGTATATCCTTGCATTGTATTCAATCGTTCAAAACTATCCACCAATTTTGATTCCATAAGCGATTATAATTAATTGTTCATGTTTGATATGCTTTTTTTTGAATACTTGACATGCAGGCGTTAGGCCTGGTTGTATGTTTACTTGTTCCTTAAAAAACAGATTATAAATCTGTCCGCATACCTTCCCAGGTTTTGGCTACATTTACTACTCTTATATTGTTACATCGGATGTGTTTTCAACCCATTATTAAATTGTGGTTCTTTAGCAATATTTTCTGCAATTTCTTCTTGTGTAAACATTTACTGGTTTTAATACACTAAAGTAATTGCGTGATATCTTACATATAAATTCCTCATGCCTACTTTTGCGTGGTAAAGTAGTTCCTCTAAATCTATAAACTATTTTTTTCAGACTGGTTCAACCGAAGCTGCTTACTACCGTAAAGCTGGAAAACTTGTTTCTCTTTCCGAACAACAATTGGTTGACTGCTCAACCAGCATTAATGAAGGTTGCAATGGTGGTTACTTGGAACAAACTTTCCCTTATGTAGAACAAAACGGTCTTGTATCTGAATCAAGTTACCCATACACAGGTAAATATTAGAATGGAATAATTTAAAAACAAATAACTCATAAAACTATACAAACTTGACCACCCAATCAGACCAGTTGTATCCTATATGTCTGCTCCAGCATATAAGACGTCATCCTTTTGAATTGATTTAATCTAATATCATAGCAAATTTGAACCTAAATATAGTATCAAAAACTCATACGAACTCGTGAATAAAGTTAAGAATATAACAATACCAGATAATTCTAAATTAGTCTCTTTCGATGTCAAAAACTTATTTCCAAGTGTTCCCCCAGACGAAACAACAATTTTAATAGAGAACCTATTAACACAAAACGAAGTAAATGAAGTTATAAAAATGGACATAATTAATTTATTAAGAACTTGCTTAAGACAAAATTATTTTTCATTTAACAATACATTCTACAATAGTAAGGAAGGGTTAATTATGGGGAGTCCATTAAGTCCATTACTTGCCGAAATTTTCATAGACAGTATTGAAACAATGATATTTAAAAACCATAATAACAATAGTAATAATTGTCTATACTGGTATCGATACGTAGGCGATATAATTATATGCTTTACAGGTACGGACAGACAATTAATTCACTTTTTACAGTATATCAATTCTTTACATAGAAATATTAGTTTTACAATGGAAGAAGAAGTCGAAGGGAAAATCAACTTCCTAGACTTAACAATCAGTAAAACCATGAAAAAAAACATGAATTTGCAATATATCAAAAACCTTGTCATACAGATACCACAATTCACAATAGTTCTCACCACCCTAACCATCATAAACTCGCAGCTTATCATAGTTTTATACATAGACTAACTAATATCCCTTTATCAGAGGAAAATTTTACTAAAGAATTAAACTACATAAAACAAGTAGCCGTTAACAACGGTTATTCGGTTACTTTAATCAATAATATCGTTAGGAAAAAACTTAGAAACAAGGCAATCGTTTTGCCCGCCCCACGTTTTAAGGACAGAAATACCACATTTAAATGCTTAACCTATTTCGGCAAACCAACCGAAAAACTGGGAAAATTTATAAATCAAAAAAATATCAACATAGCTTACAAGACTAACAATACTATAGGGAAATATCTTAGAAACTACAAACCACAAATCAATAAAGAGAATAAATCAGGGTTTTATCAATTAACATGTGGTTCATGTCCTAAAACATACATAGGACAAACCGGACGTACATTTATACAAAGAATTACAGAAGACGAAAAAAGTTTCATCCATAGAAAATCTAATTCAACATATGCGAATCATCTTTTAACAGAAAATCACACATTTAACAAGAATTTCAAAATTTTACACACCCAACAAAAAGGTTTAAAACTAAACCTTTTACAAATAATGCAAAAAAATCGATTAAGGACTACAGGTACTTTACTCAACGACCAGGTAGATTTAAGCAATTCACCATTATTGAATTTATTCTCCTAATTCCAAATCTGTGTTGGTTTTCCAATACTATCGATGTAATTTAATTAGCTATAATATTATAATTAAGAAATTATATAAAATTGTGAATATTAAACCTAACTTGACAGTGTAAAATGTAGATCTGAAGAAGCTGCATCGACAGCGAAACGCGTCATCGCAGTCTGAATAAACCAGTGGAAATTGACTAAAAACAGTCTTTTATTATAAATTTAAAAACACTAATACAAGATATATACATCTTGCTAAAATCTCCCTAAAATAATACATAAAGAATTTACCAAAAAAGAAAGTAATAAATAACTTTTTCGATTTTCGAGACACACTGGATATTAGAGAAGCACTGTATGAGACTTTCGTTTTCTTTCAAGTTTGCGGAGACGTAAACTGCAATATATGCGTATGTTTTGATAGCGTTAGACGCGACGATCTGATGTCAGTTCTAAAAAATACTGGCCTACATGATAAAGAACTTCGCATTATTCGTAAACTTTATTATAATTAGTCTGCAACCATAAGGTTAGATAATGAAATTAATGAAGAAATTATAGTAAAAGTAGATATGCAACAGGGTTGCATTCTCTTTCCGCTGCTCTGCAATATATACTAGGAGCATATTATGAAACGAGGGCATACGAATAAAGAGCAAGCGTATCAATATATATGCGGACGACAGCCTTATCTTCACAAACAGTCTAATGAATCCTGAGATATTAATAATATAAGTGTCGGAGGCCATCTATCAGTATGGTTTGGATTTTAATGTCAGGAGCACCAAATATGTAGTCATCAACAGAAACCAGATGCCAGCTGATCAAATAACAGGAAGTCGACAACCAATAGAACCAGTGTACAACTATACCTACCTAGGAACATATAAGATAGGAAGAACCAGATCGGTTTTCATAAAAATGGGTAACATCTACAGCTGCCATTATCTTCCCCTGCAAACGAAGAGCCGCTTATTAAGATGTTATGTGTTTAGAGTGTGGTATGGGACGAAATCTGATACAGTGCCGGAAGCATGTATGAAGAGACTTGAGGTATTTGAGATGTGGTTCTATAGACGAATATGGAAAATCGTGTAGGTTGATAACGTTGCAACTTTGAATGCCGAAAATTTGAATACCTGTGTCATATAATGCGTAACGAACATCGATATTACCTAGTGCAACTGATTTTACAAGGAGAAGTATATGGGAGAAGAGGGCCAGGTAGAAGAAGCATATTTTGGCTGTACAACTTGAGAAAATGGGGATCGTTTTCTACTACAAAATTTTTCGAGCAGCAGTCAATAAAGTTAATATAGCTATGTTAACAGCCAATATCCGGAACGGATTTATACGACAAGAACTGTACACACTTAGGTATTGTCGTCGTCAAGGTAGTCTTCTGCTGCATATAAATACTGACTTGGACAGCGTTCGCATTGTTGGAAATATTTTTCCAAATTGTCTTAAAAAATTAAAAATATTGCTTCCTTTAACGCTTCCTTAAATTTAAAGAGATAAATCAGGTTGATGGGTAGGTAAGTGGCTTTCAATTATTTAATTGCTTTTTTGGACAGAAAGTATCTTAGAGCAGCGCAATATGACTTAGCACATTGTCATGCTAAACGGACAATTTGTCAGGCCATAATTTAGGTCTTTGTCTTCAAACAAAATCTTCTAATCCCTGCACTAATTTCAAATAAAATTATTGTTAATGAATTGATATACTTTCTACATTATCTTTAATTATTACATTTAAAAAATAATAATTACAGAAAAATATTGTAGGTAGGGATGGCACATGCAAATACAAAGCATCTGAGGTTGTAACCAAAGTTTCCAGCTACAAAACTCTCAAGGTTGCAGATGAAAGTGCCCTCCTTGATGCAGTAGGTAATATTGGACCAGTATCGGTTGCTATGGATGCAAACCTTCTCTCATTTTATAGCTCTGGTAAGTAGGAAACACAAAGTGTCTATGTTTCAATTGCCGTGGAAATATTGAATTTTGTTGCATGTTTGCATGACGGTTTTAATTTTAATAATACTCCTGATGAATCCGAGAAGGATTGGCAAAAGATAGAATTTTAAACAACAAATGAACAATTTTACTACATAGACCGCTCTCCCGATACTTTTCACCTCATAATCTTTATTATTACGGTTGAGAGAAAGAATATATATATATATATATATATATATATATATATATATATATATATATATATATATAGAGAGAGAGAGAGAGAGAGAGAGAGCGAAGGGTAGTCTTGACCGACTAGTTAAACAGCAGTATTATGTTCTTGGGGTAAGCGGTCTTTGGAAAAGAACTAAAAAGTTTTAGACACCTTTTTAGCTACGCCAAGCTTTCGAAAATATTTCATTTTCTTCATCACGGCTACAATTATAGAGGATTATCAGTATTTTTTAAGATTAAAAGTAAAGAACAACCCTATTTTATATGTAACATTAAAGTACTTACTGCTAAGTGGTGTGTTCAAAAATTATTCTTTGTGGGGGTACTTTATTACACTTATTCATCAGAAAAAAAAAAAACAGAAAAAATATGAGAAAAACTCGACATACTCATCTCTGGGAAATATAATAAACTCTTACTTCGTTTTGTTAGAATGGTACGAAGAATTGTGTGGTTGTAAAGTGATTTTAATTTATAAAGGAATTTTTTTTGTTATGTTTTCTTGTCATTTTGCTAAGGGCAGTGTGTTTCTATCTCTTAGTTAAGTTGTGGTTAATTTATATTTGAAAGTAGAATGACAATTTGTTTGATTGTTTTAAAGTTGAAAAGTTAGTGAAAATCAGTGGGATTATCATCAAAGAGATATGTCAGATATGTTGTAAGAGTTTTCATTTTGACTGCCTATTTGTAATAGATTGGAGAAAATTAAACTCAGATCTTCAATGTCAGTTTTTTTATTGATCGAGTTCGGTTCAAAATGGATTTCCAACATCTCCCTAAACATTCTCCTGCCGAGATTTCTCTCATTATATAGGATTTTGGTTTCAGCAAAATTAAATTCATGTGAAAATTGGCTACTATGCTGGGCAAGCGCACAAGAGTTTTTCATTAATCTGCAATCACTTTTGTGTGTGTCTTTTAGGACTCTGATGTTTGTCCTATATAGATTTTTTCACATTGAGAGTAAGGGATGCTGTAAACTAGTTCTAAAACTTTTGTGATTTCATCTTTGTCTTTTAGACAAGTGAAAATATTGTTGATAGTTTTTTTTGTGTTTAAAAGCAATTTTTAAATTAGGTAATTTGTTGAAAAGTTTAGTTTTGCTAGGAAATACGTTACTAAACCTCCTGTATTTTGGGAATCCGTAATATTCAGTGACGAAACTAAGATTAAAGTTTTTGGGTCTGATAGCATAACTAAGGTTTGGAGAAAGAAGAATACCGCATTCGATATTAAAAACATTTGTTCCACAAGGGGGTGGCAGTGTTCTGCTTTGGGGATGCATGTCCGCTGGAGGGGTTGGAAATTTACATTTTTTTTATGGGTCTAGCACACGTGCTGCAGGGAAGTCCCTAAAGCGTTCCAGGAGCGGCATGTGTGTGGAAAAAGCGATTCACGTTGTTCTTGAATCGCTGTAAATTTTACTCGGTGGGAAACACAGCGCTGGGCAAATTATTCCAAAGGGATGATGGTCTCCATATAAAAGACTGCTTGAAAAGCGTTGTACGTGGAGTAACAAGCTGAACTTCATTCGGATGTGAAGCACCAGCGTGATGTAACATGCACCGTTGTGGGAGGAATTAAGCGAGCTACATCCGTCAAACACTTTCCATGAAAATATTTGTAGAACAGACTCAAGTCGCCAACCGTTCTTCGATGTTCCAGAGAATCAAGGCCGCCGGTCAGTTCCGGGTCTCCAATCAGACGAACAGCTCTTCTCTGAACAGAATCCAACAAATGCAGTGTATGTTTGGGAGCGGAGCCCCAAACATGGGAGCACTATTCCATAGTTTGAGCTTTGTAAAGAATTAACAGTTGTTGTGGAGTGTAAAGCTTTCTGGTTCGAAATAATATTTCTAGAGAGCTCTCCTTGCTATGCCTGCAACATGTTCATGCCAGGACATATTTGCTCCCAAACTAACGCCCAACAAATTGAGCGGCGATGCTAGGGGAATGGAGAGCCCCAACATAACTATGTCGGGTCCAGCAACGTCAACTTTTTTAGAAAAAACTGCAGCCTGGATTTTTGTAGCGTTTCCTCTTGGTTACTGTCACCCCAAGATAGAATTTCTTCCAGGTCTTTGTTAAGTTGAACGATCTCCTGCTGTCTGCGGATATTCGCCTGAGCAGCCGATGTCCGAGCGTTCAAAGTGAATGAAGAGACAAGCGTACTGTAGTCTGCAAAGCTGTAGATTGGATTCCCGGTCTCCAGCAGATCATTAATGTAAATGAGAAAGAGAGTAGGAGACAGTATGAAGCCTTGGGGCACACCGGCGTTGATTGTGAAGGTGTTAGAAAGAAATCCGTCGACCGCCACTCGTAAAGAACGCTCTCTGAGGAAACATGAGAGCCACAAACAGAACTTTTCAGACATACCGCAAAAGTGTAGCTTAGCCAACAGTCCATCGTGCCAAACACGGTCGAATGCCTTGGATATGTCAAAAGCAACCGCTCGAGATTCTTCAAAGTGTTCAGTTGCGTTGTTCCAAAACTTGTGTTACATAAGTCAGAAGATCTCCTGTTGATCTATGTTTACGAAAGCCATATTAGTGATCGCTAATAATATTGAATCGTTCATTTTATTAATGCTACCATGGATCAGCATGTTTATCTGAACATTTTGAGAGCCAGTTTAAGAGAAAGTGTCCGAAAATTGTCACTCGAAAAAAATGTACATTTTCCAATAGGACAATGATCCTAAACATACCGCAAACTTGGTGCGAGAATGGATGATCCATAATATGCGACAGCAGCTTCATATACTTAAACGTCGCGTTCGCAAACTTAATATTTCAAATAGAGAAGAATTAAAAAACAGAATATTGAACGAATGGGCAGCAGAAGTGTAGAGAGACTTTTTTGATATTAATTTTGTTTACATTTTTATAACAATGATGTAACTTCTAAATAAAATGTTCCGTAGTTGTTCTTAATACTAATCCTCATTAGTTAAGTTTCAAATAATAATTTAAACATATTTTCTCATATTAATTAGTTAAACATAACAGAAAAATAGTATAGATAGCAGGTGGTGTGTGGAGCCCTTTTGGACTGACTGTATATATGGGCTAACAATCGCGCTGCCAATTGTTAGCAACTCGCTAAAACTATGTTTTCCATTTTATTATAGTACTAGCTATAATAGAAAAATTCCATGAGATCGCATTCTTTTTGAAAAATGAAAAAAATAAATCATTAAGATCATACTTTTTAAAAGGATGTGACGATATACGTAAAAAATAGATATTTAATTGTGAATCCTCTCAGTTCTGAAGTAGATTAACATAATTGCTTTGATTTTCTTATCTCTATTTACTTCACTATTTACCTTTCTAGGTATCTATTCACCACTCCTCTGTTCTCATACCTCCTTGAATCACGGTGTCCTTGCTGTTGGATATGGTGCAGAGAATGGTAAAGACTACTGGATTGTAAAGAACTCCTGGGGTGCAAGCTGGGGTGAAGATGGATACTTTAGAATTGCACGTGGAAGCAACAAATGCGGTATTGCCGAAGATACCGTATATCCCACAGTCTAGGATACCGATCTGTAAATAAGCCAGTATGAATAAATTCTCTGCTAAATATGAGTTATTTATTTACATCTGATATAAAAAAATTAATAACCTAAGGTCAAATAAATTTTTCACCTATTTTAAATCATAATGAGCATGTATATTATACCACCTACAGAGAACAAAAAAAAATTTCTGGGATATACTCTAATTCAGTTACTTTAGATTGATTTCCGTTCTTTGGCTATTTACAATAGGTAAATTGAACAGCTTTATTTAAAAAAATAATAACACACGCCACAAATATTCAAAGATCTACAATTGAAATAAAAAAAACCGGTCAAGTGCAAGTTGAACTTGCACAATTAGTGTTCCGTACTTTGATTGTTTATAAAATAAAAATTTTTGTTAGGGTGATATAAAATGATCAGTGACTTCACAAAACACACCCCAAATGAATTTTCAACAAAGTTTGTTTCCAATCTTTACTGAAAAGTGGTGACCTTGAAGTTTTGTTTTTTTTATATACCAAATAAATTATTAAAGGTAATGCACTCGTGATAATTTTCGTTCAATCTACACCCCGTGGAGAATATTCCAGAATTTTTTCGAAATTTTTTGATAAGTACTTTTCGAGATAAGGCCCGGGACAGCGATTTTTTCGCGAATTTTTAAAAATAATATAAAGAAAAGTGCGCGCAAGTATAATATTATATATATATTTTTTACTCGTGTTTTCACAAGCTTTCATTTGACACCACACTCGATGACCTAGTAAAAAATTTTTTTTTTCACTTCCGACTTCACCCCCTAAAACTAACCCCTTAAGTCAAAATTTAATTCTCAAAACTACATGGCTCTGATGAGGCCATCAATCCCTATATTATTACCAAATTTCACCTTTCTATGTCAAATAGTTTCCGAGAAAATCGGGTGTGACAGACAGACAGACAGACAGACAGACAGACACCGAAGTGATCTTATAAGTGTTCTGTACGGAACACTAAAAATAAATATATATCTCTTGTTAAGGAGATCGAGGCGTTAAGCGTAAAATATGAAAACTATTTTGTGTAGATTTATTTCGATAGATTAGTTAGTTTAGAAATTTTCTGTGAAAAATTCAAGGTCTTTAGGAAACTTATTTAAATAAAAATCGAAATTAACAACGCAAGACTTCGGTTATCAACAACTTTCTTGAAATTAATCAGTGCAAGCAATGGAACAGCATAACTAACTCGAATAATAGACTACTTGATTTAATTACCTCTGGATCAGAGTGTATTGTCAGGAGAGATGATACCCCAATGGTCCCGGAGGATACACATCATCCGGCGTTTATGTTCTCCATTCCAAAAATAAATATAAGACAAAAAAAATTCTCTACTAATTCCCCGGCTAAGATTTATAACTTTAGAAAAGCAAATTTTCCTGAATTATACAGAGCCCTATCAGCAGTTGACTGGACGTCTCTTAAGGGTTGTTGTGATGTTGATCTTGCACTGGAGCAATTGTATGATAATGTTTTTCATTTGTTTGATGAACATGTTCCGGCATACAAAAATTTTGCTCATCAGTATCCTCCATGGTTTTCTGCTGATATTATTAAAAATATAAAAAGGAAAGCAAAGCATGCAAAAAAATTCAAGAGATATGGTAATCACAATGATTATCTAGAATTTAGACGGTTAAGATCAATTTCTAAGCAGCAAATTAAAGCGTCATATGTTAAATACATGGAGGATGCACAGGCTTCTCTGGCACTGGATCCCCAACGCTTCTGGAGTTATGTCCATTCCAAAAGTAAATCTTCTAGGATTCCCAGTATGATGATGTATAGAAATGACATTCTGAAGTCTCCGTCGGGCATTGTTAACGCGTTTGCAGATTTTTTCAAGAGTGTCTTCGCACTGTCGGAACCAGCAGGGACTTGTCATTCGCTTAGTACGTCGTTGACAATTGTGGAATTCTCGCCCATCACTGGGGATGAAATATTGATGGCCACGAAAAAATTAAAAAATAAGATGACCTCTGGCCCTGATAATATTCCCTCGTTTCTCATTAGGGACTGTGCGACTGTCCTTGTAAGACCTTTAAAGTATATTTTTAATTTATCAATTAAACAGGGTGTTTATCCGAAACGATGGAAAGAAGGTAGATTAACTCCTATTTTTAAGAATGGAGATAGAGGAAATGTTGAAAATTACAGGGGTGTCGTTCTACTTTGTAACTTCTCAAAGGTCTTTGAGTCAGTCTTGTATGCACGTACTTATGGCCAAATTAAAAATCAAATTTCTCCTTATCAGCACGGATTTGTTAGTAAGAGATCTACGGTAACAAATCTAACTGTTATGACACAGTTCATTTCGGAAATATTAGATGATGGTGAGCAGGTTGATGTTCTTTATACAGATTTCTGGAAGGCCTTTGATAGGATCGACCATCATGTTCTCATCAATAAGTTGTCTTTCTTTGGTTTCACTGATGGTGCGAGGGCTCTTATAAGTTCTTACTTGTTTAATCGAACTCAGTTTGTAGCCTACAACGGATTCAAATCAGAAAGATTTGTAGCTACCTCCGGCGTTCCACAAGGTTCAAATTTGGGACCCCTGCTCTTCATTATGTTCATAAATGACCTTTGTGAGGATTTAAAATGTAACAGGTTAATTTATGCTGATGATTTAAAAATATTTATGCCAATAGAAAAAACTGAGGATTGTTCATATCTGCAAAGCCAGTTGAATTTCGTGCATTCTTGGTGTTGTGACAACAAACTACATCTAAATGCTCAAAAATGCAAAGTTCTAACATATACTAGGAGGGTAGCGTCAATAGAGTTTCAATATAGAATTCAAGACCATAATTTAAGTAGGTGTAGCACAGCTAAGGATTTGGGAGTTGTTTTTGATCCAAAACTAACATTTGCTCAGCATATAGCATTGAAAGTTTCTGAAGCAATGAAGTCTTACGGGTTCATCATTAGGAATTGTAGGGGTTTCACTAATATTTCATCACTGAAGATTTTGTATTTCTGCTTTGTTCGCTCGAAACTGGAATATGCAAGTATTGTCTGGAGTCCAATGTACGAGGTGCATAGAGTTTCACTTGAAAAAGTGCAGAGGAGATTTCTGAAATTTCTGTTGTTTAAGATTAATGGAATGTATCCTGAACGGGGAATCAGCAGCGATTATTTGTGTGAACAGACAAATATTCTTAGCCTGGGAATCAGGAGAGTTTGTGCCTCAATATTATTCCTATATAAAGTATTGCACAATATGATTGATTGCACGGATATACTGTCTCGTATTAACATCAATGTGCCACGGATACACTCACGAACAAGTATGTTTTTTAGATGTGACAGACCTAATACTAATTTGTTATTGAATTCACCTATTCATGTAATGTGTACTAATTTTAATCATGTTTGTAGTGTTTGTGATATATGTTATACTGTTGTACTAAGAAGCAATTACTACAGACAGTCATTGAATATGTAAATGTCTAAATATTTACCCTATTAATGGGAAACTGTTGGGTAATAAAGCTATTATTATTATTATTATTAATACTTATGGAGAATACGTCAATTTGATATAAAATGATACATTTTTGTTATAACAAATGAAAAAAAAAAGCCATCAATAGGAAATTCAACTATGTTAGACATTGACATCTCGCGATTATTTTAAAAAGTTTTGAAATTTAATTAGAAAACTTTACGTTTATGAAAAATAACAATCATTGGAGGTACTTGTGAATGATTTACCTTTTATCTCTGAAATAGGGGCAACGTTGCATTTAGTAGTAATGGCGGGAAATTTAAATAGTTTTGAATCTATTGGTGGTACGTTTACAGAAGCTAGCAATTTATTTAGATGAATATATCCCATCCCTACATGTAAAACTCCTAAAATACATAAAAACATTTATATAATTATGCAATATCCATATTATTGTTATACAAAAAAGTTCTTCTTTCTCACATTTGGTTAATGTGGTTTTATGTTTTGCTGACGGGCCCAAGCCAAGTACCACAAACACTATTACCATTGTGTATTAAGGAATGACCTGACAATGTTATATGTTTTTAAAATCACTGACACTGTTTGTGTTGAGTCCTAATTGTACCAAGTGTGGTGTGAATGTTATTGGTGTAAGGCCTGTAGCTGATATAATGAGGGACAATGATGACTTTTTCTTGTTTCCATAGCCTTTTTATTTCTGTTGCAGGATCTATGTATTTGGAGATTTTTTTCTCTGTATTTCGTTTGGATGTTTGTGTCGTTGGGGACAGCTAAGTCAATTAGAGAGGTAACCTTTCCTTTTTTGCACTGAAAAGTAATATCGGGTCCATGGATACTAATATCCTAGTAGAGCTTTTAATCTTTATTTTCAGGTGTAGACATTGGTGTGTATTTGTAGTACGGATCTGTGTTTTCTACGAGTTTGTATGTTGTGGCTAGTGCTTGGTGAACTACTTTTGCCACTGAGTCATGTCTGGCTGTGCATTCCGTTCCAGCTAATATTTTACATCCGCTTGTTATGTGTTCGATCGTTTCTTTCTGCTGGTGACATTTCCTGCATCTGTCTTCTGTAATAGTTTGGCCTTTGATGATATGCTTTTGGTAGTTTCTGGGTAATATGACTTTATCCTGGATGGCAAGTAAGAAGCCTTCTGTTTCAGGGAAAAGCTACCCATGCTGTAACCAGGTGTATAATTGTTTTTTATTTACGTGGTCTTGTTCTATGTGGTATCTGTGTATTCTGTGGAGTGTTTTTTCTGACCACGTTTTCATCTTTTCCTGTTGTAATTGGGTGTGTGAGTATGTGTGTCTGCTGGGTGGTCTGCTCGGGATAAGTCTTATTATTATTATTATTTGGTACATTTGTTCTTCTTTCTCACATTTGGTCAATGTGGTTCCATGTTTGACTGACGGGCCTAAGCCAAGTCAGCACAAACGCTATTACAATTGAGTATTGAAGAAGCCTGACAATCTTATATGTTCTCAACATCACTGACTTCTGAATTTTTTTGTGTATGTTTGTGTTGAGTCCTAATTATACTAAGTGTGGTGTGAATGTTATTGGTGTAAGGCCTGTGGCTGATATGATGAGGGGGACAATGATGACTTTGTCTTGTTTCCATCTTTTTATTTCTGTTGCAAGGTCTGTGTATTTGGAGATTTTTTCTGTGTATTTCGTTAGGATGTTTGTGTCGTTGGGGACAGCTATGTCAATTAGATAGGTGACTTTTCCTTTTTTGCGCTGAAAGGTAATATCGGGTCTATTGGCGGAGGCTGTTTTATCTGTATGGATACTGATGTCCCAGTAGAGCTTGTAATATTTATTTTGGACATACAAATACACACCAACATGGATGTTGGTGTGTATTTGTATTAGGGATCTGTGTTTTCTATGAGTTTGTATGTTGTGGCTAGTGCTTGGTAAACTACTTTTGGTAGTTTTTGGTTAGTACGACTTTATCCTGGATAGCAAGTAAGAAGCCGTCTGTTTCAGGGAATAGCTGCCCATCCTGTAACCAGCTGTATGATTGTTTTTTATTTACGTGGTCTTGTTCCATGTGATATCTATATTTTCCATGGAGTGTTTTTTCTGACCACATTTTCATCTTTTCCTCTTGAAACT
This sequence comes from Pachyrhynchus sulphureomaculatus, assembly GCA_019049505.1. NCBI lineage: Eukaryota > Metazoa > Arthropoda > Insecta > Coleoptera > Curculionidae > Pachyrhynchus > Pachyrhynchus sulphureomaculatus. The sequence goes on from CM032449.1 coordinate 209,792,836, forward strand.
GGGCGTGAGGTATGTGTCTGCTTTCACACTGTATTTGTCTGCTTTCACTGTTGCTGTGTGCTGGTTTGCTTGCTGTAAAAGAATTTCCTAAGTGCTTCTATTTGTTTTGTGTGTAGTGATCTGATGTCTATGATTTCTCTTCCTTCTGCCTTCCTCTCGATGGTAAGTCTTTCTTTGCATGCATTCGGGTGTAATTTCCTGTATTTGGTGAATTGAAAACGTATAAGGATGTGAATGTTTTCTGTGTCTGTTTGTGACTATTTGATGATACCAAATACGTGGGTATAGGTACAGCGAACGTATTGTGAACGTTTAGTGAGATTTCTGGAGTTGAGTTTTGTTTGTAGAAGTTTTGTGAATCTGTTTTTGAATTCGGTTTTGAGCTCTGTTTTGATGTGAGTGTGGTTGAGTTTGGTGCTTTGTTGGAAGCCTAGATATTTGTATGTTTCTTTGTCGAGCATGTTATCGACTGTTTCGTTATTGATGATTTCTGTCTCATGGTGGCCCTTCCATTGGCCTTTGTTGATGGCACTTTGCGTTTACTTATACCAAATTCCATATTGACATCTAAGGTGAATATTTCTGTGATTTTGAGGAGTTACTTCAGCTGTGTTTTTGTAGCAGCGTAGAGTTTTATGTCATCAATATATAGAGGAGGTGGTTTATTTCATGTTGATTCCCCTTTTGGTGTCTGATGTTGAAGCCATGCTCTGCTCTGTGTGGTGTACTTGAGAGTGGATTTAGATAGATGCAAAACCATAGAGCGTTGAGCGAGTCTCCCTGAAATATACCCCGTCTGATGTACGACTCTTCTGTTTGGATGCGTTCCGTTTGTGTTTCTAGGCGTATTTTGGTTTTCCATGTTTTCATAATTTGCGCGAGAAATTGCCTGAGGTTTTGGTTGATTTTGTAGATTTCCAGGGCTCTGATTAACTAGCTGTGGTGTATGGAGTCGAAGGCTTTTTTATAGTCTATGTAACCGATTTGAAAGTTTTTGTGTTCTTTTCTGGTTTGTCCACGCTATCTATGATCAGCTTCTCTTTGCATCCTCGGCTATCTTTCCTGCACCGCTTCTGCTCTTCTGTGAGAATATTGTTGTCTATTAGGTGTTGTTCTATTTTCTTGAGAATTTTAGTACGTTTACCATTTTTCATAGTGTTCGACCAGAGTTGAATGTCAAGGTAGATAAGTAAATAAGTAAACCGACAAACTTCCGATTCGTTGACTGAAAAAAATTTTACAATAATATTGAAAATTAAATTACGTCACATCAATGCTTTTATTGACAAAATGGCGACATAAAATTAAAACAATCTTAATTTAAATTTCATGTCATACCTATGCAATCGTACAGAAAAAAAAACGGTAGTAAAACTATTTATTTTGTGCTGAGGGGAAAGACTACTTTCATTTTGTGGTTACGGTGCACATCACAGAAAAATGGAGGGTTAGAAAAGAGTTACAACCGTGTATCTTGCGCGAAACAGCTGTTGTCTATAAGCCACCTGCGTTACTCATTTAGGGTATTCGATATGTATCGATATATAGGCTGTATAGGTTTATCGAAGTTCTTTTTATCGATTATTTTTCAAGAAAATTATAAATTTCCTTCCGGATTACACTTCATAATGGAGAAAATTTTTATTTTTCAGTTTCTAATAACTATAAAAGTTTTCTGGTGAAAAACGGTATAAGACAGAGAACAGAAACACTTTTTGGTTAAAAAAAAACCAGATTGTTCCTTATCGAGGGTGTTTACCCTTTTTAAGTTTGCACTTTTTAAAGGCGCCAATTTTACAATAGCTCAGTATAATTTAGAGAAGCTTGGGTGTTATTTCTCTTACAAAAAAAGATAAAACCGATCTTCGGCAAAAGTCAGGTGTAGTTTATGGGATAAAATGTGAATGTGGGTCCATTTATATAGCCCAGACTTTGCAAAAATTATCAAAGAGAGTCGCACCACATAAAATCGATTGTAAGCACAAACCAGATTCTACCAGTCTCAGTCAACATGTCAATAAATACGATCATAAAGTCTATTATAACGAAACCTTCATTTTGGACACTGAAAGAAACATGTTCAGACGGAATTTTCTGGAAATGTGCTACATAAAAAACTGCTAGAATAGTCTAAATCATAAAAAAGTCGTCGAAGGCTTAAGTTCCATTTACACGTTTTTATTATCCCAAGATCATACTAAAAAATAAAAACTCATAATTCCTTCACCAGAGTTTCTTTAAATTTTGATAATGCATACAATTTCCATTTCCAATTTTCCTTTCTTTTTCATCCCTTTGAGCGATCTTAATTTGACCTTTTGTTAATAATTTTTCAACACGCAAGTCTTAGTTTCCGGCAACATTGACAACTTTACAAATTAAAATTACTAGATTATTTCAAAATGGCCGAACACGTGTCAGCTGGGACAAAAAGTTATGTTGTAACTTTTAAATTTTAAAAAATTTTAAAAATTCTGTTAATTCCTAACTATGAGTTTTATCTAATTTAAAAAGAATTTTAAATGGCAAACTTATGTTTATTGTTGTGAATTTATGTGTAGAAAAATAAGTTCGGTGCCAATTATTGTTTTTAAAAATCACGTGTCAACATTTGATCTCTCTCGACTGCAGAGATCGTTTTCCTCCTTTGACAGAGGGCCAACTGTGATTATTCAGTAAATAACCTTTCTAATTCAATAATATATATAATTTTTATAAATATAATAAAGTATGATAGGGTTCTTTCTATTTTTCTTGCTGAAATATGATATATTCTTTCAATTGGCCCTTTGCCTGAGGAGGATTCTTTCTGTGTCTTCTAGGTCCTGAAGACGATGTACAAATTTGCATCGAAAGCTCGATTTTGGAATAAAACTACAGTTACTAAGAACTCTAAGACCTTTTTGGTCACTCTGTAATCCTAAGGACTATCCCTAAGTGAAAAAAACTTTCCTGGTTATAAAAGTTTTATTGTTGCGAGTCAATACATGAGGGTGTTTCTTAACTTAACTTATACCAAAATATTGCATGGTTATCAAATTACTGTCGTATTGTAAATTTTTAATTTTTTTTTCTTTCGAAAAATGAGTCAGATTAATCTGGGATATCTTGCAGGATTACAGCTTCTTGTAAAGAGAAAAATGAATTCAGAACTATTCATAAAAGAATGTCCCAGCAATAACGACACATTATGTTTTCAAGTAAATTTGGATCTAAAGAGATTCCAGGGGGCCGAGATTCAGTACGGGAAAAAAGTTCAGATTTATAGTTTGTCAGATACACTATGAAAATTTTGGCATAAAAATAGTTTCCGCACTATGAGTCTCCAAACTTCCTACATTAAAGCAGCAACTGACAAGAAAAAAAATGTCTCAAGAAAATTTATCCGTTTTAGAGGACGTCCAGAATTATTTGTCACTGGAAATGGTTCTTGAGCATTCTATTCGAATCTTCTCATGAAGCAGGAGTCTATATAATGGGTTTCATAAGGACTGTCAATATTCAATGGAGGCGACGAAATTTTGGGACAGCAAAAGAATTTTACTTTTTGACTATATGGAAAATAAGCTGCTTATATAACTTATTTTCTTTTTATACGTCTTTCACGTTTCTTAATTCTAGTGTATTATGTTCCAGTTTCTCCCACCTATACAGTACCATACGAATAGAGAGTTTTATTATTTGGTAATCTCCAATTTTTTTTCAATAGTGCACAGTTGTGCAATTTTCTATATATAGGATGCAATAATTCTATCTACTCGTGGATCTTTATTACTATGTTGTCAGAGAATTAATTTTAATTTGCTGCGTTTGTTTTTAGAGTATTGGTCGGTTTCTTTGTTTCTATTAAGATCAAATATTAATCACATATTAGTAAAGCTCTAAATTCTAATTATTTTTTAATATATAAATTTTAATGAGGAGGATGGTCTTAGCTGGGATTTATACACTTGTCTGAGTAGTTTTTTGATAAACCCAAAGTTCTAATGTGCCATTACCATTCTCTTCTACCAGTGCATCCAGTAGGGAAGAAGCACTATTTGATTAAGTTTCCACAGTAAATTTTATGCTTGAATCCTTGCTAGTGTTCCGTATGGAACACTTATAAAATCACTGTTGGTGTCTTCGGTTCTTCTGTTCATCTGTCTGTCCGCATGTCTGTCCGTCTGTCTGTCCGACTGTCACACCCAATTTCCTCCGAAACTATTTGACATAAAAAGTTGAAATTTGGCACTAATATAGGAATTGATGTCCCCATCAAAACCGTGTAGTTTTAAAAGTTAAATTTTAACTTAAGTTTTGGAGGGTGAAATCGAAAGTGAAAACAAAAATTTTTTACCAGGTCATCGAGTGGGGTCAGTTATATACATGTAATCCGAAAGGGTGTTTACCAAGTGGTTAGATAACAAATGTATTGTCTGCATATCAACACCAAAATTTTGGTGTGAAAGGAACTTTTACTGAGACACTTTGGTTAAATTAATTATTTTAAGATGAAATATGTAGACGTGTTGCTATTAAATCTACCAAACCTGGGTCAAGATTATTAGGTTCACATATAGCCGATACTACAGAAACTGAAGCAATTTTAGGGGTATCGTCAACATTTACCAGAATGTCTTCATTTTCCAACTTTATTAGTGCTCCAATTTGCAACACGATTTTTTTTGTTTTTTAGGAGCGAATCAGTATTTTCAGTAAAATAATATATATATATATATATATATATATATATATATATATATATATATATATATATATATATGTGTATATATATATATATATATATATATATATATATATATATATATATATATATATATATAGAATAAAGAAACAAAGCAAAAAGTTGCCGTATCTACCAAAATTATTAAAAATACAATCTTAGTTGAGGAACTCGGCAAGAAGTGGGCGTGATAAGAGATCACACAATTTTCATTAAGCCGCCAATATTTCGGTCCTGGATTGGGACCTTCTTCAGGGCAGAACTGAAAAGAAGAACAGAGCGTATTCACTGATCGTGTCTGGGACAACTTTAAATTAATGATGTTATCATTAGGTTGTTATAATAAATAAAATTAGTGTAGAACAAGAATAAGATATTAGTCATAATAAGTTAAAAAACTCACATGAGAAGTGCAAAGATTTCGTTAGCCTGAATGGCCGTAGGTTATACATACAAAAGTTGTTACATATAAAAGTCGGTTAATCCATAAAATATATAAAATACACATTAAAACACTGTAGACAAAATTCTAAAAAACAAATTTAACACATGGATGTAATTGGGAACCTTGGATGTTGAGAACATCGTTAATTATTTCACTTGTGACCACCACATATGGCCACCGCCATTTAGGAAAAATGACAAAGACGACAGGAGACAGCGGCCCAACAGAGATAAGGGGTTTAGTCAAGAAAACTCAATTAACCAGAATGCGGGGTCGACACCTGGAAGGAACCGATAGAAAAGGAAGTGCAAATATTGGACCCTAAGTGAGAGAGAGGTAGCCAATTGAGCGACCAAAACAACCCGGTATGTGATAGCGGAAGGACAAAACATCACCTAATTATAAGTAAATGGTGAGCGAGGGAGCGAGAGAGAGAGTGACAATAATGGGAGCAACGAAGAAGAAGATTATCTAATGAATTAATTATTAATTTATTAATTTCTTGTTGGAATCTGATTGGAGGAAGAGATTGTTGGCAAAAAAAAAAAACCAATGAAGACTGGAGGCACCAGGAAGTGTAAGAGGGGTGACGCAAGGTATTGTCAATGGAAGGAAGACAGTAATCGCTAGGTGCAAAAGATGGCCCAGATAAAATGGAAGGAATCTGTGGAGCCCAGAATCAAAGAGAACCGTAAATAGAGAGAGGTAGGAGGAGAGAAACCCTGGAAATTACGGAGATAAAAAGAGACGCCCAACGCGGTTCAGATGGATCATAAAACACTTGAAGACAGGGAATTATTGTGTGAAGTTGATTTATCACAAGAGAGGAGGAAACTGTATATGTTACTAAGACCCTCCAGGTCGGTTCTTTTATTGATATTAAGGTGATTCTCCTGGATGTAACACATCTCAAGGAATTCTCTCTTGGAAAGATTATTGGAGACATGAAGAATTTTGGGTTCCCTGAAATTAAAAAG